>CM061142.1:126011558-126413592 GCA_030789695.1 Scilla litardierei
CTCCAGAAATATCAGAGTGCTATCTTGCTGCTCTACTCACTGCTCTTCCTCCACCGGTGCCATTGGATCTTCACATGTACCCTCTATCAACACCGCCGATGTTTTCAATTCTCCAACTACTCTTCGGCCCCTCAGAACTCGACTTCTACCCTGGACATCATTTCATTCGTCACCCTACTGTCAGATGTGAGGTATAGTGTTCTCTCTCTTATTCTGATGTGCCTGAGATTTTATTTGCTATTAAGAGAGCAGAGGAGCCTTTGGATGTGCCTCGGTTGAGTTTTTCTGAATTTTCTTTTGGAGTTGTGAGGCTAGCTAAAAGGGGGATAATGTGGTGTCTTTTCTGAATAATTTGGCTGTATTTTTTGCGGTGATCACTGCTTGGGTTGCTCTAGTAAGGGGGAGAATGTGTTTTCGATTATTGTGGCTCAAAGGGGGAGAATGTGTGCTTGGTTGACGCTTGCTTTGGTTTGTGCCACATAATGCCAAAGGGGGAGATTGTTAGGGTTGAATTTCTGCTGATATTTGTTGGCATTAGTGGCAATATATCTGGAGAGCTCAGTTTGTGGAATCTGGATTGTTTTTAAGCAGTTTGAGCAAAATGTTGAACATTGTGTTGCAACATTATGTTCAACATTCAGGATCTGGAATAATTATTCGTATACAGAAACGCTGCTTTGGTCTACAAATCTGTCGTGGCGATCTCAAATCTGATTTGTAGCCTAGAATATCGGAGGTTCCTGATTTGATTGATTCCAGATATTGGTGAGATTTTTATACTCCTTCTTACCCGAATTAGTTCCTTAATTGATGGAGGTTTGTTGAGAATATTTGGGAATCTGGTTAGTTCCTAAATTGATGGGAGGAAATATTTGTTGAGATTTATTGGTTTTATTTACCAAAATAGATCCTTATTCCTTGGGCAAAATATCCACATGAGATTTGTTTTAATCATTTTACCCGAAATAGATTCGGTGGTTCCTTGAATATGAGATTTCTTACCCGAAGTGATCCTAGAAATATTGGGGGATATTCTGCATTAAAGAGGAAGTTATTTACACATAAATAGTGGTTACAAAATCTGAATGGGTTCATATCTGAATGATTGTGCGGTTGAAGATATGTGCGGTTGAAGATTCTATATATGAATGTTTTCAGATCTTGCATTATTGTTTAGATCTTCTCCAGATATTCGGTTGAATGCAGGTATGCATAAGATTTGCTGACGAAGGTGAATGAAAGTATCAATCCACAACCAAGGTATGAAAGATCCTATTTATTGGCCATGTTGTATATTATGTTGAACGTTATTATACAACATTATGTACAACATGTTGTGTCAGAAGGCTGGAATTGATTGGCGCATTTCAGTTGTTATCAAAGGTGGATAATTTCAGATCTCATGTTATCTCTTTTAGGTATTCTGGTATATTCTGTTGAAGTTACATTTGGAATTTGTAATCTCTCGTTATTATTGTTGATTCGGTTGGAGAGAATCTCGCCCACTTATTGTTGTTGCTATCTTTAGAAGATTTGGCGGAATTATTTCCTAGCTGGTTCCGTTAATTGTGGGCGCCCAATCTTCTCAGATTTCATCATGCAAACTTCCTTAACCACTCCACGATTGAGGGGGAGACGGGTTGTTAAGGTTGCGAAGATTGGCGGCTAGAGTGACGGCTTTTACGAAAGTTTTTTTGAAGAACTCCGGGAGGAGGCCGACGGTTACGCACGTAGGATATAGGGAGTTGATCTAGTCGGTTGTGCAAGGGGAGCTTGCGGGCAAGGGGAGCTTGCCGAGAATACTCCATGGGTTGGTAGAGACCACCCATCACGGTTTGAATTGAGGGGGAGGTTGTTCCTCCTAATAGAATCGTGATAATTAGTGATTGTACTCATTGATTAGTTTAGTGGAGTATTCTGATTTTCTTGGCGTGGCCCCGCAGATGTAGGTGTGCACACCGAACTGTGTTACCAAGTTTCTTGTGTCACCTTGGTGTTGATGTGTGTTTAATCTTTGTGTTTTTTTATTATTCCTACGTACTGAAAACAACACAATATACCCGCTATTTGGTAGAAGTTGAGGCGAAAAATCCCATACCCAAGGAAGTTTTAGTGAGGTTGGAGGATGGTTCTCGCTTTTTTGGTTGAAGTTAAATATGAAGGTGAGCCCCCAAGATGCTGCGGATGCTCTTGCTTTGGTCATATTGAATCCCAATGCCCTACTGGTAAGAATGCTAACGAGCCCCCTTCAATCCAACCTAATTTCATCTCGGGTGCTGATAAAGTGAAGGACCAAATGAAATCTACTAGGGTGATGGAAGACTCTATGCCATAAAAGAATTCATATACTGTTTCGAAAAGTTTTGAAAGAGGATTCCCTGAGGAGGTATCTAGGGTGGAATTAAACCACTCTAATTCGGTGACTATGGAAGTAGGCAGCTGCTCCAATGCTACAAGCGAAGGAAACGTTACTGCGGACCTTGTGTCTGCTGATAACTCTATAGTTGACAGCTCTAATTTGGGTGTCACAACCAATATTGCAGTGGATGCTCACTCTGTTGAAGGGGTGTTTGATTCGGATATTTCAGAAAGTGAAGAGGACAAAGTTAATGCCACTACAGATGCAGGTAACAATGACTGGCCCAGTCCCACACTTTTAATGGAATCAGAGCACTCAGAAATCGAACAGCAGCTCATCACGATCAATCCAGAATGGGAAGCTGAGCACGCTGAACTAACGGCCTCAGCAATTGCAAACAAGGGGAAAAAGGTGCAGAAGAAGCAAGCCTCTCCTTCAGTAGTACATCGTAGTTCGCAGATAGTAGCATGGGATGCAGCATCCCCTACACCTCAGTTTAAATGGTTGTCCTTATTTGGAACATTAGGGGTCTAATCTCATTGGCTGGAAGGAGAGATATCAAGCAAAGAATCCGTAAGCCACGTCCCTCAATTGTCTTTTAGAAACTAAAGTAGAAATGCACAACTCAACTAGAATCGCCAAGTGTTTCCCAACCACCTAGAATAGTGTTGATAACCGGTCCTTGCATTCGGGAGGACGTATTGTCGTCTATTTTGACTCATCCATCTGGGGGTGTGTAGTCCGTGCCTCCTCCCCCCAACACTTCTTAGCAATCTTCTCCAACAATGTTGGCTTCATCTTCACCCTTTCTACGGTCTACGCCTTTAACCTTGCCTCCCTTCGGTAAAGCCTTTGAAGATGTCTATGCCAGGACTCTTCCAGCCTTAATATGATGCCTTGGCTAGTAGGCGGAGACTTCAATTGTGTCAGGTACTCCAACGAGAAGTTTGGGGGCGTCCCCTTGATCCTGCTGCTATGGATGCCTTCAACTCGTGCATTGGAAGCCGCTGTTTGCTGGAACTTAAAAGCATTGGACAATGTAAAAGCTGGAACAATAAACGTATCGGCGCGTGATGCATTGTAGCCACCCTCAACAGGACGCTATGTAATGCATCTTGGATCCACCTTCTTCAACAATCGTATATTGAATATCTAAATGCTAGGACCAGTGATCATTGTCCCATGCAAGTCCATCTTCAACCCAAGGTGAATTCCTTTCCCAAACCCTTTAAGTTTTTTAATGCATGGACTTTGAATCCAGATTTTAGCAATATTTTGCATTCGGCCTGGAATTTGTATTTGCCTGAATCCTCCCCCCATGTATAAACTTGTAACCAAGCTCAAATCCCTAAAGCAAGATCTTAGAACCTTGGCAGTGGGATTGTGCAATAATAGTGAATATTGCCGCAAGGAGTTAGATCTAATTCAGGCCAACCCGAAATTGCACAATGACATTCTGCTGTAGAAATTGGAACAGAAAGCCTCTTTCAAATTAGCTCAGGCTCTGGACATTGAATAATCTGACATGAGGCAAAAAAGCCGTCAAAATTGGCTCATACTGGGGGACAGGAATACCAAATTTTTTTACACAGCCCTGAAGGCAAGACAATGTAATAATAATCTTAGCCATCTCATCACTGCTGATGGTGGGGCGAATACCACCTCTGATCGTCTTAGAATTGAAGCTCCCCTATTCTATGAAAAGTTATACAATCAGGATGATTATTGGAATATCTTTCCCAAGCTTACCCCAAAGTTAAAGCTTACCACTTTTGGCGCTGAATGGATGGACAGGGGCATCTCTACGGAGGAAATTAAAGAAGCGGTGTTCCAGATTGGTAAGGACAAAGCTCCTGGCCTGATGGGTATAATGCTTATTTTTATCAGATCTGTTGGGCAGTTATAGGGGAGGATGTCATTGCGGCTATTTCATCTTTCTTCATATCTAGTTCCATATTGTGTCAGATCAACCACACCTTCTTAACCCTTATCCCTAAGAATTCCAATGCCACTACTTTAGGGGACTACATACCGATAGCTGGTTGTAATGTTAACTATAAAATCATCAGCAAAATTCTTTGTAATAGATTAAAACAAGTTGTTGGTGATCTGATTTCTTCCAACCAAGCTGCCTTCCTTAAAGGCAGACTTCTTGCTGATTGCGCACTCATAGCCCATGAACAAATTCAAGACTTCAGTAATCCTATGGGGGCAAGAGCATGTTATCAAATTGGATCTACGCAAGGCCTTTGAAAGTGTAAATACGGAATTCATCTTTTTCATGCTCCAACAGATGGGATTTGGATCGAAATTTATTAGATGGATTTATGCTTGTATCACCACCCCCTACATTTTCTGTCTTAGTTGATGGCTCGCCTGCATGGTTTTTTTTGCCTCCAATAGGGGGCTTAGACAAGGTGACACACTTTCACCTTATCTATTTGTCATTGTTATGGAGGCTTTTTCGCTCTTAATGGGCAGAGGCATCCCTTTCTATTCAACCCATGCGGCGATCAGGATCTATTTCCCACCTACTTTTTGTTGATGATCTTCTGGTTTTCTGTTGTGGTAATCCCCACTCTCTGAAAGGCCTGCAGGAGCTTCTTGATGCATTCAAACTTTATACAGGGTTATAGGTGAATTGGGATAAAAGTTCAGCCATTTTCAGTAAGGGTTCCCGTTGCCCTTCTGCCCTAGCAGGCATCATGAGGATTAAACTTGTTTCCTTGCTTAGTACTTATTTAGGGCTCTCATTATCTTCAAATTATCCCAAAGTGTCCATGTTCGCCTGGCTAATTGATAAATGCAAGAAGATATTGGGATGGTCTTCCTCACTTCTCTCTATTTCAGGGAAGATTGAGCTGGTTTGATCCGTTATTTATGGTATGGTGGCATTCTGGATGCAAGCCTACCGCATGCCCCATTCGGTCATTCGTACTATCAGTTCGGCCTGCAAGCAATTCATTTGGGGAAATCTTTGTATTTGGGCATGGAAGGACTTGTGCACCCCTAAAGAAGAGGGTGGTGGGACTACGGCTGCTCTCTGATTTAAATACGGCCGCAGGTGTTCGCTTAACCTGGAAGTATCTCTCTTCTGATAGCTCCTGGGCTAAGTTTATGAGAAACACTTACAAAGCATTTGATGGTTTCTATCTTTCCAAGTCCAAACCTACCCAATTTGGTACTTGGAAGTTTCTGCTCCGTTGCTGTGGTACGTCTCAGAAGCTCTTCAATGCACTGTTGGAGACGGTACCACTACCTCCTTCTGGCATGATAAATGGCTTCCCTACATGCCTTTAGCCCAAATTCAGGAAGCCCCACATGGAACTGGAAATAAACTAGTCAGGGACTATTAGTCTGACATAGGGTGGATCAGAGACCCGACCATTGATACCATACACCCCCTCCTCCAGGCGATCCAACTCGGTGATGGGAGTGATACATGGAGGTGGATATCAGGTCCGGATTGTTCCTTTCGGGAGGCATGGGAGGGATCCCGAACCAGAGGCAACCCATTTCCCTATCATAGTATTATTTGGTACCCTAGATATGTGCCCAAGATGGTTATATCCCTCCTTAGAGATTTACATGATAAGCTCATTACTCGTGATATTCTGTTTAAATAGGGGGTTGCCTCTAATCAGAGTTGTGTTTTAAGTGATGAGGGCTCGGTGGAGAGCATAGATCATTTATTCTTTGAATGCCCTATTCCCGTTACATTCTCTGTAGGAGCTTACTTAAACTTGGTATTACATCCCCTGCGCCTTCTGCACTTGGTGGGGTAGGGGATCTCATCCTTGCGCTTTACAGTAAGAAAGACAGCATGGGTGTTCTAGCTAAAACGGCGCTAGCATCTATGGTTTGGCACATCTGGAAACAATGCAATATGAGAATTTTTGAGGGCAAGAGCAAAGGAAAAACTACACTTTTGAGGATATCGCAGCTGATGTTGTTATTGCTCTCCGAGATATTTAGCAAGATCAGCCATCATCTATTACCCCCTTCTCCAACTGGGGCTTCCTAGACATGTGAGATATTTTGTACATTCTCTCTTTTTTTTTGTCTCGCTAGGAAGCCTTGTAGTTTTTAGGATGTGGTTGGTGACAGCGCTTGTGCACTCTCCATACCCTCCTTCTGCTCTACAATCCTTCTCTAGTGGTGAAGTTTTGTATTCTTTTTTGAGTTTTTTTAATATAGAATCACACTTACTTGTGTGTATATATATATTAATGGAGAAGTGCTGACAGCGCTGGAAATTTTTCCAGCGCTGTCAGCGATCTGGGGTCCGTAAAGTATTTTTTTAAAAAAATTTACAGCTGGTAGATGTACTTGTTAGGACGCTCTCCACAAATTTTTAGGTCGATCCAACACCATTTGAGCCTCCGTTTATCAATTTCAAAAACGTTGCGCAAAACTGTGGACAGTTTTGCGCAACGTTTTTGAAATCGATGAACATATGCACAAACGGTGTTGGATCGACCTGAAAATTTGTAGAGAGCTTCCTAACAAGTATATCTATCAATTGCAAAAAAATTTTAAAAAAAATCAGTAGCAACCCCAGATCCCTGACAGCGCTGAAAAAATTTCCAGCGCTGTTAGCACTTCTCCATTAATCTCATATATATACACGCTAATTGTTATTCTTTTAATATCCGCAAAATATTTTTACGCTTATTTGTTATTCTTTTAATTTTTAATAATTTTTTTGGGAACAAAGATTTTACGGGGGAAAATCTTAAATGAAACACTTATATATATATATACACACACTAGAATATACCCGTGCCCAAGGTCACGGATCATTTAAATTTCACCCCATCAAAATATTAGACACCTTAATTTTAAGCGAACATCAATAATTAAAGCGCAATAATTATTATGACCCCCTCAAAATCTTAGTTCACCAAATTTTAGGTCCCCACCAGATAATTTAGTTCCGACATTGTTTATTTAATTCTAAATAAAAATGTTAGCCCACGTCAAAATTTTTAGTCCCTGTAATATTTAGTTCGATTCAAATACACACACCAAAAGCTACTAAACAAACTTGAAAAAAAAAATTATAATTTGTTTGCCACATTCATATGTACTAAACAAACTTGATACTACTTGCCCCTGAGCTTGACCTCTAACATCGCTTCGCCTACCAGCAAGATTTCACAAAATTCCAAATGTCACTGCAAGATTTCATGACACGAATCAACCAAAAATCAAAACTTTTGTCATCAAGGATATCTATGTATTCGTGAGTCCCTATTCAAATTAGGAAGGACCAGCAGAAGGTGTGTGATCAGGATCTATTTGTTTCAATGGTGATTACCAACAAAATGACACTAACATTTGATTTAATAATAAGCATGATATACAACTTTACTTTGGCCAAGTAATTAAAGAAATATATGTTTCTATCCCCAATTACCAGTGTAACAAACATGTGCACGTATCACGTTCGGCAGGATGGACATATTGAATCAACATTGCTACTCCTGAAATTCCAAATTTAATTCAAAAAAGTTAATATGGTGTGTGTGTTTTTTGGGGTTGGGGGAGCAGGGGGAGCAAGTATGATGAATCTCATACCTGATCTTTGTTCTATCCTACTCCAATCGGGAACTTTCCCTTTGCCAACAGCGATGTGATCTCAGCTTTAGTTTGGTAATAGTCAGCACCCATCATCATCATATCCTGCAATGGGAAGGACAGATCGATTACATATGTATCTGCCTTGTATTAGATCACTTTTTTCCCAGCACCCTCCACTTTTTTCCTTCTCTTGACAGCATTAGAGCACAATTCAGTCATCATCCTATCCTACCAATGAGACTCTTGATTCCATATTCAGCATTGATACACCTAAAAGATCTATTTCCCAATGGCATTTCCTAGCAAGCTTATACAGTTCATGGCTACTTAATGTTACAGAGAATAACACAATATGAATGTATCATCATTTTGGAGTCATGTACAATCACTAATACAGAAACCAGTAAATGTTTATGCACAACGGAACAACAAATTCGACACAGGCGCCTTTGGCACGTAACAACAAATTAGCGTAAAAAATTGTGTCACGCCTTTGGCGTGGGCGCCATTTGTTGGCACGGAACAACACGCGAGAGCATTCTGTGCGGAACAACAAATTTGGCGTAGGCCCCTTTGGCGCGGAACAATAAATTAGCGTAAAAAACTTTAGCGGGCGCCTCTGGCGTGGAACAACAAACCTCAAGGTATTTTTCGGTGACGGTATTAACTTAAATATTTTTACGCAAATTTTTTACTTTTTTTGCTTTAATGGATCTAATTGTCAGTTTAGTCATATGTTTTACTGAGGGGTGATATTGATTATTGGTGAGAGATGACTTACCCTACATCATAATCTTACTCCATCAGATTTTGTAGTTCCTTTGTCCAACAAAATGTCAAAAGAAATAATCAAGCATACATGAATAATTTACTTGTTTGTTTTTTGTAATTCTCTATTTAGAGGTAGGTGACTGTGGAAGCTTACAGCATCTTCATCAATATCTTCATCATCATCTGGGACTTGTGGCAGATTGAAGAAATTGAAGAAGCACTTGCAATCTTAAGTTAGTAATGGACTTGGCATTCTTTGAACTTGTGATCTCCCTGGCACATGCTATTTGCCTCAACCTGCTATCCTAAAATTCCTCTTTAGACTGGCTCTTATATAAGGATTATGAAACCTAAAGATTCATGCAGCGAGCTATGGCTTTCCTGTCATCCAACCTTAGATATTCTTCCACTAAGCTTCTAATCTAAAATGGGGTCACATATGCTTTGGTTCCAAAATCCATTTAAATTCAAACTATACATCTGTTGTCAACTTCATAGTCCATCCTGATATTTTGGGCTTTCATCTGTGAGAGCAAAGGTTTAAAATTTTAGACATAATTCTGCCTTTCTTTGTACTGGTGTTCACTCAACATCTCCTACAACTGATCCAAATATCACAAATTGTTGATAATGACGATGCATTTAATAGAAACATTAGGCATCATAATATTTCTTTTACAATTTTAGCAAAAGAATCCATAAAAATCCATTGATATCATCAATAAAAATGCAGCATGAACATATTCATGATCACTCACAAAGCACTAACCAATTAGCAATAAATAATTCAGGTTATGAAAAAGAGCAAATTGGAACTAATTTTAGAAAAGATTGCATATTTCCAAACCCTAATCCAGGCTAAAATCCATTGTAACATCTGGAAGGATCAAATTACAACTAAAATTAACACATAAAGAGGGGAAACACATAGAAGAGAGAGAATTCAGTTTACATATAATTAGAACTTTACATGGTTTTGCCAAGCTCTTTAATGTTGGCAACATGGTTCTGATAGGCAACAACCTGTTCAGTTGAGATGACATGATCCATCTATTTAATGTTTGAGGTTGTTACACTTAAAAATGTCTCCTCGTTATTCACAACACCATGTTCACTTTGCATTGCTATTAAGACATAGTTATCAGAGGAAGTAGTTACTGTCACCCCCAGCTGATCACTCACATGCTCAACTTGAGAACTCAAGACATCCGGGGCTAAAGATTCTGCATCCATGTCACTTCTGGGACTTTCAGAAGGCCGGTGTCCAGTTATGGTATTCGCACATTCCATCAAATCCCCAAAGTTGTGAGGATGTTGTTCTCTTGAGCATGAATCAATATTTACTACCGCATATTTCACCGAAAAAACAACAGAGAATGATTTCATGTTACTGAAGGACAGAATCAGGGAGAAAATATTCTAAGCTTATTCTTGAGATGCTGAAGATTTAAGAAGGTTTTTTGTCAACAATGTTGTCCCAGGAAACAGCATCAAATTGACATTGGTGAGCTCTTGATTCTCTTCATGTTCAACAGGTTTAAACCCAAAACCTGACGTCCATGTCTCAACTAAACTTGGAATGGCTGATAAAACCAGAATCTTTACCTTAAAGATATCAGCATCTGTCTCCACAGAAGACAAAAAAGTAAAATGGTCATGAAACAGGTGTTGTGGCAAAATCATATAATATCTGTAGAGCAAAAAAATAATCTGTAAACCATATAATTTTAAGTAATCAGTTTTTAAAAACAGAATCAACTTTTTAGAAGAGTGTTGATTTTAAATGTTATCAGTTTTTAAATGTTATCAACAAAATCTTAGTTGAATTTGATAATTTTAGTTGATTTATCAACAGTTTTATCAACAGAATCTTATCAATAAGATTTTAAACTCTTCCAACAGTTTCAATAGATTTTAAATGTTATCAGTTTTTAAAAGTTATCAGTTTTTAAAGAATGTTATAAGTTTTTAAAACTTTAGAATCAATTGTTATCAGTTTAAAAAACTTTAGAATGAGCTTAAAATTTAGAATCAACTGTTATCAAGTATCCAAAATCAAGTTTGTCAAGTATATCAATTATCCAAAATGAGCATACTGGATATACTTGACATATGCTCATCTTACTATTCAAAATCAAGTATGTCAAGTATATCCAGTTTTGAAATTTGACCTTGCTCATTTGAAATCAAGTATGTCAAGTATATGCATATGAAATGTCAAGTATGTCAAGTATATGCATATGCATATAAATTTTGAGCAAGTATATGAAGTATGTCAAAGTAAATCAAGTATGCACATTTCAAAATGAGCTAGTATTAAAAATGAGCTAGTATTCAAAATTTTCAGGTTTAATAGGACTGTAATTTTCATGTATATCCAAAATTTGCAATATATCCAAAATTTTGCATATTTTCATAATTCAAAATTCAAAATTAAATATATTCAGTAAGCAAGTATTCAAAATTTCAGTATATTAAATATTTATAGTGGTTATGACATATTTAATGAGCAATTATTCAAAATTTTCAGTTTTAATAGTCCTATATTTAATGAGCAAGTATTCAAAATTTTCTCATGGATAACATGACTATCTCTCAACTCATTATAATGATTAATAAAATGTAATGAGGTGAGCTAAAGACATTTGAATGAGATTTCAATTATGAACACTGGCATTTAAGTATATCCAATTTATCAGGGACATACTATATAACATGTTGGTTCATATTAGTAATGGTTTTGGATAACAGGACTATCTCTTAACTCATTCAATGATTAATTTGAAAAAGGTTCAGTTTTTAAATTTTTAGTATAACAGGACTATACTTTTCAGGTTATACCAGCTTGAAATGATTAATTTGACATACTATATTACATGTTGGTTCAGTTTTTAAATGATATTTGATATATGACAAAATTAATTGAATTACATTTCTCTGCTAATTACATGTTGGTTCAACTCAGTTTTTAAATGATCTTTCATGTTAAACCAGTTTTCTATATTACTATATTAGAAAACTAAAAACTAAAAACTAAAAACTAAAGACTAAAAACTAAAAACATGTTCAGTTTTTAAATGATATTTGATATAAGACAAATTAATGCCTGCATTTTGTTTAAACTTGGTCCAGTTTGATAGACAAAATACCAGTAAAAATGAGAGAGGAGAAAGGTATTTTGTAGGATCTGTAGGCCTTTAATATGGTTACAGGTCCAGTTTGATAAAATAATACCTTGGATATACTTGGATATGGTGTATTAATTTATCTGGATATCCAAGTATATCCAGATATCAAACTGGCATTTTGGTTACATGGTTACAGGTCCAGTTATCAAACGTGGTTAACATGCCTAAATGAACAAATTAATACCCACAGGAACAAAAAATTATGGTTACATGGTTACAGGTCCTACTTGGATATACTTTGATATACTTGGATAAGTGCATACAGGTCCTACAATTAACCTACAGGAACAAAATGCCAGTTTGATAACTGGACCTGTAGGCATATTAAATTAATACCTACATGGTTAATGCAGGCATGTTATATCCAACCATTTTTACAGTCCATATGCAAGTTTGAACAAAATGAGAGAGGAGAAAGATATCAGACAAAATTAATGCATGCATTTTGTTCAAACTTGGATATACTTGTAGCATTAAGTTCAAAATTGGATATACTTGCAAATTTGGTATATCCAAACTGCAAGTATATCAAACTGCAGCATTAAGTATAACCAAGTTTTTGTATATCCAACAAAATGCCTTGCAGCATTATGTATTTTTTGTTCACTCAACAAAATGCCTGCAAGAATATCCCAGTTTGATATACATAAATTTTTGTGAACAAAATGCCTAGCAATTTGGTATAACAAAAGTGGATATACTTAATTTTTTGTTCACATTAACCAATACTGCAAATTTGGTATATCCAACAAAATGCTAGAAACATGAAGAACACAAAAAAGGTGAGTTTAGTTGGATATTGGTTCTGCAGCATTCAGTATATCCAAGTTTTGGTATATCCAGCAAAATGCCTTGCAGAATGAAGTATTTTTTTGTTCACTAAACAAAATGCCTGCAAGTATATCCCAGTTTGATATACTTAATTTTTTGTTAACAAAATTCCTGGCAATTTGGTATAACAAAATTGGATATACTTAATTTTTTGTTCACATGAACCAATACTGCAAATTTGGTATATTCAATAAAATGCTAGAAACATGAAGAACACAAAAAAATGTGAGTTTAGTTGTCTATTGGTTCATCTTCAAATTCCATCTTCAAAACATGAAGAACACAAAAAATTAGTCAATACTGCAAATTCTGTGTCATCTTCAAATATCCAATACTGCAATATTGGTCAATTTTTTTATTGGTTCATCTTCAAATTTGCAATATATCTTAGAGTTGAGGTTGATGTTGAATTCCAGAAACAGAAGCTAAGCTTCAAATATCCAACAAATCATCTCCGAAATCTACAAAACTCACAACTCTAAGCTAGAAACAGAACTCTAAGGTATTACACGCTCACTAAGTATTGAGGTTAATGCTGAGGTTGCTATCCAAAGTGATGAAGCTCTCACTGATAGTTTGGTTCTGCAATAGGATTGAGTTTACAGGATGAGGATGACATAAATTCAACGAAACAAAAAAAATGTTGGAGAAGAGCTCACCGATGTACGGAGGCGAGCCAAGGTAGATGCCGGGTGCTTGCTCTTCTTGCTCTGCAAAATTTGTCAGCTTGCTCTTCTTGCTCTACAAAATTTGTGGCGTGAGGAGATGCGAGCCAAGGTAGATGAGGGGTGATTGCTCTTCTAGCTCTGCAAAATTCGTCAGCTTGCTCAGCTTTCTATTCGTGGCGTGAGGAACTGTCGCAAGAATGGCTTGTTATACAAAAAATTAGCTCCATGGACAGAAAGTGATTTGATCAACGATGTGATCAAAATTGTGCCTCCATTAATTCCCTCCTCTAATTCCCTCCAAAACTCCTCCCCCCTCACAATGTATATGAGTGAGAGTAGGGTTTTCAAATTTCAAATTTATTTCAAATACATAACCCCATTCAAATACATAACCCCAATTTCTCATCTCCCAATTTCTCATATTTCTCTCAAATTCTCTTATCCAAAATGTTTTAACCTACATATACCCAATCACCCAAATTCTCTTATCCATATTCTCTTATCCATATTCTCTTATCCAATAACCCATAATAACATCCATGTTTTATAATATACATATTACCATGTCAGAATAATGTAATCCAGGCTAATCCAGGCTACATGTTTGAATCCAGGCTAATCCAGGCTACATGTTTGCATCCAGGCAACATGTTTGAATCGAGGCTAATCCATTCAAAAAATCGAGGCTACAAAATTTTGAATCCAGCCTACATCAAAATTTTGAATGGCTAATGAAATTTTTTGGATGGTTAATGTTTGAATACAATGAATGGCTAATGAAATCCAGGATTTTGAATGGCTAATGTGCTATGCTCAAAATTATCACTTTGTGTTCACAGTTATAAAACAGTATAAATTACAAATTAGCTTACTTGAGAGCCAATTGTAACAATTAACAGATCCTCCACTTCCACGAACTCTTGAAACGTCAAAAGAAAAACAGAAATCAGAACTGTCGCACCGACAGTTTGAGCTGAACTAAAATCAGTTTAGAGATAACTTAGATCTGCAAGTTCAAGCAGCAGGGATTGGGTGTATGGGTGAAAAAAATGAGATGAGAAAAAACCAAACAGAAATTCATGCGGGCGCAAAGGCGGATGTCATTATAGCCATGCACCAGGACAAAATCCAGAAGACCGTAATCACTCCAATTCCACCTTGCTAAATAATGGTTAGAATTCATTCAAAAGAAGCAAAATAAGGACAGAAATAGACAACTCTAATTGAGTGGAATTAGAGTGATTACAGTGGAATTGGAGTGATCACGGTGGAATTTGAGTGACATATCTCAGAAAGAGCTGCAATATACCTACCAAAAAAGTCAAAAAGGTTAAACAAAACAAAATTTCCATCAAGAGGATTAGGTGACATATTAATAAATTTCAATTCTTCAAACTGATAACAGACTTGAAAATTAATGATATCAATACATAAAAAAGAGAGGGTGAACGGTGAAGCTGAAGAAAGAACTAACACAAAAGAATTGATAAAGAATTACGTAGAATCTAGAAAATATCAATATAAAGAGATTTGAATACATGAGATAGGAATTGCCTAAAATTGGAATGAATTAGAAAAAATGACAACCCTTGCAGAGATCTAAAGAGAGAAGAGGATAAACCTTTTTTTGGTTGGAGAGCAGGGAGTCGAATCCATCAACAACGAAGTTGGACTTGTCATTAGGCCTCCCTGATCTGCTTCACGGTGAGCGAAATCACACCATGGCCCCCACGGCCATGGCGTGCTTTCGCTCACCGTTAAGCAGATCAGAGCAACCGAGATGCTATAGTTAGAACTCAAATGAGATCGATGAAACCCTAACCCAAAGTTTTTCTCAGTGGATGATGCTTGAGCGGTGTCAACGACAACGAAGAAGCAAACCCCTCGACGGTCAGTTGGATGATCGGCGGTCAGTTGGATGATTAGCGGTGGAAGGTGTCTCGGTGGAGTATAAAACTCACTTGCATGGTAAAAATATCAATGTGATTTCACATTACTGAAACCCTTTCTTAGATCTCATCATGAAGCGTCAAATTTTTCCAAGAACACCAAAAATCTACTAAAAACAACGAATTTTGAAATAAAGTAAACTAATCTCAAGTGCAGGGAGCTTTTCCTCTTTCTGTGCTTCTTCCTTGAAGTGATATGTACATGTCCTTGGACCAAATGAAAACATTTCAATGAAACAGTTATCATGCAATTTATAGAAAACATGACAGGTATAAAGAAATTTATATCATGAACTTTATATCATGAATTTTTTATATCATGAAATGCATATCAAATAAATTTGCACGTATAAATTAAAATGACACAAAAAATTACTTGATGCAGGAATCATATCTAAAACTATTTTCCCTTGCAAATTTTTTCAGGAGTACACATTTCCTTGCTTGCATGCTTGAATATGATTAAAGCATTTCCACTGCAAATGATTCAAGCCTCATGGAAATTTTTTGATATGATTCAAGCACAAATGATACAGCAGGCACAAATGATTCAAGAATGCAAGCAAATGATTCAAGCATGCAACCAAAAACTTTTGAACATGTAATTTTCTTTATCAAAACCATTATCTTTCATGTGAACAATGTTCCTAAACTTTAACATGTAATTTCTGGAAAATATCCTAAACTTTATCCTAAACTGAAATTTCCAGAAATGAAAATGAAATTTCCAGAAATTGAGTCCTAAAATGAAATTTCCAGAAATAGAAATTTCCAGAAATGAAAATGAAATTTCTAGAAAATATCCTTAACTGAAAATGAAATTTTTAACATGTAATTTCTGGAAAATATCCTAAACTTTATCTTAAACTGAAAATGAAAATGAAAAGCAAAACTATTTCCTAAACTTTTCCCATCCCAAATTTGACTTTATGGGTTAGATGAGAATTGTAATACTTGATGTCCTGTGATAGTTGAGACTGAATGATTCAATTAAAACAAAATTATTAAGATGTCAAACTTTAATAAACCTCTCCAAGCTGCCAAAATTATTAAGCAATGCTTAATTACAGTATTCAAATTCTCTTACCCTTGGTATAATGATTTTGTTACAGTATGTTATCAAAACATGAATGCTTTAGTTTTAGTTCATATTCAAATTGCTTTAGTTACATAATTTGAATATGATTTCATTTGATCCAAATGCTTCTCTACTCACTCACTCTTGTATCAAGTTTGTAAATCTTTATTCTTCATAGCATCAAGTATGTCACACTTACTTTCATCTCCCAAAAATTGAATTTCCATCTCTGTTCGGAATCATCAAGTTTGACCTTGATTCCAATATCTTTCAGTAAGTTCTGGACATCTTTCGTCTCGTCATCTTTCTTCCAAATTGGAACTATTACAACTGAAGATGTCCAAGTATGAGTAGAAGGTAGCAAAAGAAAAACAATAAAATCAAATCCTTTAGTTACCTTGGTCAATTTTATATTTTAGTCCTGAATCTACGGAATACCATACTTCAGCATTATACTGACCCACTTCCAAGTAGGACCAAAAGAAAATAAATACTTCTGTAACAGAGGTCATAAAATGGAAATATGCAAGCAACACAATTTTATGCCGGCATTGGAAAACATAATTAGATGATACAATTATTTAAAAATGTGGACTGGTTATTAGTCATGCATCACTACATTATTTTCTAAATTTCATGTTTCACCAGTGCAGTGTACAACAGAAAGCATACATGTTAGAGAGAAGTCAAGCTTAAAGCATATAACAGGTTAGCTTGCATGTGCTAACCACCAAACCTGAAGGGGAATATCACATATAGGTCTTCATACATCTGAATGAAATAGGTCTAAGAGATGGAGATGAGAACCCGAACCCAAAATCTAAGAGATGGAGATAATAATGAAATAGGGCTTCATACATCTGAATCTGCTTGGAAATGAAATGCATTATAAATGAATCCATCCGAAGCCTTAATCTCAAAATTTTGAAATGCATTAGAAGCCTACTCTAGAACCATTCGAAGCCCTATTCTCAAAAATCAATAAATTCAAAAAAAAAGCAAACCAAAGATACACGATAAATCTCAACAGATCTAAAAAGTAATACTAATAATCATCAAAAATCAAGAAATGAATCCATCCTCATAATGAAATCCTCGTACTTGATCGTCCCATCAGGCGCAGATCACTAACGGAAAGGCCTTTGTACGCATTACGGAGCTGGCGAGCCCTTCTGATCGTCCCATCAGGCGCAGATCACTACTTGATCTGTCGTCACGATCTCCTTCAGCTGGGCCTGGGTAGGGTTGTCGCCGAGGGAGCGCAAGAGGATGGGGCTGAGCTGCATTCTCTCCCCCAGGTTTGTTTTCAAATACAAATTGATTTCAAATTCATTTGGCTGAGCTGAGCTGCGTTCAATCAAATACAAATTTCAAATTGAAATTTTCAAACACCCCCAGGTTTCCCCCCAAAGTTTGTCCTAGTCATCATCAACTTATATCCCTTATCCAATTTCTCTTATCCAATTTCTCATATCTTATCCAATTTCTCTTAACAGCATCCCTCATATATACCCAATTTCTCATCTCTTATCAAAAACTCACATCCAAAAACCCATGATAGAATTCCTATTTTATAGTATATATATATATATATATATATATATATATATATATATATATATATACATACATACATACATACTAGCCATAACCCGTGCCCGCGGGCACGGTTCACTTAAGATTTTCCCCCGTAAAATCTTTGTTCCCCAAAAAATTATTAAAAATTAAAAGAATATCAAATTAGTGTAAAAATATTTAGCGGCACGTGTGCCATCTGCATGGACGCTTTCGACACGAAACAACAAATTCGACGCATGCGCCTTTGACACGGAACAACAAATTCGGCGTGGGCGCCTTCTGTGCGGAACTACAAATTCGGCGTGTGCGCCTTCTGTGCGGAACAACAAATTCGACATATGCACCATCGACACGGAACAATAAATTCGACACGAAACAACAAATTGGTGTTAAAAACCCGTGCCCACGGGCACGGTTCATTTAACATTTTCCTCTGTGAAATCTTTGTTCCTTAAAAATTATAAAAATTTAAAAGAATAACAAATTAGCGTATGTTGTAAACTTGGCGGCTACGGAACCCCGTAGCCCTGTATTTACAGCTATAGGGTTACATAATGGGTGGATACCCAATACACAGATGGGCCTCCAAAAGCCTGTTTATAACACTTCCCCTTATCCATCCATTGTTGTAAGCCGTAATGAGCGCTTCACGGTTCATAGAGCTTATCTAACCATGGGTGTATGGATACTTCTGGATCCTAGGTTAAGAGTTCTTGCCTCGTTAAAACCTTTGCCATGGAAAACCCAGTGGGAAAAATCAGTGGCTAAAGGAAAAGAGTACAAGTCTCTGTAACCTATCCTGGTCGATGGATATCACTAGAGGTGGATACTTCTAGTTAGGGGTAACTGTCTCGTTAAAACCTTTAGCTATGGAAAACCCAGTGGGAAAAACCAATAGCCAAGGGAAAAGAGTACAGTTTCCATAACTTCCCCTGATTAGTGGAAGTATTTAGGGGGTGGATACTTTTGGATCCAGAGTCAATGAGGTTGCTTCGTTAAAACCTTTAACTATGGAAAACCCAGTGTGAAAAACCAATAGCCAAGGGAAAATAGTACAACACTACATTTGACTCCTCCTGATCAGTACAAGCTACAGGCTTGCAGATCTCCTAGGTAACTATACATCAATCTCTTACAGTGTTCCGATAATAAGTACAAAGTACAAGGCAGTGCTCATCTATACAAGACATCACTCATCTATACAAGTATCGCTCATCTATGGCAGCTACTGAATCTGAGGGAGCTCTTCTGAAGAGGAGTGGTCTGTAGACTCGGTAGGTGGCACCACGTCTCTGGCCTAGTCATCACTGTGTCTGCGAGGTACTGCAGGACCTGGCTGTGTGTACTTATGATTTGCTTCTTGGGTCGATGAGCCTCTCGGGATGGTGGGATTGATGTTGCCTTGGAAGCATGCTTTGCTGGTCTCTAGGAGTTGGTCGTTCCTTTATTGTAGTCATCGTGATGATCTGTAACCTGTATCTGCAAATACATTTAACATGTTGGATAATCCTTGACCCTTGGAAGTAGCGTAGAAGCTACATATCTCTGGTCCAGTGGTGCGCTGCAGGTGCTGCACTATATCTGGTTAAAGGATTTACTGCCAATGTTTTCTAAAGGCGCGTGCAGTTAACCAGATACAGGAGTGTACAAAAGACACTTGAGTCAGGCACTTCAGGACCTAGGATATCCTTCCCCTCTTACAGCGAACAGAAGGGGTCTTAATGTGCATCCATACAACCAGTAGGTGTATTAGTGGATTGCGATTATCACTGTTTCTTCATCAACTGGATGATAATTTCATCTTCTGCATGATAATTCATCTGCTGGATGATTATTCATCTTCGGGATGACGGTTTCATCTTCGGATGATGGTTTCATCTTCGGATGATGGTTTCATCTTCGGGATGATTATTCATAAGGATATGTTGTCACATCATCCATAGCAACATAACCTAAAATTATCTTAGCCAATTGCATGATTTTCGCAATCATAACCAGGGAGACTGATGCATCAGATTAAATAATTTTGTAAGTGAGTTAAGCTCATCTTACATGGTTACTTCCTGGTTTCTGTGAAATAAACCTCTAAGCTATAGCGTTTTTCTTATAGCATACGATTTTATTTATTTATACAATACTCGGTAACCCACGGGTTTGATATCTTTTGATATCAGGACTTTGGGTCCAAACACTTCACATTTCATAAGTGAGTCCAGCTCAACTTATTATTGCCACGTTCCACATAATCTGGCCAAGTCTCTGCATTTGCCTCAGGAAACGGAGATTGGGAACGGTATTTATGGCAAAATGGAATGTGAGTAATTGTCGACAAATGTGTTTTATCCAAATACCTCTCCATGTACGTACATTATTCGATTCATTCCAGATTCACCTCTTCTGGAGGTTCTGGAAAGGGATAGCATATGGAGATGAGCTCACTTTCCTGTGGTGGTATTGTTTTAGGGTCTCCAGGAGTTATTTCTTGCTTTGGAGCCTCGTGGTATGTCCTCTCATCCATTGAGGATATCCACTTCTGCTACTGGTGGATTGCATCCATTTTATTTGGTATGTCAATCCTAGCTGGATTTTTAGTAGCAGGGATGTGTGAATTTGACAATATTTTTATTTTCAATGGTTATGTCTGATAACTATTTAACAGTTTCATGAGTGTGGATCTTCAGGATCTCATCACAATTCATGATAATCAGATCATAGGTATTAATTTTTTAAATGGTCAAATCGAGCTTCAAGCTCCGGGATGATTATATTATTTTTGTTGAACCAATTACTGGGAAATTAAAGTTATGAAGGATCTTCAGGATCTCATCAAGTCTTTAAAAGAGGGCCCATCAATGCACGTCTTAGGAGAAGTGATTTTAAATGCTTCCCCTGTTCAGAGTGCTCAGACTCTAGTTATCCAGGGTAATTACTTCCGATAAATAGTTCTGTGTTCTAATGGTCCATAGTGGTGATATGAGGATGTATACTCATCATGGCTCCATCGATAGAATGTGCTCTAAATGCTTCCCCCGTTAGGGGTTCTCGAAAACTGTTTATATGATGTGATCAAACTCATATAAATAGGTTCTAAGAAGGCGTTTTGATGGTTTGCATGTTCCCACACGGTCACCTACAACTGGATTTTTAATGGATAAGTAATCCGTTTAAATCATTTTAATAATTTACATATAACCTATTTTTGGGTGTGAACACAAAACTTCAGGGTGTTCAATTTTCTTCCAGTTGTTAAATATAATTGATTTCCAAGTGTTATTCAAAAAAATCCGCAATAAGCTCGACTTCAATGAAGTTGAGCATATAACTAGGGATTTGAACCCGTCAAGGCTCCATCTATAAGATGTGCTCTAATGCCTCCCCCGTTTGGGGATCTCGGAATATATTCATCTAGGAGGGTTAATCCCGATGAATAAGTTCCACTTCGACATTTTTGAGGGTGGTATGAGGGTAAGTAAAAGCCCAACCAATATCCCAGTAAGGTAATATGTCTGTTGTGATTAATAATACTCTGGACTGCTGTTGGATAACAAGGTTTTGATTATGACCATTTTAAGAGGATATATGGATGAGTGCTCTAAGGTACATCATCAGCCATATGTAGGGAGTGTGTGAGTCCACTTTTATCCCTCAAAGACTCTCAAGAGGCCTAAAGGTCTCATTCTTCTAATGATGATTGTATATCATCTTAAATTTGTTTGAGGAAGTGAAGAGAGTCAATGGCATCCTCATTTTAGGAGTATTCATGATAACAAATCATTCACAGTAGAATAAAATGCGTAAGAAGCACATATATACTGCAAGAGAATACTACAAATAATTATGTTATAGCAACAAGTTTTATAGTATGATGTATACACATGCTATTTATATGCTACAGGCATTAAATAATCTCATCGCAGACATATAGTTTTGCTACAATCATTTAATATATCATATAGATTTTAGCATGCTAAATAAAATGTTCATCACAGACAGTTTAGTCATTATAAGCATTTAATCATCACATGCATTTTATAGTGGAAATGAAAATATTTTCGTTTAATAATTATTGGACCCCTAGGCAACGTCATACACCGTTAGGTTAGTTGACTAACGGCAGAGCGGTCGCAGGATCTTCCTAATTATTAAACGTATAATAATCAGATAAACCAACGAAAAATGCGATGAATTAAAAACAGGTAATTTATCTAGATTTTTAACAAAAAATAAATCGTAATTAAATCTGAAAAATATTTCGGAAATGAAATTGGTCAAACCCTAGTTAGGATTTTTAGGTTCGTTCTGTCGTGCGATCCCGTGCACCCGATTAGGGTTTCGGGCGCGTGTGGGGCCGCGTCCGGTGGCTAGGGTTTCAAACACGAGCGCGCACAGGTGTGGCCGCCGCTGTAGGCGGCGGGACCTGTCCGTCGCTGCTAGCGACGGGGGGGAACCGCCGCTGTAGGCGGCGGCGGATCTGCCCGCCGCTTCGAGCGGCGGGGGTAAGCCCGCCGTCGCGGGCGATGGGAGAGGGGGGTAGCCATGTAATGCCCTACAAGCTACTGCACAAGTACTAGAGGGGTGGTGAATAGTACTTTAAAAATAACAAGGAGTATAATTCCTAATTATCGTGCAAACAACTACCAAATCAATTTATGGAAGCCTAAATTGATGACAACAACAAAATTAACAATGCAAACAATTGATATAACTGGGTTCAGATCCACCCAAGTCTCCCCGACTTGTTCCCGGTGATCCTACGTCCCAACCACCCGGATCCCCTCCGGATACTTAGATTAGAAACCCTAACCCAAGATTTCCACTATGATATCTTGTGAAAAACCTTCACAAGATCAAATCATACATGCAATGGTAATAGTGAATCCCACAACCCGGGATCACAACCTTCTCTCACAACCGAGAGAACCAATAAGCAATATAAATGAGTTTATAATGAAATAAACAATCTTACCACAAATCCTATACCTTGAGTTTTCTTACCAAATAGGTGCAAGGAGGGATTTGAGGAAGATGAAGTCACCAAGACCTAGCACCACTGAAATGAGCAGCAATGGATGCCTAGGAGTGATTTGGAGACTTGAATCAAGCTAGAGCTTGAAAGGCTCACCAAGAACAAACTTCTCTCAAGATGGATTCTAGATCTAGAATGTGAGAGAATGGATTTCTTGTGAGGGAGAGAGCTTTGGAAATGAGTGAGAATCTCTAACTCTTTCAATATCAATGAATCTCTGAAATATAGCTCTCCTTAGGGAAGAAGAACCCCAGCTTAGTATTTATACTAAGGGGGAAAATCGTGTTAGGTCAAAACCCAACGGTTGGAAATCTGAAGTAACTAGTCAGTCAAAGAACAACCACTGACCGACTAGTTCATCAACTAGTCGGTCGGTGAAACAACATGAACCGACTAAGTGATGAACAGTGAACAGATTAAATTTCAGACCTAGAAATCTAGTCGGTCCAAGAAGACTGTCTGACCGACTAGTTTCACAACTAGTCGGTCGGTCAGTGAACTTAGACCGACTAAGAGTCAAAAACAAATAGTCTGAAGACAAATTGAGTTAGTCGGTTCAAGAACAAATGTTGACCGACTAGATTATCAACTAGTCGGTCACCAAACCTTCTTAGACCGACTAACAATAAACAGTAGCTCAGGAGAAAATTGGCATGTACAGTAAAGCTCAACTAGTCGGTCAAAGAAGCATCACTGACCGACTAGTTCACAAACTAGTCGGTCGGTGAGTCAACGTAGACCGACTAACTGTAAACAGTACTGAGCAAGAAAAGACAAACTGAAACTAGTCGGTCCAAGAAGCTTTGCCGACCGACTAGATCACCATCTAGTCGGTCAGTTCTTCTTCTTGAACCAACTAACATGCACAAGAAGTCCCGAAACGAATCGCTATGCTTCGGGGAAGATTGTATGGACTTCTACTAAGATCCTAGCTCTAAGATGGGAGCGATATGAAGATAGACATGTAAGAATTACTCAAGGCTTAACATTCTATAGATCGAAGCTAAAAGACTATAAATAAAACCTTAAGGAACGGTCTTCGAGAGCTTCGATCAAATCTTCATGACTTCCAAAATGGTCCAAAAGCTTCAACGAAGCTTTGGGCATTGAGTACGTGCTTTGAGAAGTCTTGAGATGTCGCTTTGAGTGTTCTCGTGAATTTGGCGACGATCTCCATAACTGCGCTCACAAATTGTTAGTCCATGAATTATTTATGTTTGCTCATCATCCAAAACCAAATCCGGGGAGTCCAATACTCAACATTCTCCCCCTTTTTGGTGATGACAAACCAACATAAATAATAATCAAAAATAATGATTCAAATGTAAAATACTTACTCCCCCTGCATTGATGACATGTTAATTCCAAATAGAATAAGTATAAATCGCATCAAGCAGACGAGTGAGATATATAATGAGAATCGATTATTGAAATATCAGATTTGAAAATCCTTATATATATCTTAACTCCCCCTGAATCTAACATATCAAGTTAGTTTCGTGGAAATTGAGTTAAATTTTCATTTGCCCTATTCATTATCATTATCTCTCCCCCTTTGGCATTATCCCAAAAATAGGGGGCATACAACGACAACAACAAGGATAAAGAAAATCCAACATCGGGAGTCGTAGAATATGACGATGGACCAAATTGACACCAAGGGAAAAGATATGAAATCAAATCAAAGTGTGCCAAATTGTCCATTTTCGAAAAACGAAAATTAAAATCATCAAAATACCAAATACAAATTCACTTATTGAATAAAGAAACGTACTCTTCAATACTCAATATTATTGGTTAAATTTGTGCATGGAAAACAATTCTATGCAATCATAGAAATAAAATCTATTTAACCAAGTTAATAATCGTCGAGCGACGAAATCGAATATCATAGACATTGAATGAATATTAAATGTGCACAATGAAGTAAAAGGAGAACATCGATGTATATATATAAGAATATCATGAGTACATGCAAAAATACATCGAATACATCAAACAAAGTGGAACATCTATATCACCAACAAAAAGATACAACAACATCATCGACATATCATCATCAACATCCAACAAAAAGAAAGAACATCAAGAACACCGACATCCAAAATCCAAAATACATCAAAACACCACCGACATCCTATCCTAACCCAAAACACTCTCAGAAAGATGTATCATCCAATGATCACCGGAGAGTCCTCCAAATTGACACTCAGGAGGAAGTGGCAGGATCAGTAGTCTCCGTGGGTCCAGTCGAGGGAGTGGACTCAGGCTCTGCTGCAAGGAGTGGTGTGTCAACTGAAGGGATCGTCGGGGCTGGAGTGGAGACAGTGACGACAGGCTCAACGGTAGAAGTATCAGCAGGAACATCAGCAGGAACATCAGCAGGAGCAGCAGCAGACAGATCCACTGGAGCAGAAGACTCTAGAGCACCGGAAGAAGTGGCAGCTCCAACAGTGGAAGTAGTAGCAGCAGCAGCAGTGGCCGCAGCGCCACGAGCTAAAGAGGTGACAAGCTCATCGATCTCCTAGTCATCCATCTCCTCATCCTCAGAAACAGGAGGAGGAACCTCAACACCAATAGTACGAGCAATACGGCACAGAATCTCCTCGGTACAAGCATACCGTGACTCGAGACGACGAACGTCATGAGCGAGACTCTCAAGAGTGGTGGGAGGTCGAGAAGCAGCAGCTGAAGGTGTGGCCTGGGAAGCAGAAGGAGTCGACCGCTGGATGTGACGAAGTGCTGCAAGAGACTTCTTGACGACCGTCGTGTTCAGGGGTGGACCAAGGGGACGCTCATCATCAGGAGGCAAAGGAACACCAAAGTGACGGAAGACCAAAGTCAGAAGACAAGGATATGGGATGTGTGCCGATTTACTAGACTTGCGAATACACTCGAAAGAATCCATCTTGTCGAGTATAATGCGAGCCCAGTTAATCGAGCTACCCATAAAAAGAGCGTAAATCAGCTTCAAGAAGGGCTGCGAAGGAAGTGAGGAAGATCCATATTTGGGCAAAAGACATGATTTCAAGATAAGATTAATCACCCAAGCATTCGGCTTGAATGATTTCGAGGGAACGCCTATGAAAGCAGGAGGGATAACCTGAAAGATATCAGCGAGGGTCGGCTGATCGAGAGTGGAGATATCGTCTACAGAAATGTCAGACGGGAGGAGGCCAGACGATGAGCATCCTATCAACTCCCCCAAGATCTCTGCCGTGAGGACTGTCGGAGTCCCCAAAACAGAAGTCTCGATGGAGTGGGTCTCATCGTACTGACCCCGGGTACGATTGGCAGAGAAGAGCTTGACCAGGCGAGGATATGGTCGAGGGTTCGCCTTAGGGTCAAATCTAAGATAGTCCAAAAGTTCACTATAGGATAAAAGATCCGCAAGGCCAAGAAAGTCAGAGAACTGAACGTAATGCTCCAATAGCAGCGGGCAGTGCTCTATACGGTTGTAAGCCGCTAGACACTGAGGGTCGTCGCGACACAACGATATATCTACACCGCCTACTGGCATCGGGGCTTTTCCCTTAGCCTTACGGGTCTTAGGAGGAGGTGGAGGAGGGGGTGGAGTAGGTTCCTTCTCGGGATGCTCAGGAGTGTACTCTTCCTCGGAATCATCCTCAGAGTCACTACCTGAACGCTCACCGGGAGGGGTAGGTGCACGGAACTTTTTGGGCTGATATTTGGGCTTGGAAGATTGGCCTTTGGCTTTGGGCTTAGATGTCCTCTTCCTCTTCAACGATGGTGTTGAAGACGAAGAGGGGGGACGAGTGGTCTTGGCCCTACGCTTAGGTGGGGTCGAAGCGGTCGCGGCCTCTACGGTCATGGGGGATGCCCCAGAGGAAGTAATCGGGATCCTCATTTTTGCCATGATCGAGGCACAACGAGTTCAAGCAAACAAAGCAACCCTAAGCAATAAACCCTAACGACTGAAAGAAATCGATATGAACTTACAAAATGGCAAACCCTAGATGGAGAAATTCGAAACCCTAAATCGAAATAGGGAAAGATCAAACCCTAGAGCAGAAATTGAAACCTAGGAGGAGGAGATATACCTAGGAGGAGTGATCGACGGCGGCGGATGATCGGAAGTTGGCCGGAGTTGATCGGAATACGAAGGGTCTCGAACGGGGGTTTGGGGATTTCGAGCTGGAGGAGATGAAGACAACCGACTAAAATGAGTAATAGTCGATTAAAGGTGGGTTAAGTCGGTCGAAATCACGAAAAGACAAAACAGTCCCTGAGCACTTAGTCGGTCACAGTTCAAGCACTGACCAGCTAGATTACGATCTAGTCGGTCGGTAAATGAGCTTGAACTGACTAAGTCGAAACAGAGGCTAGTCGAAGTTTTTAGGGCTAGAGTTAGTCGGTCACAGTTCAGGAACTGACCGACTAGTTTTCATTCTAGTCGGTCGGTAAGTGAACTGTGACCGACTAAAAGAAGTCAATGACAAAGCAAAGTTAAAAGCTTGAACTAGTCAGTCTGAGTTCATTAGCTGACCGACTAGATGTGCATCTAGTCGGTTGGCTGATGAACTGAAACTGACTAAAAGAGTCCAAAAATTTTAGAATACGAAATCTTGATTTCTCTCCCAATCGCACTTGGACGAAACATCTTAATCCTCTCATAAATCATCTAAACTACCCCATTAAACATCGAA
The DNA here is from genome assembly GCA_030789695.1 of Scilla litardierei. Taxonomy (NCBI): domain Eukaryota; kingdom Viridiplantae; phylum Streptophyta; class Magnoliopsida; order Asparagales; family Asparagaceae; genus Scilla; species Scilla litardierei. Next base: position 126,039,257 of record CM061142.1, read on the forward strand.
ATCTCAAATACGACATTCAAATATGAATTCGAGCAAAAATTCAAAAATATCACATAAAATCCCGAAAAATTCAATAAGACTAGCATGAACGAAATATTGCGAAATATAATAGCATGCAAGATTATTGAATGAAACATGAACCCTATATCTCGGATTCACCCATAATCCCCAATTCTCGACGCAACCGCACAAAGGAGTCCTCCTTTAGGGGTTTCGTGAAAATATCGGCGATTTGCTTTTGGGTTTCAAAGTACACTAAAATGATGTCTTTTTTAGCAACATTATCATCTAAAAAGTGGTGTCGGACATCTATGTGTTTAGATCGGGAATGGTGCACCGGATTCTTTGAAAGACAAATAGCACTTTGGTTATCCACCATGATATGGCTAGTATCACAATGAATACCAAAATCCTTTAGTGTGTGTCTCATCCAAAGAACCTGGGCACAAGCAGCACCGGCGGCAATGTATTCCGCCTCGGTGGTTGAAAGTGATACCGAATTTTGCTTCTTGAAAAACCAAGAGACAAGGGAATTTCCTATAAAATGGCAAGTGCCACTAGTACTCTTCCTGTCGGATTTGCATCCCGCATAATCAGCGTCACTATATGAGACTAACTCATATGTGCTAGATTTCGGATAAAGTAATCCAAAATCTAAAGTGTAACTTAGATAGCGAAAAATACGTTTTACCGCTACTAAGTGAGAATCCTTAGGTTGAGACTGATAACGAGCACAAATACAAACGGCAAACATGATATCGGGCCTACTAGCGGTAAGATAAAGTAAACTACCTATCATACCTCGATATAGATGAATGTCTACATCTTTTCCGCCCGTATCTTTATCAAGATGTGTTGTAGTGCTCATATGAGTCTTTTTCCCGGAGGCATTCTCCATTCCAAATCGCTTTAGCAACTCCACTGTGTATTTCGTTTGGTGGATGAAGATTGCATCGTTCATTTGGCGAATTTGGAGACCTAAGAAATATTTGAGTTCGCCCATGTGGCTCATCTCAAATTGTTCCTTCATCACATTAGAAAACTCTTCGCAAAGAGTGAAGTTAGTAGCACCGAAAATAATATCATCAACATAAATTTGAACTAATAAAATATCATTATTCGCATGCTTAACAAAAAATGTAGAATCGGCTTCGCCCATTTTAAAATTCAAATCCAAAAGAAAATTCTTTAGGCGATCATACCAAGCTCGAGGAGCTTGTCTCAAACCGTAAAGAGCTTTCTTTAGTTTAAAAACATGATTTGGAAATTTTTCATTGATGAAGCCCGGAGGTTGAGAAACGTAAACTTCCTCAACGACATCTTCGTTTAAAAATGCACTGTTAACATCCATTTGAAATAATTTAAAATTTTTATGGCATGCAAAAGACAATAATAATCTAATTAATTCTAATCTAGCTACCGGAGCGAAGGATTCTTCGAAATCGATACCTTCCTCTTGTCGATAGCCTTGAGCTACTAACCGAGCTTTGTTCCGGACGACGACTTGGTTTTCGCCGGTTTTGTTCTTGAAGATCCACTTTGTCCCTATGACTGTGTGGTTCTTCGATGGCAAAGGAACAAGCTACCATACCTCATTCCTCTCGAATTGAATGAGTTCCTCCTCCATGGCAAGGATCCAAGCACTATCTTCGCACGCTTCAACTATATTCTTTGGCTCTATCGATGAGGCAAATGCACAATTGGCGAAGTGGTGGACTTGCGATCTCGTCTTGACTCTAGCATGAATATTGCCAATAACTTGCTCATTGGGATGGTCACGAACCATATGAAACCGTTTGGGAATTCCCTGATCACTATGAACATTCTCAACAACCTCATTAGTCGGGTTAGTATCAATAGAATCAATTGAATCAATAGACTTAGAATTTTCAAAAGAATCACATAAAACATCCATAGAATCATCATCATTTGAAATTCTAGAAGGAATGAAATTCTCATTAAAAGAGACATGTAATGATTCCTCGATCGTAGAGGATCTTTTGTTGTATATCCGATAGGCTTTGCTACGTGAGGAATACCCAACAAATATCCCCTCATCCGATCTCGGATCAAACTTGTCCAAATTTTCATAAGTGTTTTTAATAAAACATTTTGCACCGAAAACACGAAAATGTTTAACTTGAGGAAATCTACCAAACAACAATTCATAACAAGTTTGTTTGGTGCCGGGCCTCAAAAGTATTCTATTAAACACATAACAAGCGGTGTGTACCGCTTCCGCCCAAAATTGATGACCAAGTTGGCTATCTTCGAGCATAGTGCGAGCACACTCCACAAGCGTTCTATTCTTCCTCTCAACAACACCATTTTGAGGAGGTGCGCGAGGGAAAGAAAACGTGTGAGTAATTCCAAGATCATCACAAAAATTTGAGAAAGACTCATTCTCAAATTCACCCCCATGATCACTACGAATAGTGACAATGGTGGTTCCGATGAGATTTTGTACTTTCTTCACAAATGTTGTGAAGTTTTCAAAAGCTTCATTTTTATTACACAAGAAAAATACCCATGTAAATCTCGAATAATCATCTACGATGACAAGTCCATATCTAGCATTTCCTAAGGAAGCAACTCTAGTTGGCCCAAATAAATCTAGATGTAATAGCTCTAGTGGCCGTTTAGTAGAAATGCTTTTCTTAGGTTTAAATGAAGATTTAGGAAGCTTGCCACGTTGACAAGAATCACAAAAACTTTTCTTTTCAAAAACGTGCTTTGGAAAACCTTTAATGGAATTTAATTTTGAAAGCTTATAAAGTGTTCCAAAGTTCACATGTCCAAAGCGTCGATGCCATAAGTGTTGTTCACTTGTGTTGGCAACGAGACATTGTTCATATGACTTAGGAAGATCCAAAATATAAATATCTTTATGGCGTGTGCCGGAAAATAATAAATCATTATTATCATTCAAAATATGACACAATCCTTTCGCAAAGCTAACTTTGTAACCTTTGTCACAAAGTTGGCTTATTGAAATAAGATTATGATTTAAACCATTAACTAGATAGACATCACTAATTAAGGGTTTAGATGGGTTACCCACTTTACCAACACCGACGATGGTTCCGCTCTCGTTGCCTCCAAAGACTACCCGGTTCCCATTAGCAATGGGCACCACTCCAGAAAGCAATTGAGCATCGCCCGTCATGTGTTTTGAACACCCGCTATCGAGTATCCACCCATCCTTGGAGCCAAATTTAACTTTGTTGCTCCGCTTATTTTTCTTGAGTACCTAAAGATAATCATATCATTTCATGGTACCCAAGGTCATTGGGTCCTCAAAGGTTAGACCTTTGGAAGCCAAGTCCAATTGGACTTAGACTTCTCAATATAATTTATATTATCCACTACATTAATAAAATAGTCATTCATGTAAACTTGTTTTTCATTCATGGAAGTGTCCTTTGGGCTCCAAATTGAGAATATTTTGGGAGCCTTCATCCTATTGGGAGCATGCATGCGTTGTTGATTTCTACGTGATGCATGTCGTGGATAGGCATAAGGAACATGATGAAATGGTGCATATGTATAATTATTCATATGATGTTGTGGGTGAACATATGCATGTGAGGGAACACGTGCGTGAGGGTGTCTCACATAGTGTGCACGTGCCCGTGAACGTGTAGCATAGAAATCATCATATGTGTGAGCCGGTGGAGTAGGACGTGTGTTCCTACGTGGCATGGTATTGGTGTACATGTAGGCATGCCCCTTCTTTGGAGGTCCACCCAAAGTGGGTTTCTTTCCGAAAGAGGGTGTGGACGAGGTGGAAGCACCATTGGTAGATGAACTACCAATAGAGTGTTTGCTACCACTCGTCGAAGCACCGGAAGTTGGCCTAACAAAAGTAGTGGCCGACTTGGATGAATTTCCCATCGTATACCCCAAGCCAATGTGGTGTTTGGCCGGAAGTAAGTCTTTTAGGATATTATCCAAATGGCCCTTACCCTTATTGAATTCATTGATTCGGCCTAATGTGTTCTCATATTTCTCGGTGAGAGAACGCAAAGAAGTATCCAAAGTGGATACTTGCGATGTGAGTACATAAACACGAGATTTAAGATTCTCATTCTCAATACTCAACGTCGAGTTTTGAGAAGTCAAATCCTCTATCTTATGTTCTTCTGGATCCTCAATGCTAACATGTTCAAGTTGAGTCTTGAGATTAACAATCTCATTCTTCAACTCTTCAACAACGGTGTCGTTGTTGGTGATGATAGTTTTAGGCGAGGTTTGGATGCTAGCTAAATCATCTTTTACTTTAGTATACCTATTTACTAATTTAGTATACTTAGACCACAATTGAGAATTAGCATTCCTAAGGTCATCCATTGTTACCTCATCGCCTTCGTTGTCGCTATCATCGGAAGAGGAAGATCCTTGATCATGCTCCTCTCTTGCCATGAAGCACATGTGCGCTTGCTCCACTTGCTCATCGTCCGACTCTCCGCTTGAGGAATCCCCGAAGTCGGTGAAGCCGACAAATCCTTTCTTATCGCCTTTCTTGTACTTCTTTGATTTGTCGTACTTTGGCGCCTTCCACTTCCCCTTTTGCTTGTTTTGAGGACAATCCGCTTTGATGTGTCCTGGCTTATTGCATTTAAAGAACAAAGGTGGAGAGGCGTTAGTAGAAGTAAATTTAGATTTTTGTTTGAAGTTACCCTTTCGGAAGAAGCGATTGAACTTCTTTGCCATGATTGCAATGGATTCCATGTCCATTTCTTCTTCCGAGTCCTCATCATCGGTAGAGGTGGATGGAGCCGCCTTGAACGCAATCACCTTTTTCTTAGGCACGTCTTGGTTCAAATAGGACTTCATCTTTTCTTGTAACTTCACCTTGCTATCTTTGCGTACCTCGTATGACATCAAAGTACCCATCAATTGAACTACGGTATACTTATTCATGTCATTACCTTCCTCGATGGCGAAGGTACGTTTCTCCCAAGAAGAAGGAAGTCCTTCGATAAGCTTCGAACACTTCTCCTTTTGGGTGTAGGTTTTGCCGAGAGCTTCCAACTCGTTCATTATGTCGACGAAGCGAGCATAATACTCCTTCATCTTTTCTCCATGTTCCATATGAAACAATTCGTAATCTCTATTGACTACTACGAGTTTAGAATCTCTTACCCGACTCGTTCCTTTATGCAAAATGAGGAGCGAATTCCAAATTTGATATGCACTCTTACATGTGCATATCTTATTAAAATCTTCGGGTTCCAATGCACATTGTAAAGCATTCATTGCTTTGTCATTTGCAATCTCCACGGCGACCTCCGCGGTAGTCCACTTGTCGAAATCTTCTTCGGTAGGCACATTGTACTCCGACATGGTAATTCTCCACAATGAGGCGCTCCGGAGGAACGTTTCCATCCGGCATTTCCAATATCCATAATTGACGCCATTGAAGAATGGAGGCCTAGTCGAGGAATGTCCTTCCATGACCGAAGACGCTCCTTCACTGTTCCTGAAGGATCCATAATCCGCAGGTGGACGAACGGTCTTGTTGTCGTTGGCAGACATAGCTAAGTATCTGGCTCCTATACCAAATGTAATGCCCTACAAGCTACTACACAAGTACTAGAGGGGGGTGAATAGTACTTTAAAAATAACAAGGAGTATAATTCCTAATTATCGTGCAAACAACTACCAATTCAATTTACGGAAGCCTAAATTGATGAAAACAACAAAATTAACAATGCAAACAATTGATATAACTGGGTTCGGATCCACCCAAGTCTCCCTGACTTGTTCCCGGTGATCCTACGTCCCAATCACCCGGATCCCCTCCGGATACTTAGGTTAGAAACCCTAACCTAAGATTTCCACTATGATATCTTGTGAAAAATCTTCACAAGATCAAATCATACATGCAATGGCAATAGTGAATCCCACAACCCGGGATCACAACCTTCTCTCACAACCGAGAGAACCAATAAGCAATATAAATGAGTTTATAATGAAATAAACAATCTTACCACAAATCCTATACCTTGAGTTTTCTTACCAAATAGGTGCAAGGAGGGATTTGAGGAAGATGAAGTCACCAAGACCTAGCACCACTGAAATGAGCAGCAATGGGTGCCTAGGAGTGATTTGGAGACTTGAATCAAGCTAGAGCTTGAAAGGCTCACCAAGAACAAACTTCTCTCAAGATGGATTCTAGATCTAGAATGTGAGAGAATGGATTTCTTGTGAGAGAGAGAGCTTTGGAAATGAGTGAGAATCTCTAACTCTTTCAATCTCAATGAATCTCTGAAATATAGCTCTCCTTTGGGAAGAAGAACCCCAGCTTAGTATTTATACTAAGGGGGGAAATCGTGTTAGGTCAAAACCCAACGATTGGAAATCTGAAGCAACTAGTCGGTCAAAGAACAACCACTGACCGACTAGTTCATCAACTAGTCGGTCGGTGAAACAACATGAACCGACTAAGTGATGAACAGTGAACAGATTGAATTTCAGACCTAGAAATCTAGTCGGTCCAAGAAGACTGTCTGACCGACTAGTTTCACAACTAGTCGGTCGGTCAGTGAACTTAGACCGACTAAGAATCAAAAACAAATAGTCTGAAGACAAATTGAGTTAGTCGGTTCAAGAACAAATGTTGACCGACTAGATTATCAACTAGTCGGTCACCAAACGTTCTTAGACCGACTAACGATAACAGTAGCTCAGGAGAAAATTGGCATGTACAGTAAAGCTCAACTAGTCGGTCAAAGAAGCATCACTGACCGACTAGTTCACAAACTAGTCGGTCGGTGAGTCAACGTAGACCGACTAACTATAAACAGTACTGAGCAAGAAAAGACAAACTGAAACTAGTCGGTCCAAGAAGCTTTGCCGACCGACTAGATCACCATCTAGTCGGTCAGTTCTTCTTCTTGAACCAACTAACATGCACAAGAAGTCCCGAAACGAATCTCTATGCTTCGGGAAAGATTGTATGGACTTCTACTAAGATCCTAGCTCTAAGATGGGAGCGATATGAAGATAGACATGTAAGAATTACTCAAGGCTTAACATTCTATAGATCGAAGCTAAAAGACTATAAATAAAACCTTAAGGAACGGTCTTCGAGAGCTTCGATCAAATCTTCATGACTTCCAAAATGGTCCAAAAGATTCAACGAAGCTTTAGGTATTGAGTACGTGCTTTGAGAAGTCTTGAGATGTCGCTTTGAGTGTTCTCGTGAATTTGGCGACGATCTCCATAACTGCACTCACAAATTGTTAGTTCATGAATTATTTATGTTTGCTTATCATCCAAAACCAAATCCGGGGAGTCCAATACTCAACAAGCCGCCACTATTTTAAGTCTTCAAAACAACATTTTTCTTCGTAAAAATTTGATCTTTAGAGAGAAAAACGTCGATTTGTCATTGAAAAAATTGATTTAGCATGCAGATCTAAGTTAAAGAATCCGATCTCTATTAATCAAATATAGATCTAAGCATGTAGATCTAATTGTATGCGCATAAAAGTTTAGATCTAGGGAATTAAAATTACCTCTAGATCCTACCCGCCAGATCTAGCGACGTTCGGTGAAGGAAGCCCGTTCGCGTTGCGTTTGTCTGTCGGCAGGGGTTAGGCTCAGCCTCGAGCGTGCTGATAACGTGTTGTAAACTTGGCGGCTACGGAACCCCGTAGCCCTGTAATTATAGATGTAGGTTTACATAATGGGTGGAACCCAATACACAGATGGGCCTCCAAAAGCCCGTTTATAACAGCATAAAAATTTTTAGCGGCACAGGCGCCTTCGGTGCATAACAAAAAATTCGGTGCAGACGCCTTCAACACATAACAACAAATGCGGTATAGGCGCCAACGGCGCGGAACAACAAATTAACATGCAGAACAACACATTCGGCGCGGGCGCCTTCACCACGAAATAACAAATTAGCGTAAAAAAGCACGTGCCCTCGGGCACGGTTCATTTAAGATTTTCTCACGCGAAATCTTTGTTCCCAAAAAATTATTAAAATTTAAAAGAACAACAAATTAGTGTTAAAATATTTAGCGGCACAAGCGCCTTCGGTGCGGAACAACAAATTAGCGTAAAAAACTCATGCCCACGGGCACGGTTCATCTAAGATTTTCTTCGTCGAAATCTTTATTCCCAAAAATTATTAAAATTTAAAAGAACAACAAATTAGCGTAAAAATATTTAGCGGCATGGATGCCTTCGGTACGGAATAACAAAAAAACGTTTAGTGACCACATTTGGCGTAGAACAACAAATTAGCATAAAAAACTTCGCGGGCACATTCTGCACAAAACTTGTTCACTGGCTGCTTTCAAAGCTGGACCAAATTTCTAAGCTCATATTCATGATTTCAAAGCTCCCTTCATTTCAAAGTTGGACCTAATTTCAAAGCTCGCATTCATGGTTGCAAAGTTTCATCTTAACCTCCCATTTTCAAAGATCAAATCACAGCCACTCTTTATCTTGTCCTAGTCAGTCCTAGTCAGCCTTCTGTGCGGAATAACAAATTCGGCGCGGGCACCTTCTGTGTGAAATAACAAATTCGACGCAGGCGCCTTCGACACTGAACAATAAATTCGGCGCAGAACAACAAATTGGCATTTACAAAACCTGTGCCCGCGGGCATGGTTCATTTAAGATTTTTCCCCGTGAAATCTTTGTTCCCTAAAAAATTATTAAAATTTAAAAGAATAACAAATTAGAAGAAAATATTTAGCTGTACGGGCGCCTTCGGTGCAGAACAACAAATTCGACGCAGGCACCTTTGACACGTAAGAACAAATTAGGCATGAGCACCTTCGAGGCAGAACAACAAATTAACGTAAAACAACAAATTCGGCGCAGGCACCTTCGGCGCAAAATAACAAATTAGCGTAAAAAGCTCGTGCCTGTGGGCATGGTTCATTTAAGATTTTCTCACGCGAATCTTTGTTCCCAAAAAAATTATTAAAATGTAAATGAACAACAAATTAGCGTTAAACTATTTAACGGCACGGGTGCCTTCGGTGCGGAACAACAAATTAGCGTAAAAAACTCATGCCCGCGGGCAGGGTTCATCTAAGATTTTCCTCGGCGAAATATTTATTTCCCAAAAATTATTAAAATTTAAAAGAACAACAAATTAGCGTAAAAATATTTAGCGGCACGGGTGCCTTCGGCGCGGAACAACAAAAAAATTTTGGCGGGCACTTTCGACGCGGAACAACAAATTAGCGTAAAAAATTTCACAGACGCATTCTGCACAAAACTTGTGCATTGGCTGCTTTCAAAGCTGGACCAAATTTCAAAGCTCACATTCATGGTTTCAAAGCTCCCTTCATTTCAAAGTTGGACCAAATTTTAAAGTTGGACCAAATTTCAAAGCTCGCATTCATGGTTTCAAAGTTTCATCTCAACCTTCCATTTTCAAAGATTCAAATCACAGTCAGACCTAAAATTCAAAAAAAGTTGTCAAATATATAATAGATACATATATATACATATATATATATATACATATATATATAGAAGGGATCAAATGACCCCCAAAAATAACCCCCTATCAAAAATCATATGCCCCCCATTTTTTCGGAAGATCCGAACCGTTCATCTTGATCTCCACCCTCTAAATACATGACCCACCAATTTTCAACCCGATCTCATGTGTTTTGCCAGTTCATCAACCATTCGCAAAAGTTCTGTTCATGCGAAACCATTAAATTTGGGTCGGATGGATGAACTGGCAAAACACATGGGATCGGGTTGAAAATTGGTGGGTCGGGTATTTAGAGGGTGGAGATCAAGATGAACGGTTTGGATCTTCTAGAAAAATGGGGGGCATAGGATTTTTGATATGGGGTTATTTTTGGGGTTATTTTTGGGGGTCATTTAATCCCTCCACATCTATTCTATAAAATAGGGATGTTATCAAGAGATTTTGGATAAGAGTTTTGTATAAGAGATATTGGTTATGAGATAATGGATAAGAGAATTTGGATAATGGATAAGAGAATTTGGGTAATTGGGTATGTTGGTTGATACATTTTGTATTTTGTATATGAGAAATGAGAAATTGGGAGATGAGAAATTGGGGTTATGTAATTTGAGTAATCTTTTGAAATTTGAAATGTTAAAACTTTGTGGGGGGGAAATCTTTTTAGTTGATATGTTAAAAATTTGTGGGGGGGAAATCTTTTGGCCGCATCAGCTTTGGGGGGAAGGGGGGGAAACATTGGGGGGGGGGGGGGGCTTTAAGGTTTTGGGGGGAAACACATTTGAGCCAGAAGAAGAAGGGGGGGAAGAATCCAACATGGATTTTTAGGAGAACAAAGCATTAGAGCCAGCTCCCCCATCTCGCAAACATCATTTCACCAGAGCCCTTGAAGAAATCTGTCACGACCCGCTTCCCTAAAATGGAGGCGAGACGTGAAAAGGTCCGCACGAGAGTGGAGCTGTGAAGCCCCAAACCCGATAAGCGTCAATAATACATAATCAGGTCCCTGTAACCACAACGGAATAACAATAATAACACAAGGAGAGACTGAAATAAAATTCACATCTCATAAATTTTCCAACACCAACATAAGTCCAACATCCAGAAAAGCCACCAGGCTAAAGAAAAGAGTCTAAAGGCCCAGAACAAGGCCAACAAAGGAAACGACATAACAAAGTATAGGTGCTACGCACCGATAACAAAACAACTGTCTAACAAAAGTAAAACACAACGAAGACACTAGGACTGGTCCCCAGTGTCCACGTACTCCCCGTCAAACACAAGCACGGGCTCGGCGTCAGCAAACACCTCGTCCTCAACAAGTAACTCAGGCTCGGGCTCTAACATGTGTCACCCAAAAGAGAAAAGGGGCACATGTCAGCAAGTCGAAAGACTTGTGCAAGGAAACAGGAATAATGGTAAACTAGCAACCTAGCAATTAAAACATGGTGCATGGCAAGTAAAGTACGGTGGTAACAAGTAAGGTAAAGGAGAGTACAAGTGGCAAGTATCAAGTGGTAGGGGTGACATGTAATGTCAAGTAACAAGTAAAGTACAAGGGATCACTCGACGAGTGCACTATTGCCCACAGGCTGTGTTCAAGTATCAAGTACAAGGGGTCACTCAACGAGTGCCCTATTGCCCGTAGGCTGTGATGAGCTCGTCTTCTGGAACATGAGCCAGAAAGTGTATTTGATAAGTATGGCGTAGGGGTGCACCTAGCCGGAACAAGTAGCACTAGTATGTAGCGATGCTACGCAATCACGATGAGTATTCAAGCATGCAATGACATGAGCAGATAATTCGCATACCGTTAATTAAATTAAACGTGACAAGCGAAATGCAATGACATGAACATATTCGCGTACCGTTAATTAAATTAAACATGGCAGTTAAAATGCAATAACAGTTAAGGATGCATGGATGACATGAACGGTTAATACGCGTACCGTTAAGGAAAGTAAACGTGACATACAAGCATGATGAAAGTGACGGACCAAGCTTCGTTGTCAAGCTAGGTCAATGGCGTCTAAATGGCTATCCTTTCACCGTCTAGTCTCTTTTACGCTAAAGCAAGGTAAATGGCCTAAGACATGGCCCAAATCGAGAGATGCAAGTTTCACTTGCCTAGCACCGGGGATGGCGACTACTTCGTCACACGGATGCCAATCTATGGGGAAATCACTGTTATGGGGGAACAACCATCAAACAACATGAAATTTATTAGGGTTTCATAAAAATACCAATAGGCTATGAAAACATAGAGGAATCGATTTCTTACCAAGAAGAGACGGAAGGAACACTCCGGGGAACCCTAGGATCATATCTGGAAAAGATTGGAGAAGTTTGGGAAAACTAGGGTTTTGGGGGATTTGGGGATTTTGATGGGTTTTGGTGAGATTTTGGGGAAGATGAGAGGTGGATGGAGTGAATGGATGGTTTGGATGATGGATTTAGGGCTTGGAATGGAGAAATGAAGCTTGGAGGAAGATGGGGGCTTAAGGGGGAAGATTTTAGGGTTTTGGGTCGTGTTGGAGAAGATGAAATCGTTTGGGTTGGGTTTAAATAGGTTGAGCTGGCGGCTGCCCAGAAATTAGGGTTTTAACACTGGTTAGTCGGTCAAAGAGCAACCACTGACCGACTAGTTTGGCAACTAGTCGGTCGGTCGACCAACGCAGACCGACTAAGTGCAAACAGTAACTCCTGAACGAAAATAGGATTTTAGAGTTAGTCGGTCCATGAACAATTACTGACCGACTAGTTTAGCATCTAGTCGGTCGATGAACGTTCTTAGACCGACTAAGAGTAAACAGTAGCTGATACAAAAATAAGATGATGAGTTAGTCGGTTAAAGAAGCCTTGCCGACCGACTAGTTTGCAACCTAGTCGGTCAACCAACGTTCTTAGACCGACTAACGATAAACAGTAACTCCTGAGAAATTTAGAAAGCTAACTAGTCGGTCCAAGAAGGATTGCCGACCGACTGGATCGTCATCTAGTCGGTCGGTGCCCCTTCTTATACCGGCTAATGAGCACAGAAAAGTTCCAATACGGAGCGCGGGGCCCGGGATCGATTCCTAAGACTCCTAGGCTTGATCTAATAGTAAGAAACGACCGTTATGAAGTCCGTCACGAATGACATACTTCGAAATCGACAATCCTAAAGAAGAAACGAGAAAATACGACGAATCGATCGAAAATGAAATCTACGGAGACGAAAACCACACATGAGGAGAAAATTCACCAAAACATATATTATATTATAATAAATCCAAATACATGAAAAGCAGTCGTTACATCCTCCCCAACTTAAGAAAAATTCCGTCCTCGGAATTTCCAAAAACTCACGAGTCCGGAAACAAAAGTGGGAAACGCTCTCGCATCTCATCCTCATTCTCCCAAGTATACTCTCCAGGTGAACCGTGTCGCCACATCACCCTCACAAGATTGACAATCTTGTTCCGAAGCGATTTCTGACGCATGTCCAGAATCTGCACTGGGTGCTGGTCATACGTCATATCGGGGCGAACGGTAATCTCCGAAAAATCTACCGCATGAGACGGATCGCTAATGTATCGACGAAGCTGCGACACATGAAAAACATTGTGAACTCCTTCCAAAGATGGCGGCAAGGCCAAGCGATAAGCTACCTCGCTAACCCTCTCCAAAACGTCAAACGGTCCAATGTATCGCGGGCTCAACTTCCCACGCTTCCCGAAACGAATCACACCACGATTAAGGGAAATCGTCAAGAACACATGGTCGCCCGGCTGAAACTCCAAAGGACGACGTTTAGCATCCGCCCAATGCTTAAAACGGTCCTGAGCAATTCTCAACCTCTCCCGAATATTCCTGACGATATCCACGGCCTCCACGATCTTCTCAGGTCCCAACAACTCCCGATCACCAATGTCATCCCAACTCAATGGCGATCGACATTTCCTCCCATAAAGAGCGGCGAAAGGCGCCATGCCAATACTCGCCTGGAAGCTGTTGTTGTAGGAAAACTCTACCAGATGTAGGTGGTCCTCCCACGAACCCTTGAAATCCAACATGCACGCCCTCAGCATGTCTTCCAAAATCTGAATCGTCCTCTCGGACTGGCCATCCGTCTGTGGATGGTACGCCGTGCTGAAACTCAGACGCGTACCCAAGCTCTTCTGCAAACTCTGTCAAAACTGAGATGTGAACATCGTGTCTCTGTCAGACACGATACTCACGGGGACTCCATGAAGTTGCACAACCTCCTGCACGATTCACGTTACATCACTGTCCAAACTAGGAAAAGGAAATAAAACGGAGAGTAAAAGAAATTTACCTCCATATATCTCCTTGCTAGCGCCTCAGTGGACTGTCCCACTCGGAACGGAATAAAGTGCGCAGATTTGGTCAATCGATCTACGATCACCCAAATCGCGTCATTCTGCTTCGGACTCCGTGGTAGTCCAGTCACGAAATCCATAGTGATGTGTTGCCATTTCCACTCCGGAATCGGAAGCGGTTGTAGCAACCCGGCCGTACGCTGATGCTCCGCCTTCACTTGCTGGCATACCAAGCACTTGGCTACACTCCGAGCCACGCTCCTCTTCATACCATGCCACCAATAATTCAGACGAAGATCCTGGTACATCTTGGTGCCACCAGGATGCACAGAATACGGCGAACTGTGTGCATCCACCATCAGCTCCTCTCTGATATCCCCAGCTGGCACACACAACCTGGCTCCGAACCTCAGCGAGCCATCCTTATGAATCCAAAAGTCAGTCCGCAGACCGGCTTCCACCTGCTCCCAAATCCTCACCAGCTTCGGATCCTCAGCCTGGCCAGCCTTAATCCAATCCACGATCGTCGACTGTACCTGCATGTACATCAACGACGAAGCCTCTCCAGGAAGAACAATCTCCACACCAGACTCGCAAAAATCCTGCTGCAATCTCCACTGCGAGGTCAAAATCATCACCGCCGGAAGCCTACTCAGAGCATCTGGAACCACATTCACCTTGCCAGGGTGAAACTGCAAATCAATATCATAATCCGCCATAAGCTCCAACCATCGACGCTGTCGCATGTTGAGCTCCTTCTGAGTGAAAATGTACTTCAAGCTTTTGTGATCGGTGAAAATCTTCACTTTCTCACTCAGCAAGAAGTGCCTCCAAATCTTAAGAGCAAACACAACGGCAGCCAACTCCAAATCATGCGTCGGATAATTCTTCTCATGAACCTTAAGCTGACGAGACGCATACGCCACAACGTGCCCGTGCTGATGCAACACACAACCGAGACCCTTGCCAGAAGCATCGCAAAAGATCTCAAATCCACCGCTACGATCAGGCACGACAAGAATAGGGGCAGTCGTCAACCTCTCCTTCAGAATACCAAAAGCATCCTCACAATCACCCGACCAAACAAAAGCAACATCCTTCCGCGTCAACCTGGTCATCGGCTCAGCAATACGAGAAAAGTCCTTAATGAATCGCCGATAGTAACCAGCAAGTCCAAGGAAACTCCGAATCTCAGACGCCGACGACGGAACAGGCCACTCCCTGATGGCCCGAATCTTCTCGGGATCCACTGAAATACCATCTCCAGTCACCACATGCCCGAGAAAAGCAACTCTATCCAGCCAAAACTCGCACTTTGAAAACTTAGCATACAAACGATGCTTCCTCAAAATCTCCAACACCGTCCTTAAGTGCGAGGCATGCTCTTCCTCCGACTTCGAATAGATCAGAATGTCGTCAATAAAGATAACGACAAACTTATCCAAAAAGTCGTAGAAAATCAGGTTCATCAGATTCATGAAAACTGCGGGCGCGTTAGTTACGCCGAAAGGCATAACCACGAACTCATAGTGTCCATACTTCGTCCTGAACGCTGTCTTCGGAACATCTCCCTTCTTCACCATCAACTGATGGTAACCACTCCTCAGATCCAATTTTGAAAACACCCTCGAACCTCCAAGCTGATCAAAAATATCATCGATGCGAGGCAACGGGTATTTATTCTTAATGGTCACCGCATTCAACTCCCGATAATCCACGCACATGCGACGCGAACCATCCTTCTTCTTAACCAGCAACACCGGTGCTCCCCACGGAGACACGCTAGGATTAATATAACCCTTCTGCAAAAGCTCATCCAACTGCTTCCGCAACTCTTCCAACTCTGCAGGTGCCATACGATACGGCGCCTTCGAAATCGGCTGCGCACCTGGAACAAGATCGATAGAAAATTCCAAAGCCCGATCAGGCGGCAAACCAGACATCTCCTCGGGGAAGACGTCGCCAAAATCACGCACCACAGCTGGCCACTCCAGCTCCATCTGCATAGCCACAGCCTCCACCGGCCTGGCCCGAAATCTGACAGGACCAAGCGAACTGCTACCACGACTGAACTCAAACACTGGATGTCCGGGGATCTCGAACACCACCTTCTTCCTCCGACAATCGATCGTGGCATAGAAGCTCGCAAGCCAGTCCATCCCAAGAACTGCATCATAGTTGATGATGTCGTGGACAATGAAATCAGCACAAAGCTCACGTCCACAAACCACCAACGGGCAAGAATTGCACCCACGATGCACCGAGACTACACCGTTCCCTGTGACGATATTCCAACTCTTAGGAAGAGAGGACGTCGACAAGGAATGCTTCTCCACGAAGCTCCGGGCCAAAATGCACATCGATGCACCAGAGTCAAAGAGGACTTGTGCAGGAAACATGCAAACCAAAACCACACCTAACAAGCAATTAACAATCAAATCCTAGTCTAGCAAAAAATCATGAGCAAGCAACCAATATAATCAAAAATCAAACTAACTAAGGAAGATAAATAGCTAGAATGAGCGTTACCTGTAATAACTTCATCCACGGCCATGCTCTCCTCCTCAGTCATCAGAAAGGCCTGCCCTCTCGGTGGAACAGCCTGCCGAAAGGCCTGTCTCTGTGGAACAAGGGGTGCTCCACGTCCAACGGGCACAGGAGCTCGCTGCTGCAACGGCTGTGCTGCAATAGGAGCCTGCCAAGGCTGTCTCGACTTCGGACACTCCCGGATGGTGTGGGCAGGATCTCCGCAGACAGTGCACTGTCCTAGAAACCTCCTACACTGATCCCTGAGGTGTCCAGTCTTGCCACAGAAATGGCAAGTCTTCAGAATAGGCCCTCCTGGCCTCTTGAACTGCACCGGATGACTAGGCTTGAAACCAGGCCTAACCACCGCCCTGGCCTGCTCCATAGGCCTCTTCCCAGCTCCGGAAACATGTCCCTTCCTCTGATTCAAATTCAACTCTTGCCGCCTCACAGCAATCAGAACCTTCTGATATGTCTCCAAGTCAGAAGAGGTCACAAAGCTCTGAAGCTCCAAGGCAAGTCCCTGGAGAAATCGCTGAGCTTTCTCATCGGCATCCTGCACCATCTTAGGTGCAAACCGACTGAGCCTCGTGAACTTCTGGTGGTACTGATCCACCGACAAGCTCCCCTGCTTCAAATCTATAAAGCGCTGCAGCATCACCTGCCGAGCAGCCTTCGGGAAGAACTCTCCATCGAATCTGGACTTGAAGGTAGCCCAGACGATCGGCTCCACCAGCATCTTCTCTTCCGCATCCCACCAATTCCTGGCGTTGTCCTTCAGCTGCCTCTTAGCCAAATCAACCCATCCAGCCGGGTTAATCTTCGCCATAGCCAAGTTATCCTCAATGTTCCTTATCCACTCGTCGGCAGCCAGAGGACCCTCAGAACCATCAAAATATGCGGGACCCAGCTCCCGAAATTGCTTCGCTCCTGGCTCAGAGCGAGGGGCATCCGGAAGAGCCCGGGCAGCTCGAGCAAGCGGAGCATTCTGGACTTGCAGAAGCACGCCCTGCTGCACTTGCATCATCTGGAGCATCATCCACATCATCTCACCGCTGGTGGGTTCCCGCTCAGGCTCCCCATCATGAGGGACCGCACCACTACAACCACCACGGGTGAAACGTCTTCCTGCCATCTAGTGACACAGAAAACAAATCAGATTAGACTCATAGCTTATGACATCGGACATCGAACTTAATTTATTGGACATTCAAATATTATTATCGCTATTCCAAAAATCGCAGTTACAGAGGGACCTGCATGGGCCACCAACAAAACCTGTCACGACCCGCTTCCCTAAAATGGAGGCGAGACGTGAAAAGGTCCGCACGAGAGTGGAGCTGTGAAGCCCCAAACCCGATAAGCGTCAATAATACATAATCAGGTCCATGTAACCACAACGGAATAACAATAATAACACAAGGAGAGACTGAAATAAAATTCACATCTCATAAATTGTCCAACACCAACATAAGTCCAACATCCAGAAAAGCCACCAAGCTAAAGAAAAGAGTCTAAAGGCCCAGAACAAGGCCAACAAAGGAAACGACATAACAAAGTATAGGTTCTACGCACCGATAACAAAACAACTGTCTAACAAAAGTAAAACACAACGAAGACACTAGGACTGGTCCCCAGTGTCCACGTACTCCCCGTCAAACACAAGCACGGGCTCGGCGTCAGCAAACACCTCGTCCTCAACAAGTAACTCAGGCTCGGGCTCTAACATGTGTCACCCAAAAGAGAAAAGGGGCACATGTCAGCAAGTCGAAAGACTTGTGCAAGAAAACGGGAATAATGGTAAACTAGCAACCTAGCAATTAAAACATGGTGCATGGCAAGTAAAGTACGGTGGTAACAAGTAAGGTAAAGGAGAGTACAAGTGGCAAGTATCAAGTGGTAGGGGTGACATGTAATGTCAAGTAACAAGTAAAGTACAAGGGATCACTCGACGAGTGCCCTATTGCCCGCAGGCTGTGTTCAAGTATCAAGTACAAGGGGTCACTCAACGAGTGCCCTATTGCCCGCAGGCTGTGATGAGCTCGTCTTCTGGAACACGAGCCAGAAAGTGTATTTGATAAGTATGGCGTAGGGGTGCACCTAGCCGGAACAAGTAGCACTAGTATGTAGCGATGCTATGCAATCACGATGAGTATTCAAGCATGCAATGACATGAGCAGATAATTCGCATACCGTTAATTAAATTAAACGTGACAGGCGAAATGCAATGACATGAACATATTCGCGTACCGTTAATTAAATTAAACATGGCAGTTAAAATGCAATAACAGTTAAGGATGCATGGATGACATGAACGGTTAATACGCGTACCGTTAAGGAAAGTAAACGCGACATACAAGCATGATGAAAGTGACGGACCAAGCTTCGTTGTCAAGCTAGGTCAATGGCGTCTAAACGGCTATCCTTTCACCGTCTAGTCTCTTTTACGCTAAAGCAAGGTAAATGGCCTAAGACATGGCCCAAATCGAGAGATGCAAGTTTCACTTGCCTAGCACCGGGGATGGCAACTACTTCGTCACACAGATGCCAATCTATGGGGAAATCACTGTTATGGGGGAACAACCATCAAACAACATGAAATTTATTAGGGTTTCATAAAAATACCAATAGGCTATGAAAACATAGAGGAATCGATATCTTACCAAGAGGAGACGGAAGGAACACTCCGGGAAACCCTAGGATCAGATCTGGAAAAGATTGGAGAAGTTTGGGAAAACTAGGGTTTTGGGGGATTTGGGGATTTTGATGGGTTTTGGTGAGATTTTGGGGAAGATGAGAGGTGGATGGAGTGAATGGATGGTTTGGATGATGGATTTAGGGCTTGGAATGGAGAAATGAAGCTTGGAGGAAGATGGGGGCTCAAGGGGGAAGATTTTAGGGTTTTGGGTCGTGCTGGAGAAGATGAAATCGTTTGGGTTGGGTTTAAATAGGTTGAGCTGGCGGCTGCCCAGAAATTAGGGTTTTAACACTGGTTAGTCGGTCAAAGAGCAACCACTGACCGACTAGTTTGGCAACTAGTCGGTCGGTCGACCAACGCAGACCGACTAAGTGCAAACAGTAACTCCTGAACGAAAATAGGATTTTAGAGTTAGTCGGTCCATGAACAATTACTGACCGACTAGTTTAGCATCTAGTCGGTCGATGAACGTTCTTAGACCGACTAAGAGTAAACAGTAGCTGATACAAAAATAAGATGATGAGTTAGTCGGTTAAAGAAGCCTTGCCGACCGACTAGTTTGCAACCTAGTCGGTCAACCAACGTTCTTAGACCGACTAACGATAAACAGTAACTCCTGAGAAATTTAGAAAGCTAACTAGTCGGTCCAAGAAGGATTGCCGACCGACTGGATCGTCATCTAGTCGGTCGGTGCCCCTTCTTATACCGGCTAATGAGCACAGAAAAGTTCCAATACGGAGCGCGGGGCCCGGGATCGATTCCTAAGACTCCTAGGCTTGATCTAATAGTAAGAAACGACCGTTATGAAGTCCGTCACGAATGACATACTTCGAAATCGACAATCCTAAAGAAGAAACGAGAAAATACGACGAATCGATCGAAAATGAAATCTACGGAGACGAAAACCACACATGAGGAGAAAATTCACCAAAACATATATTATATTATAATAAATCCAAATACATGAAAAGCAGTCGTTACAAAATCATTTCCCCCACAAACCCTTGGAGAAGGAATCGCAGCAATCTCGCCTGGGCTCTTTAAAAACATTCATCTCGCAACGCAGCAATCTCGCCTGAGCCCTTGGTTTTTCATCTCGGCCCTTGGTTTTTCATCTTGCCTGAGCTATTGGGGGAATCTCGCAACGCAACAATCTCGCAGCGCAAGCAATATCGCAATCTCATAGGTGAGGCTGTTTCTAAAGTTCACCATCTCACAATGCCTAGGAAGCTATTCCCCATCTCCCCATCAAATTTCAGATTTCAAGTATTTTAGCCAATTTTTAGTTCTCTTCTATTGCGTACTACCAGTGAAATAGCAGTAATTTCTCACAGAACTATACGAGAATTAAAATTAAAATCATCTAAATTTTTGTCTTGCTTTTAATTTTTGGTAACTCCGAACTGTTGTCCTGCTTCTAATGTTTGTTAACTCCAAACTGATCTGCTATAGAGATCATGGCCGATTTAAAGCCTGAAAGCATTCCGATGTTGATGTGGATGAGAAAACTTTTCAAAATCGATGATGTTGACACATGCCTCGTCAGTCTCCTTTCGGGCCTAAATCCCAGGTATTTTTAAATTTCGCATAAAAGTTCTAACAATAATTAACTAGCTATTAGTATCATGAATTTTTTATAATTAGTATACTTAATAAAAATTATGATTGTTCAATGACTATCGATTTATGTAATCTGACAGTAGTTTATATTACCCATATTATTTTATTTTTTCTAATTAATATCAAATTAGTGTTACAATAAAGAATACTAACTAATATGCATTCATCCAAAAAAGAATGGAGGAGGAAATAATGCTGCTGCTGTTGAACTAACAATCATACATTGACTTTTCTTATTATTGTATATGTATTCATATTCTAAATTTTTGTATTTTTTAAATTAATGTTCAAGGAGGCCGTCGCCAAGATGCAAGGGCAGCTGCGTCAGATCTTCGTCGAGTTCTTGGAGAGGTCTTGCACCGCTGAGTTCTTCGGCTTCTTGCTCTACAGGGAGCTCAGCCGCAGGCTCAAGGTTACATCTTGCCATTCAGTTCAATTAGTTTGTTTCCAAAGTGAGAAATGCAAATGCCAACCTTTTTATGCGATTAATTAAAGACATCAATTTAATCAAGAAGCTCAGATTGTTATATCATTGTATTACTCATTAGTTATTTCCTCCAACAATTTTATGACAAAAAATGTTGTGTTACATGGTAGAAAACCAATCCTGTGGTGGCCGGGATCT
The DNA here is from genome assembly GCA_030789695.1 of Scilla litardierei. Lineage (NCBI taxonomy): Eukaryota > Viridiplantae > Streptophyta > Magnoliopsida > Asparagales > Asparagaceae > Scilla > Scilla litardierei. The sequence goes on from CM061142.1 coordinate 126,060,520, forward strand.
TTTCCCTCATGTCAAGGGATGAAGCCAGGCATGTAGGGTATGCATTTAATTGAAACTCTTTCAACCCAGACCCTTATCTTCTATGAATCATGATGGAAATGCTTATCGTTATATTAAATTTGAAGTTTTCTGAACAAGGGCGAACAAGGGCCTGTCTGATTTCAACCTGGAATTAGATTTGGGGTTCCTAACGAAGGCTAGGAAGTACACATTCTTCAAGCCGAAGTTCATTTTCTATGCGACGTACCTCTCGGAGAAGATTGGATACTGGAGGTACATCACCATCTCCAGGTATGATGTTTTTGCTTTTGTTTTTGTCCCCAGCATATATATATATATTTGTCTATTTTTGTCCCTAGCATCATCAAGAGATTGAAATATTTTGTTTTTGATGTTGTTTGATGTTTTTGGTATGATACAGGGTTATGTAGGGGATTACTGGATTTAGAAATGGGAACAAAGCTGGTGGAGTAGGGCAGGTCTCAAATCTCAGAGATTGAGATCGAATCTTTTGGCCTCTATCGAATCTTGCAATATAGTGTCCTGTGGAGGAGATCGAATCGCTTCGAAGGGCTCAAGTTTAGAAGCAGGACATTGAGCACAGACCCGAACACCAAGAAGAAATCGAAGTAATTAACGCATCTCAGTCTGGCATCTTAACAAATTTTCTTTATTTTATTAATAATTATTGAGACATTCGAAACTTGGTTAAAATATTAATGAACAATTTGGGATCAACAAGCAGACGCTGAAGTTGAATTTGATTTGCCAAGTCTGGGTTTGAGGAGAGCAGAGCCATTCCAAAAGAACTCGGTGGTAGACCCGGTGAAGCTTTGCCGCGAAAAGGGCGCCAATGTCAACGAAGGGCTCGGCTCTTTCGGGTGTTTGGTTATGGCTTTGAGCAGTTTGGAAAAACCTACGGCGATTCACTTCAAAGTCTACCGGGACGGTGGGAAATATGTTGTTCTACTGTGTGTTGATCCAAGGAGGTAAGAAATTTTTTCAAATCATTGTTAACTTCCAAGTTTCATCTGATGAATAATAGTTCATCTATGATTGATATAATTAAAAACAGTTCATCAATGAGCGAGAACGTATACAAGCCAGCATCCGGAGGTCTAATATCATTGCGAACCCTGGTGTGCTTTTAAAAAAACTTTTGCTTTCTTGACCAATTTGTTCAGCTTTTCTTGGAGTTTTGAAGATTTTGTCGGTTGTTTAACACATGTACAGATTGATCGTTCGGTGATAGGAGCCATCTCGCAAACATCATTTCACCTGAGCCCTTGAAGAAATCATTTCCCCCACAAACCCTTGGAGAAGGAATCGCAGCAATCTCGCCTGGGCTCTTTCAAAACTTTCATCTCGCAACGCAGCAATCTTGCCTGAGCCCTTGGTTTTTCATCTCGGCCCTTGGTTTTTCATCTTGCCTAAGCTCTTGGGGGAATCTCGCAACGCAGCAATCTCGCAGCGCAAGCAATCTCGCAATCTCACAGGTGAGGCTGTTTCTGAAGTTCGCCATCTCGTAACGCCTAGGAAGCTATTCCCCATCTCCCCATCAAATTTCAGATTTCAAGTATTTTAGCCAATTTTTAGTTCTCTTCTATTGCGTACTACCAGTGAAATAGCAGTAATTTCTCAAAGAACTATACGAGAATTAAAATTAAAATCATCTAAATTTTGTCTTGCTTATAATTTTTGGTAACTCCGAACTGTTGTCCTGCTTCTAATGTTTGTTAACTCCAAACTGATCTGCTATAGAGATCATGGCCGATTTAAAGCCTGAAAGCATTCCAATGTTGCCGTGGATGAGAAAACTTTTCAAAATCGACGATGTTGACACATGCCCCGTCAGTCTCCTTTCGGGCCTAAATCCCAGGTATTTTTAAATTTCGCATAAAAGTTCTAACAATAATTAACTAGCTATTAGTATCATGAATTTTTTATAATTAGTATACTTAATAAAAATTACGATTGTTCAATGACTATCGATTTTTGTAATCTGACAGTAGTTTATATTACCCATATTATTTAATTTTTTCTAATTAATATCAAATTAGTGTTACAATAAAGAATACTAACTAATATGCATTCATCCAAAAAAGTATGGAGGAGGAAATAATGCTGCTGCTGTTGAACTAACAATCATACATTGACTTTTCTTATTATTGTATATGTATTCATATTCTAAATTTTTGTATTTTTTAAATTAATGTTCAAGGAGGCCGTCGCCAAGATGTAAGGGCAGCTGCGTCAGATCTTCATCGAGTTCTTGGAGAGGTCTTGCACCGCCGAGTTCTTCGGCTTCTTGCTCTACAGGGAGCTCAGCCGCAGGCTCAAGGTTACATCTTGCCATTCAGTTCAATTAGTTTGTTTCCAAAGTGAGAAATGCAAATGCCAACCTTTTTATGCGATTAATTAAAGACATCAATTTAATCAAGAAGCTCAGATTGTTATATCATTGTATTACTCATTGGTTATTTCTTCCAACAATTTTATGACAAAAAATGTTGTGTTACATGGTAGAAAACCAATCCTGTGGTGGCCGGGATCTTTTCCCTCATGTCAAGGGATGAAGCCAGGCATGTAAGGTATGCATTTAATTGAAACTCTTTCAACCCAGACCCTTATCTTCTATGAATCATGATGGAAATGCTTATCGTTATATTAAATTTGAAGTTTTCTGAACAAGGGCCTGTCTGATTTCAACCTGGCATTAGATTTGGGGTTCCTAACGAAGGCTAGGAAGTACACATTCTTCAAGCCGAAGTTCATTTTTTATGCGACGTACCTCTCGGAGAAGATTGGATACTGGAGGTACATCACCATCTCCAGGTATGATGTTTTTGTTTTTGTTTTTGTCCCCAGCATATGTGTGTGTGTGTGTGTGTGTGTGTGTGTGTGTGTGTGTGTGTGTGTGTGTGTGTGTGTGTCTATTTTTGTCCCCAGCATCATCAAGAGATTGAAATATTTTGTTTTTGATGTTGTTTGATGTTTTTGGTAGGATACAGGGTTATGTAAGGGATTGCTGGATTTAGAAATGGGAACAAAGCTGGTGGAGTAGGGCAGGTCTCAAATCTCGGAGATTGAGATCGAATCTTTTGGCCTCTATCGAATCTTGCAATACAGTGTCCTGTGGAGGAGATCGAATCGCTTCGAAGGGCTCAAGTTTAGAAGCAGGACATTGAGCTCAGACCCGGACACCAAGAAGAAATCGAAGTAATTAACGCATCTCAGTCTGGCATCTTAACAAATTTTCTTTATTTTATTAATAATTATCGAGACATTCGAAACTTGGCTAAAATATTAATGAACAATTTGGGATCAACAAGCAGACGCTGAAGTTGAATTTGATTTGCCAAGTCTGGGTTTGAGGAGAGCAGAGCCATTCCAAAAGAACTCGGTGGTATACCCGACGAAGCTTTGCCGCGAAAAGGGCGCCAATGTCAACGAAGGGCTCGGCTCTTTCGGGTGTTTGGTTCTGGCTTTGAGCAGTTTGGAAAAACCTACGGCGATTCACTTCAAAGTCTACCGGGACGGTGGGAAATACGTTGTTCTAATGTGTGTTGATCCAATGAGGTAAGAAATTTTTTCAAATCATTGTTAACTTCCAAGTTTCATCTGATGAATAATAGTTCATCTATGATTGATATAATTAAAAACAGTTCATCCATGAGCGAGAACGTATACAAGCCATCATCTGGAGGTCTAATATCATTGCGAACCCTGGTGTGCTTTTAAAAAAACTTTTGCTTTCTTGACCAATTTGTTCAGTTTTTCTTGGAGTTTTGAAGATTTTGTCGGTTGTTTAACACATGTACAGATTGATCGTTCGGTGATAGGAGCTTCAGGGGGAAGGGCAGAATGGTCATTACATCTCAGGTTTACCCGACGCTGCTATCCAAGGGGAACACACGTCTCTATGCCTTCAACAATGGCACTAAGAGTGTAAAGATATTAGACCTCAAGGCATGGAGCATGGCCAAAGCTCTGATTAGCTAAACGGAGGAAAATATCACGACTGTCGCGTTGTGAGGCAAGCCTGAAACATACTGCCAAAGCGATGTGAATTTTTGAGAACATGAATTTTTTTTGAGAACATGGACAGACTCACACCGGGGACACTGGGAACATGAAATTTGTCCCGATAATTCCTCTCAGTGTAATGTGAATTTTTGAGAACATGAAAAATGTGCGCGATCCAATATTTGATTTTGACGCTGTATTAAACCTTTCTAAATGCATAACATTTTATACCATTATACTGCAGGTGGAGGAGAAGCTTGAGACATGGCAAGGAAAATCATCACATCGCCGCTTCATTTCTAGATTTTGTACCCCAATATTCTTATAGGTGTGTTTCCTTTTTTCCCTTCTTTCTAATCTTTTTTCCTATGAAGAACTAGCTATCTCTGAAATGGTTCTGATAATATCTTATCACAAAGCTAATTTTGACCTAGACATTATGAAAGCATGCACTAATATTGTGATTTGCCTTTGTGCAGTCATTTATATTGACTTTCTTGGCAGAAAGGGGAACCCGTAGTTAGATAGCAACTATTGCGGTAACCAATTTACTCTTGCTAACTAACCAACATTTGTCTTGATCAAACATCGGACTCCAATAAATTTTTGCACGTGAATATCATAATTTCAATTGCGATGTTCAATGAGTTTTTTTTTCTTTCAATGCAGCTGGCAACCCACAAGAATGAAGTCGGAGTTGACGTCGAATCAATACTAGGCCACACGGTCTGCACGTCGCTTGCGGTGGTTGGGGGCAGCATTTTGGCCTCCAGGATCTCCCAAAGCACCGTCGTAACTATTGGCGGCCTGCTGTTTCTGGGGTTTTCTTTTTCGTCGTACTTCAATCCTCCATTTTGAATTGTCAGGTCACATACTAATAGTTGGTGACAAAAGGCCGTCTAGACCATAAAATTGGGTCTTGCTGATTGGAAACTAATGATTTGTGTTTTTCTCATTATTGATGTCATCATTATTACGTCCAATATTTTTTAAAATTGGTATATGGTTTTGATATTCAGACCATTGACTAACTACCTTAGATGTATCAATATATAGATGTGTCTACAATCGCTATTCAGCCATTGTTAAATTGGTACATGGTTTCAATATATTAATTATCTTTTTAAAGTCATGTATATTGCCACTTTAAAGACTCAACACCATGGACAAAAAACTTTCTGTATTTTAACCTTTGAATTGTTAATAAGTTTCCAAAATTAGTCTCATTATCAATATATTCACTTACAAAATCATGTTCTGATTTTAGGCACATGTTAATTATAGTGTAGTAATTTTAATATTTCCACAAATAGTGTGTATTAAGTTCAGCTTTGAGGAAGAGTTGAAAATTTTTACCTTCGTTTGCTATGTATTCATATTCATTTTTATTGGATGTACAAAAAATAGATACTTTGCTTACATATTTCAAGTATCCTGCTCATTTATTAAGAAATAAGTGAAAAAGCACCTCCCATTATTTGAAATATGTGTGCTCTGGGTTCATTTTAATCATCTTTCATATTTTTCCATGTTCTTCATTCAGAAATTTTTATATTTAAGTATTTCTTCCAGTAGCTAAAATATCCAACTGTTAAGCAACATTAGCAGCTAAATTTAATCGACAAACTAACAACCGCAACAAGATTAACAATTAGAGTTCACCATATGCTCATAGAAATACCACTGTAGGTAACAGAAATACTGCTCATAGGATACAACAGCTACAAAATGCAACATTCCTTTAGTTGGGTTGGGAGGTGATAAACAATAGGACAGTCAAGAGTTACCAAATGGATTATCAGAATTTTGTCCCTCCTAAAGCTAAATTATAAAAATTTGACCATCTTATCAAAATAGTCTAAACCAAAACTTTTGCTACAACTAAAAAAACAAATGGCAATCCACTCTTATCAAAATTTACTACAATAATTTTTGAATTTTATCATTTTAACAATTCCTAGATCCTCAAGGGTTTAGTTACCATTATGCAACGTGAAGTGTCAGCTGAATTTACAACTCTATAACTTAACAGTTACGCAGTTAAGAGAATTTGGGAGGATCCAATAAACGAGGATAGTTAAGAATATGGTGAATTTGTTTTATTTGTAATATTGTGTATATGGGAACATGCAGAAAATCCCAGTACATTACATTTGTAGAAATTTAATAGTCGGACATTTCATAGTGGTGAACTTAGCTTAGAACGTCTTATGATAGCATAAAACAAATGTAATGTAATGTCTACAAATTAATAGTTGGACATTTAATAGATGGACATATACAGAAAATGTAATGTCTACAAATCCAGTCTAAATGAGTGTTTAATAGGTCCATTTGTTTCATTAGTTCAATCATGCCCATAGTACATGGTTAGTTATTGCAGTTTACCGTTTAATAAACAGTGTTTCATGCAAATTATTCTTTTATGTTTTCCTTCACTTATGTGTGTTACTTTCTTCTGAGATAAAATATCCATAGGCTATTTGTACCCCCAACTTTCATGTATTTAATTCAGTTGTGAATTATGTTCAGTCTGCATATTTACTTTCCAAGGAAGGAATCGGTGCTGAGGTAAGTTTTATATGTAATTATTTTTTCAAATTTATGAATAAGCCATGCTGTAATTGTAGGATCAACAACTAGGAAAACTGACAGGTTATAAATCTTCGCTCCATAAGACCATTGCACATACCCTCGATCAATGCATCTATTAGGAAAACCAACAGATTGGTAACTGTTGAAGAAGGCTTCCCACATCATGGTGTGGGTGCTGAAATATGGTTAGTTTCTTATAGGACTGTGTACCAGTTGGTGTATTTATTTATTTGTTCTGCCCAATATTGTATCTAACTTATTGAGCCTGATTTGTTGAACAACATGTCTGTAATTGAAGAAAGCTTCGAATACCTTAATGCCCCTGTGGAGAGGATTACTGGAGCTGATGTTCACATGCCTTATGTTGTAAACTTAGAGAGCTCCGCAGGTTAGTAGTGCCTCTTACACCATCTACGATACCCTTAGGTGTAGCGTTAAGTACATGTTGCAAAGACGAACAACAAACATATGACTACACCCACATATTCTGAAGAGTTCCTCATTGAACATTAGCATGATGAAAGATACAATGGGAAATTATATGGCTTTTGCATGTATCACGGGCATGATTGAACTAAGTCCCCATTGTCTAAGAAAGTAGCAAAAATTACCCCTAATTTATTGGGTAATGTGTACGAAATCGCATTGCCTCAATTCACCAAAGAAATAAAGGAATTCTTGATAAAAATCTTAGCGCTTTATGATTTTTCCATATTGTGCAGGGAGAACTAGGTATTTACACTTTGAGCGCGTGTGATGAAGAAGAAAGAGACCTATTTAAATTGGCCCAGAGATTGTTTGATTCCCACTATATATACTGTATGCTTTAATAATAAAGTATTAACCCATTATACAGGAGAGAGGTGGTTAATCAAATAGATGACATTAAATTTCAAGTGCAAGTAATATGACACTAATCTACTGTATAGAATTATGAAACCCCAAGATCCAGTAAACATGTAGCAAGTTAACATTTGTACACCAACCTTAAGCTGTTAAACAAACCGTATCATTATTCCACAATACAATTAAAAAATACAGTTAAGATAATACTATAGGCAAACTGTCAGTGTGTAAAGTTTTAGATCAGTATGTTCATGTCATTTGTGGTGTTCATTTCAGTATTTCATAGAAGTGATCCCATCAAAAAAAAATTTATACTAAGTGTTAAGCTGCTACAGAAATCTTCAGAAAATTTATTTGATTCTTTAATGAACCATAAAGCCACCAAATGGACAAGAGAATTTCATGTCTTAATTTTAAAGGATTCTCCCTCAAAGAAAGTCGGTGTCCCTGTATGCAATCCATGGAATATGACCTACTGGTGCAGATTATATGTTTCATTATTATCCATTATTACCCATTCATGATATCTTCTATTTCTTTTTTCTTTTTCTTTTTGGAGAAATTTTTATCGTTGTTCTATCAAATTCAGATATGTATTAGTAATTGCTCATTATGAATGAAATTCATTGTACAATTGAGTGAAGGATCTATAAAACATGATGATGAATTCGTAACATTGATGTAGCCGCTCATTTGTTCACAAGGCCTAATTCCAAATTAGTCAAATGCTAAACCAAATCACAAACACACACACCCCCCCAAACAACAAAAACATGTTTTGTCCTTTATGGTATATTTAATGATTAGTTATTTTTCTAGGTTGCATAACTTAATTATGGACAATGTAAGCATCTTTCTACAACTTAAGGCTTGGGTATGCAAATTTTGTTCTTGCAATTGCAGTCAGTGACATTAAATCGGTGTGCAGAGTTGCAGACAGTGAAGCATCATTGACTTAAAATGCTATTTAATATAATTAACCGTCTCTATATATGTCTATATACATGTTTAGTACACTTCTCTTCAATTTAGCATATATATGTCTCTAATTGGTAGGGGTTTTGCAGTCTCAATGGCGATGGCTTCAGGCATGAATTTTTATAGTGTGTTGGAAAAGGATTTTTATGTGGGATGTTGCATTGTGATGAGAGGAGTGTCTAATGGTTTTTACCAAGACTCCAACTGCATAAGGTGAATGACACTTTGCATATCAATTTGGATTCAGTTATGCAATCGCTGGGTTAATTTCTTCATTTTATTTCGTATGTCAAAAAAAGAATTGGGACAAACTACAACAAATGTGAATTGGGAAAAACTACGATAACTCTTAGTGTTCCATTATTAAAGCACATATAAACGTTAGAACTATGCATGTTTTCCATTATCAAGGTGTGAAATGTATTATATAAAGATAGAATTACAGTGGCCACTTGGGATGACTCTGTAATTGTTTGAAAAGAATGATATGGATAATCTGTCCTCTAATTTGCCCGATGGATGAAAATTTTCATCTAAATGTGTTGGTGGCCTTCCCAAAATCTACTTACATTTAAAGCACAAGAAATGCATGGACCTATTGAATAAAGTATCTGTGTGGACAGAAGTCTAACTTGCTATTTGATGTATTTCATTTAGTCAATTGTAGGGAAATGGAAGAGTAACTTTATGCTTTATGTTGCCCGAATTATGTTTTCAGGGATTTATAGGCTTTGATGTTTTGCAGGTCTGCCAGGTAAAAGACAAGCATACTGATAATGTCTAGTTACCCTCATGTTTTTGGAAGCAAGTAAAACAGCTGAGGGTGTTTACCCTCCTGTTTTGTAAGCAAGTAAAACAGCTGATAATTCAAGAGCTTCAAGACCATCGACTCCAGTTGACACCTTCACGATGGTTGAAGAAATATTTTCAGTTGGAGATTTCTACGGTAGTCAGTGTAGATTAAAACTTGAATTTTATAGTTCTGAACTATTATTAATTCCCATTTTTAATACTTTTGGAGGCAAAGGTTTGTGAAAGTTGTAGGCTCTACCCATTTCTATTAAGATGATGTAGGTTATTAGTACTGTTGTTTCTGCCTATAGTTGATCTAAACATACAAGAAAAATTCTGTGGTTGATGAAGTAGATGTTGATGGTGGTGGTGGTTTTTTTTGAGGAAATGAGGAGATGCTTGGGTGAAGAAGCTAACAACTGTTGTTTCAGGTATTTTATCAATTTACCTCCCCATTTGATCACTGTTTTAGGTTTTAATCCGTTGTGAAATTTACTAATTAAATTAAGAAGAAAAAATCCCCATGTTTTTGGTTCTTATACTTTTCTTTTAAATGTGGCATCAGTGGAGACAGGTGCCAGCATAGTAGCAACTTTTGGAGAAAAGCTTGACCATGGATGAGATGTTCCCTATGTGACCCTACCACCACTGGCAACTGCTGGATCTCAATCGACAACCGGAGGAGGAGGAGCCACATCACCAAGGCGAAGAATCCTAGCCATATAATGACATTAATATTCGAAGGAGCCACAGCACTAAATCGAAGAATCATAGCCGTATACTGACTTTAATACTTGAAGCGTGCTTATATGTAGTATCAAAATTTTAGTTGTTTGTATGCATCAGTTGTGTGAAATAGTTAACAAAACGTTGTATAGGTATAAGAAGTAATAATTTGGTTTTTTTTCTATGCACTGATACGACTATTTTGACCGGGTCCGGAGGAGCCAAGTCAACCACGACCAGTCAACCAGCCAAACTACGGCCTCGGGCTCCGACCCAATGATCTTACGGGCGGGTCGCGTTTCTACACCCACGACGAAGGCCCAAGAGATTGCCCGCTTCTGTAGCGGAGGAAATCGGGGCCCAAATCGAGGAAGCCTTCGCCAAATATGGCAGCCGCCCCATGCCATCATGATCCGCCAATTATGGCAGCCACCTTCATGGCTCGCCAAATATGGCAACCGACTTCATGGCCAGGCTTAATGGCCATCATTCCCCCGCCATTATGGCCCGCCAATTATGGCAACCGCAATGCCCATTACTCCAACCTTCATGGCCCGCCAATTATGGCAATCACTCATGGCCATGACTCCACCTTCATGGCGTCATCAAGTGGGCGCAATTAGAGGGGGTTAACCCTTCCCCTTTTGCACGACCCCATGAATGGCGGCCATGATGTCACGTCATGGCACATGATGAGCATGGTTCGTCTATATGAGGAGGGGGCGGGTGTCATTTGGAAGGGGTCGGATCTTCACCACCTACAACGGAGGTACCTCATACTCCCATCTTACACCTTCTTCCACCTTGAATATTTCTCCTCCAAAGCTCGGCCCGAGGACTCGAGTATCGGTCTCTCCGCGAGCCATACTCGATCCCATCGAGCACTTATCAAACCAGATCTGACTTTGGCATCGGAGGGGCTTCGGTCGGAACCAAGGTCCGACCCTCTTGACGAGCTCTCTCGTCTATTCAGGTCCAGGAGTTCCAGCGACGCCGAGGCTACCCCTCGGCGTCCTTCCAGCCGGAGCCGAGCGCCCTCGTCCCCGACCTCGTTCGTCTCCTCCATCACGAGGACGTCGCTCTGCCGAGGCTACCCCTCGCCGAGCCGACGCGAGGATCCGCGCGCCCCGCTGCGAGCGACTCTGCCTTCAACCGATCCCGGAGGCTGTCATCTCACCGAGGCTACCCCTCGGCCCGCCAAAGAACGGAGCCGCGCCTTTTCGCTCGAGCGAACGCGCCGTCGGTCGACCCCACCGGTCATCTCTGTCTCGAGCGACAGCCACGACAACTCGGGGGTCCCGCGCGTCCCCTCTTTGACCGCGTTGACCACGCACCTTCCATACTATTAATGTGTTCTGCGAAAAATAGCAGAAACATTTGGCGCCGTCTGTGGGAACGAGTCAGCATCCACGACAAAAACTGCACGGAGAACGACTTATTCCATTAAAAGTTTATATCTCTCAATAGAGAAAGAGAGAAGAGGCAATCTCATCCCCTCTTCCTCTCGATTATTGCTCAAACTGCGATCTTGACCAAATCCGCGACACTGGGTTTGAAGCTCGGATCTCTGGAGGAAGATCAAGCTTCCGCTTAAGAAGACGATGATGGGGAAGGAGAGCGATAGGCCCCAGCTCGGTGACGAGGAAGTGGACGCCGAATCGCCGCTCATGCCCAAGAAGTACGACAGCTCCGTGAACCTTGTAGCATCAATACTGTGGATTCTGTGGTGGCTCCTCAGGCGTGGGCTTCATCGAGCCAGGATCCCGCTGGGTAGCTGCCAACCTACCGGATTCGGGTTCCTCAGATCCGCTGTCTTCAGATCTACATCCCACTTTCTCATTTGCGATCGGGCTCATTTTTGGCGACCGCTGTCATCCCAAACAGATCCCCTCGCGTTTGGTGGGATCTGCTTCTGCCCCATCGTCGGCACCGGCTCTTGTCCCGGAAACGAGAGGAGGTGGCATCACGGACTTCCGGCCACCGCCTCAAATCTGCCGAGGCCTTATCGGATCCGACGTGCTCTATCAAGCCCAACGGAGCTAATACCCGAGCCCGATCACTGGATCTCGGAGCGGACGTCCGATCCGACTTCATCGCTAGTGATCTCACCGCCGAAGTAGGAAACATCGCATTCACTCTTCACATGTTCCCTTCGGGTTTCGAGTAGCAGGAAGATCCGAAATCTGGTCTCCGATCTCCGAGCTGAGGGAGTATCCAAGCGGTCGAGCCTCCTTACCAAGCCAGGCTCCGATCTCCTAGGTCCGAGCATACGAGCCTCCACACCGAGCGAACGGGGCTCTGATCTCTGAGCTCAGGAATTGTCCGAGCAGCCGAACCGCCTCAGCCATCCATCCACCATATCGTTGCGGACCACCTTCACCATCGGGTCAACACCGCCTCGACCTCAGGGGACGCCGTCGCCAACGACAGAGGCCACGTAGAGCGCAATCGATTGCTCGATCTCCCGGGAAAGCATCTTGCATTGACCATCCAGCCACTCGTATCCAGAGATCGGAAGCACTATTCCCTTGTCTGCAAGCAATGGCTCCTCATCGTCGGCCATGACCGACATCGCCTGTCACTCAATGCTCAGGCGATGCTTCTCGATGCTATTCTGGTGACCCTCGATCACTGGGGAAACGCGCTTCCATCTTCCGACAAGTCTTCTACTTTCAGATAAGTCGACTTCCTAATTTTCTCTCTTTACGCCCCAGTGAGCTTTTTGGCTCGCAGTCATTTCTCTTGCAAAATTCTCATCTTCTACTTTCAGTTGCTAGGACCCTCCAACAGAGCTTCCAAACCCGATGACAAGACCATTGGTGAGGAGCTCCAGATCTGGGGTACTGACTTTGCCAAAGTCGACCGTCCCTCTGTTTCTTGATGACGGCCGAACCAAAGACGATGAACACTCTGAGTAGCTTGGACTATAAGGAGTTCAAGGCTGAGGAGGCTACAACGATGGAGCCCCAGACGATCCGCCACATGATCGATGGAAAATGCGAGATCTGGCGGGAGAAAGCGGCGATCGCGATGTCACCGACCAAATCAAGATGAGCCCATCCGAGCTCAAAAGTCATTGACCCTGCCGAAGATGTTATGTCCTCATACTCGAGTCCCCCGTGTAGCATGGACATGCATTCCGACCAAAACAAATTCAGGGGGCTTCCCCCTATCGCTCCAGCGACTCGTTCTCTTCTCAGAACCGAGTCCCGATCTGCTCTCTGAGGGTCTGTCGTGAGAGTCTTTAGGTGGAAACGGGGCTACGCCCATTCGCTTCCTCTAGCGAATGGGAGATCACCGAAGGGACATCTTGGAGCAGATGAAGCGCCTTATCGAATAGGACGTGCCGATACCTTTGCGCTTTCAGCGACCTCCCCCGATCCCGAGCTAAGGCCAACGTCATCCGGATGATCTCTTCTGTAGCGTGTCTCGCGGAACTCGTCATCCACTACTTCTTCTCGGTCTCAAGCCTTACCGGAGTTGTGGGTGGATACTGCGGCATCTTCCAACCAAGGAGAAGGCGGACTTGATAATGGTGGTGATACCCGTGTTGCCTGCAATGGGCATACAAAGGGTTTCACAGTCTGAAGATGGTTGTGGCCACCGTACGGGACGGTACCTTGGACATGCCCTTCGGACCTGCCCCAACTTGACCGGTTCGGTATTACCCGGGTGCGGTGACATCGAGTTGGGCATGAGCAAACTACAGGCTCGATTTCTTGGTACAGATGGAATTACACAACTGTCTCTGAGCTCACCCCATATCCAAGTGCTTGGGAGCCCAACCATCGCTAAAAGAAGGCCGACCAGTTCAGGCCGAGGCCGAGGTTGGCCAGTTCAGGCCGAGGCCGAGGCCGACCCCAGAGGAGGCCGACCAGTCCAGGCCGAGGCCGAGGCTGACCAGTTCAGGCCGAGGCCAAGGCTGACCAGTTCAGGCCGAGGCTGAGGCGACCCCAGAGGAGGCCGACCAGTCCAGGCCGAGGCCGACCCCGGAGGAGGCCGAGGCCGACCCCGGAGGAGGCCGAGGCCGACCAGTTCAGGCCGAGGCCGAGGCTGACCAGTTCAGGCCGAGGCCAACCAGTTCAGTTCAGGCCGAGGCCGACCAGTTCAGGCCGAGGCCGACCAGTTCAGGCCGAGGCCGAGGCTGACCAGTTCAGGCCGAGGCCGAGGCCGACCCCAGAGGAGGCCGACCAGTCCAGTCGAGTGGAAGCCGACCCAGCAAAAAGGTCAAACTGTCCTCTTCCCGCTTTGCTAATTAATTGTGTGCTTTTAGACAACTACAAGAGCTTCCCTAACAATTCTCCTCTCATAAACTTCTTGCGAGATGGTGATAAAAAGCCACATCCTCCGGTTTCAACAAATGTCTCACAAAAAGCTTGTAGATAAGGCTGACATGGTCGCGACAACGCCGGAGCACACGGCGACCGGCATTGCGGCCTCGGCCAACTTGAGGGAGAGGCGCAAGGAGTGCGTCTAGATCCGGGGACGGGCCAGGAAGACGCGGGGCTACGAGTGGCCTGGCAAGTTCGCCAAGGAGAATGAGATCTCGATCGAGTTCAGACAAGAGACAACACCAACGACCCTCGCAGGCGTCGGGCTTAGCCCCGACTCGGCCTTCATCGATGGCCCTACCACCATCTCTGGCCATTGTCTCGACGTCCGCCATACCAACACCGTGCTGCCATCGCCAAACATATGGGCTGAGCTCCCATCACTGTGCCGCCCTTGCCGAGCTACCTTGGTCGTACCGCCAAACAGACAAAAGCGGGAGCCGGAGCGAGAGCAGGAGCCTGAGCGGGAGATGCGGTCCAGATAAAAGCTATAGCTGGAGCTGGAGCTGGAGCTGAATTTGGAAATAGAACTAGAGCTGTGTCTAGACGAGGCCGACCCATCCAAGAGGAGGCCGACCATACCAGTTCAACCGACCCAGGAGGAGGCCGACCAGACAAGTCCGACCGCCTTGCCAAGTATCTGAGTTTCAACGCCAAGCCACCTCGTCGAGCTTACAAAGTTATCCCCATTGCGACGGAGCTGTTGAACCAGTCGAGCATCCAGGCCGCTCCTCCGACCGTGGCCGAGCCGTTTGGCCGAAGCACCACCGTCTGAGTTCGAGCAACCAAGCAGCTCCTCCGATCGAGGCCGACCAGTTCAGGCCGAAACCGAGGCCGACCCCAGAGGAGGCCGACCGGTCCAGATGAGTCGGACCACCCTTCCAAGCCTCCGATCCACCTTGTCTCAAAGTCGTCCTCATCCTGGCCAAGCTGATCTGGCCGAAGCACCCCCGTCCGAGTTCAAGCACCCAGATCGCTCCTCCGACCGTGCTGCTGGGTCCCCGCTCACCGAACAACTCCTGCATCCAACGATCTGGATGAAGCAATGGCAGAGCGCCACCATGGAATCTTCCAAAGGCTTCACAAGGCCCTCACCTTTTTCGCCGGCCGTAAGCCGAGGGGCAACTCCCCTCGCCACCGGGCGGATCTCCTTTGCCGGCCGTAAGCCGAGGGGCAACTCACCTCGCCACCGCGCGGATCTCCTTCGTCGGCCGTAAGCCGAGGGGCAACTCCCCTCGCCACCCGGGCGGATCCCCTTTGCCGACCGTAAGCCGAGGGGCAACTCACCTCGCCACCGAGCGGATCTCCTTCGTCGGCCGTAAGCCGAGGGGCAACTCCCCTCGCCACCGGGCGGATCTCCTTTACCGGTCGTAAGCCGAGGGTCAACTCACCTCGCCACTGAGCGGATCTCCTTCGTCGGCCGTAAGCCGAGGGGCAACTCCCCTCGCCACCGAGCGGATCTCCTTCGTCGGCCGTAAGCCGAGGGGCAACTCCCCTCGCAACCGAACGAACGGATCGGTCAAAGAGCTGGGGGCAACCCCCCCAGTAGGCCGAGCACTCCTTCGTCGGCCGTAAGCCGAGGGGCAACTCCCCTCGCCATCGAACGAATCTCCTTCGTCGGTCGTAAGCCGAGGGGCAACTCCCCTCGCCACCGAACGAATCTCCTTCGTCGGCCGTAAGCCGAGGGGCAAATCCCCTCGCCACCGAACGGATCTCCTTCGTCGGCCGTAAGCCGAGGGGCAACTCCCCTCGCAACCGAACGAATCTCGGACCGACGATCTATCGTCACTAGCCAACTCCGCAGGACGGACCAAATTCTACAGAAAGAGCAACTTCTTCCCCATTATACTACATCTCCCGACCTCCACCTCAACAATGGTAGAGCTCAGAAGATGGGGGCAATTGATACGACTATTTTAACCGGGTCCGGAGGAGCCAAGTCAACCACGACCAGTCAACCAGCCAAACTACGGCCTCGGGCTCCGGCCCAAGGATCTTACGGGCGGGTCGCGTTTCTCCACCCACGACGAAGGCCCAAGAGATTGCCCGCTTCTGTAGCGGAGGAAATCGGGGCCCAAATCGAGGAAGCCTTCACCAAATATGGCAGCCGCCCCGTGCCATCATGATCCGCCAATTATGGCAGCCACCTTCATGGCTCGCCAAATATGGCAACCGACTTCATGGCCAGGCTTAATGGCCATCATTCCCCCGCCATTATGGCTCGCCAATTATGGCAACTGCAATGCCCATTACTCAAACCTTCATGGCCCGCCAATTATGGCAATCACTCATGGCCATGACTCCACCTTCATGGCGTCATCAAGTGGGCACAATTAGAGGGGGTCAACCCTTCCCCATTTGCACGACCCCATGAATGGCGGCCATGATGTCACGTCATGGCACATGATGAGCATGGTTCGTCTATATGAGGAGGGGGCGGGCATCATTTGGAAGGGGCCAGATCTTCACCACCTACAACGGAGGTACCTCATACTCCCATCTTACACCTTCTTCCACCTTGAATATTTCTCCTCCAAAGCTCGGCCCGAGGACTCGAGTATCGGTCTCTCCGCGAGCCATACTCGATCCCACCGAGCACTTATCAGACCAGATCTGACTTTGGCATCGGAGGGGCTTCGGTCGGAACCAATGTCTGACCCCCCTGACGAGCTCTCTCGTCTATTCAGGTCCAGGAGTTCCAGCGACGCCGAGGCTACCCCTCGGCGTCCTTCCAGCCGGAGCCGAGCGCCCTCGTCCCCGACCTCGTTCGTCTCCTCCGTCACGAGGACGTCGCTCTGCCGAGGCTACCCCTCGCCGAGCCGACGTGAGGATCCGCGCGCCCCGCTGCGAGCGACTCTGCCTTCAACCGATCCCGGAGGCTGTCATCTCGCCGAGGCTACCCCTCGGCCCGCCAAAGAACGGAGTCGCGCCTTTCCGCACGAGCGAACGCGCCATCGGTCGAACCCACCGGTCATCTCCGTCTCGAGCGACAGCCACGACAACTCGGGGGTCCCGCGCGTCCCCTCTTTGACCGCGTTGACCATGCACCTTCCATACTATTAATGTGTTCTGCGAAAAATAGCAGAAACATGCACCAATAATGCAAGATTTTTTTTATTGAAAGTATGTTATGTGAAAATCATAATCTAAAATGGTTTTAAGAGAATGATTATGGTAATCAGAGAATGATCTTTCAAGAAAAATGGTTTCATGTTATCTAATTCTCTAATGGCCTTTTTTATTACATGTTTAGCATCCAGTTGATAACCACATAAGCAAATCACAAAGGCTTTCTATCTGAAAATCTTAATAAAGCTTGAGCTTTTCGGACCTTCTATACTAGGAAACTTTGCAACCGATGAAATGAGACTTTATCCATATCTTTTCATGATTGAAGGATATATGTGATAATTTTGGATCTCAATAATTGATAATTGAAGGATATATATTTATTTTTTGGGATCTCGGTCATTAAGGGATATATTCTCTTCTGCAATACATGTTAGAATTAATAAACGATTCCACTTTTGTTGATGTTTAATAAGCAGTTACAAACATTGCTCAACAACTTCTCTACAAAAAACTGCAAACATAAGATGCAATGCTCTTTTGCAAATCTTCAACATCACAAATTAGATCTTGATGAAGATACATTTGAACCAACTAAAAAGACGTGCATGGTGAAAAAAAGAAGTAATATGATTTTACAGGATTTTAATATTATACATACAAACATTTGAATTACTCTCTTCCACTTTACAACCAAAAAAATTCTAAGAAAATTTCGTTAAAACAAATTTTGGAAACTCACTATTTTTACACTTCATTTCAAAATAATAATAATACAGAAATATGTAACTAAAGATCATGAGGAATCAATGATTACGACAAAAGGACAAAAGGATAAGTTGAAAGACGACTGAGATTGAATGTCGAGGAATCAATAATTATGATTAGAGTTTATGAAAATTTTAGATGGAAAACCTTGAAATTTTGGACAGAGCTAAATTTTGGGGACCTAAAATTTTTTGGGGAACTACTATTTTTGGATAGAGAAAATTTAGTGGGAAAACTGTAAGATTGTGGGGAGAACTAAATCTGAAAGAAACTTTTGAAGGGAACTAAATCTGGATGAACGAAATTTTGGGGTGAACTAAATTCTCTAGGGAAACAACATTTTGGGGAAACTAACATTTTTGGAAAGTGATAATTTAGGGGGGTAAACCATAAAATTTTGGGAGAGCTAAATCTAGATGGAACTAAATTTTGGGGGATTTTAAATTTTTGGGGAAACGAAGTTGTCTGGGATGAACTAACTTTAGGGAGAACTATTTCAATTCATTTACAATTAGGGGATCCAAGATTTTGATGGGTGAATATTTAATGAACCGTGCCCTTAGGGCACGGGTTATGACTAGTCTATTCTATAAAATAGGGATGTTATCAAGAGAAATTGGATAAGAGAAATTGGACAAGGGAAATTGGATAAGAGAATTTGGACAAGAGTATATACATCTATTCTATAAAATAGGGATGTTATCAAGAGAAATTGGATAAGAGAAATTGGACAAGAGAAATTGTATAAGATAATTTGGACAAAAGTATACATATACATATATACATATACATACATACATAGAAACATACATACATAGATATCTATTCTACAATATAGGGATGTTATCAAGAGAAATTGGATAAGAGAAATTGGACAAGAGAATTTGAATAAGAGAATTTGAACTAGAGTATATACATACATATATATACATACATATATACATATACATACATATACATACATACATACATACACATCTATTATATAAAAGAGGGATGTTATCAAGAGAATTTGGACATGAGAAATTGGACAACAGAATTTGGATATCTATTATATAAAAGAGGGATGTTATCAAGAGAAATTGGATAAGAGAATTTGGACATGAGAAATTGGACAAGAGAATTTGGATATCTATTATATAAAAGAGGGATGTTATCAAAAGAAATTGGATAAGAGAATTTGGACATGAGAAATTGGATAAGAGAATTTGGATATCTATTCTATAAAATAGGGATGTTATCAAGAGAAATTGGATAATAGAAATTGACAAGAGAATTGGGACAAGAGTATATACATACATATATATAAATACATATATACATATACATACATACATATACATACATACATATATATACATACATATATACATATACATACTTACATATACATACATACATATATATACATATATATATATTGATTTGGACTAGAGTATATACATACATTTTTTTGGAGAATATGTTTTGCATCTTTATTGATACTAGGAAAAATGTACAAGACTCAATGGAGGAAGAAGGGTGATTGTAAGTCGGGGCAAGAGCACATGCACCATCACCCCACACCTTATCAATCACCTTCCGCTATCCCAAGAATCAAATAGAAAGCAAAAAAGTACAATATCAACAACCTAAGGAATCAACCCCCAGTTTGAAGGGGGAATTCTCACCACCGTCAAGCTCCCAATCCACATGTCTCACGGCAATTCTAACATCCTCAGCTATATCCTCAAACAGAGCCGTCTGCCTCTGATTATTACCCTCAAAGATTCTCCTGTTACGCTCCCTCCAAATGTGCCATATATATATATATATATATATATATATATATATATATATATATATATATATATATATATATATATATATATATATATATGTATGTATGTATGTATGTATATATGTATGTATATATATACATACATATATATACATACATACATACATATACATACATACATATATATACATACATATGCATCTATTATATAAAAGAGGGATGTTATCAAGAGAAATTGGATAAGAGATTTTGGACATGAGAAATTGGATAAGAGAATTTGGATATCTATTATATAAAAGAGGGATGTTATCAAGAGAAATTGAATAAGAGAATTTGGACATGAAAAATTGGATAAGAGAATTTGGATATCTATTCTATAAAATAGGGATGTTATCAAGAGAAATTGGAAAAGAGAAATTGGAAAAGAGAAATTGGATAAGAGAAATTTGACAAGAGTATATACATCTATTCTATAAAATAGGGATGTTATCAAGAGAAATTGGACAAGAGAATTTGGATAAGAGAATTTGGACAAGAGTATATACATACAGATATACATATACATATATACCTATACATACATACATATACATACACACATATACATACATCTATTCTATAAAATATGGATGTTATCAAACGAAATTGGATAAGAGAAATTGGACAAGAGAAATTGGTCAAGAGAAATTAGATAAGAGAATTTGGACAAGAGTATACATATACATATATACATATACATACTTACATAGATACATACATACATACATATCTATTCTATAAAATAGGGATGTTACCAAGAGAAATTGAATAAAATAATTTGGACAAGAGAAATTGGATAAGATATGAGATTTTGAGGGATAAGAGAGGAGGTGGGGAATTTTGCACATACAACCCCGGTTTTTATATTTTTGCCCCTGGACCCTTCCCCCACACGCACCCACACTTTTTATTCTTCTCCCCTTTCCAACCGTTTTTCCCAGTCGACGTGCACGTGTCCACGGGTTATTTGCTAGTATATATATATAGCTAAATCAATATATATATATATGTAAGGAATATGGGCCTGAGCTGACAGCGCAGGAAATTTTTCCTGCGCTGTCAACGATTTGGGGGCTTTAAAATATTTTTAAAACTTTTTTTGCAGTGTGTTCTACAACTTGTTACCTACCTCCCCACCAAATTTCAAGCCAATCCAACACCTTTTGAGCCTCCGTTCATGCGATTCAAAAAAAACCGCTCCCGAAAATCAAACTTTCAACGCAACAATTTTGAAACGCATGAACAGTGGCTGAAAAAGTGTTGGATTGTCTTGAAATTTGGTGGGGGAGGTAGGTAACAAGTTATAGAACACACGACAAAAAAAGTTCAAACAATATTTTTAGCCCCCAAATCGCTGGCAGCACAGGAAAAATTTCCTGTGCTGTCAGCTCAGGCTTATATATATATGTGTGTATATGTGTGTGTGTGTATGTGTGTGTGTGTCTGTCTGTGTGTGTGTGTGTGTGTGTGTGTGTGTGTGTGTGTGTGTGTGTTTGGAAAACGGGGATCTAAGGTGCCTCCTTAGATGAAATCTAAGGAGGCACCCTCATTTCCCCACATCTCCTACAATTTTTTTTGAAATTTATTCATGGGGTTATTCACATCATGGATGATCAACATACCAAATTTCAAGGGATTCCAATACTTTTTGAGCCCACATCTACCCCTTGCAACTTCATGGGTTTTTCAGCACGTTTTCAAACCGTTGAAGTTGGAAGGGGTAGATGGGGGCTCAAAAAGTATTGGAATCCCTTGAAATTTGGTATGTTGATCATCCATGATGTGAACAACAGTCTCATGAAAAAAATTCAAAAAAAAACTGTAGGAGATGGGGGGAAAATGGGGGCACCTCCTTATATTTCATCTAAGGAGGCACCCTAGATCCCCTTTCCCATATATATATGTATATATATGTATATATATGTATGTATATATATATGTATGTATGTATATATGTATGTATGTATATATATATATGTGTGTGTGTATATATATATATATTAAAACACAACTGTTTTTGAATTCTAAAGCTGACTAGGACAAGCTGACTAGGGCAAACAGGTTGATAAAAAGACGGCTTGGATTTAATCTTGAGGAATGAATGGTTGAGATGAGATTTTGTGGAAAGTTTTAGAGGGAAAAACATCTCTAGGGAAATGAAATTTTATGGGGAATGAAAGTTTCTAGGGAATAGCAGAGTTCATGCACTTAATGCATTTGGAAAAAAACTTTAACTTGCACTTAATGATGCAGATCGAATGCTGCCGTAGATCGAATAATCTCTCCCTCAACGTGGGGCTCACCATCTCTTGGACGCATGAAGGCAAAAATGAGAACAATTTCCCGCTCCGAAGGCGTCCCGCTAAATTTTTTTATGCTAATTTGTTGTTCCACGCCGAAGGCGTCCCGCTAAATTTTGTAGGCTAATTTGTTGTTCCGCGCCGAAGGCGCCCCGCTAAATTTTTTACACTAATTTGTTGTTCCACGCTGAAGACGCCTTCGCCGATTTTTAAGCTACTTTGTTGTTCCGTGTCGAGGGCGTTAAATATTTTTATGCTAATTTGTTGTTCCACGCAATTTTGGCTGTGAAAATAATTTTTTGAGGAACAAAGATTTCGCATGGGAAAATCTTAAATGAACCGTGCCCACGGGCACGGGTTATGACTAGTATATATATATATATACATATATATATATATATATCTATCTATCTATTAAACAATTCAGGACCTATTTCAACTCTTTGTCCTACATGTCAATTTTTGTCCAACGTGTCTCCCAAAAATATGACTAGGACAATCTAATTTTACAAACGGTTGTAAAAAACTGCTTCCGCGCTTCCCACTTTTACTGTTTTACAGGAGGGGGAAAAAAATCCCCTACCTCATCCTCTCACAAGCACCCTTCCTCTTCATCCGATCGTAAATCTCGATTGTAGTACGCTGATGGCGCTTCAACTCCGCAGGAGACTAAGGCTGCCAAACCCTTGAACCCCAAAGAGTTAGAAAAGGAATAAGTCACCTCTTCATCCACCGCCGTCGCCAGCGGTGGACCGATCGGCCCTTCGCCGGTCCCCGCCTCCGGAGGCGGTACTGAAATCTCCCCCTTCCCCGCCCCTACGGCGCCGGCCTACGGATTCCAAAACCTCGAGCGTCGAACAATTGTTCTCTTCGATGGCAGCTTTCGCTCGTACTTCGCGCTGCCACGGGACTATCCTTCAGATCCTTACAGGCTTAGGTTTGATAGGTTCAGCCCTGACAGGTTCCGTGATCCGTCGCTGAGAGATTTCATTGCCCCACGAGATTATAACGCTCCGAGTGATTTTGGTCATCCCAGAGATTTCGACCCGCCAAGGGATTACTGGCTCGATTGTCCACGGGGTCCATCGGAGAGTTGGCCTTCCTCGATGAAGAGGAAGTACCCAGAGGACAATGAGTTTGCTTGGCATAGACATCACATTACACAGTATGGAAACCCTAACCATAATCTGAACCCGAATTTGGATCGGAGTCCAATGAGAAGGAGGTATGAGGACGATCCAAGGGCGTCAAAGCAGGTAGAATTGGAAGGAGTGGATGGTTACGATGACTTGCCTGGTAGGAGAGGGAGGGTTGCTGAGGATTTATGGTGCTCGATGTGGACCTGCAGGCACTGAAGAAGGCATATCTGAAATTTGCAAAGACGATCAATGAGAATGCAGGTCAGAGGGATAATTATTTGGAGGACGGAAAGAACGGGCCTTTGCAATGCATTGTCTGTGGCATGTTAAATTTATTCATCATGATATGCTTAGGTAGGGATGAGAATGGGCAGGCCTAAAGCCCGATTGGGCTTCCAAATGGGCATGCCACATCATCATCCCTTCAATTCCTTCACAAATTTTTCTAGAATTTGTGAAGTAATTGTAGGGATGATGATGTGGCATGCCCATTTGGAAGCCCAATCGGGCTTTGGGCCTGCCCATTCTCATCCCTACTTAGGGAATTGCTGGTTTTTTGTTTGTTTTGCTTATGGTTGTCATGGATATGATTTTATTTCTCCTTTGAATTTGAATTACTGTGGATATTTAGGGACTTTGTTAGTTTATGTGCATATTTTTGTAGGTAGGAAAATTTTCTGATTATTGCATTTGTTGGGCTAACTTAATTCTTCAAATTATTTGATATCGTTGCTTGTGCTATAGTATAATTAATGCTTCGTTGTAAAATGTGGAGAAGGATTGTTGCTTTGATATACTTCATGACATGATTTAATACTAACATTGATGGTTGTTGTTGACAACTTCCATGTTAATTGTCGGCTCAGTTAGTTCTCAATTTCTGTTTGCGTTTAGAGTGTAAAAAACTTCTTTATTTCGTCCTCTCTTTTACGCTCCACAAACTTCTTTCTTCTTCATATCCCTCAACTTCTTTCTTCCCCCAAACTTTCTTCTTCAACCCTCAAAATTTCTACCTTCATCTTCCCCCCCCCCTCAAACTTAAGTCATCGCTCAGCCCACGACATCCACGGTAACTCTATACGGCGTGCTGACTGACGTTTCGGATAATACTCCGACGTCCACTCCGACTTTGCCCTCATCTCTGAGCCCCCGCCTCACAAGTCCACGGCGAATTTACCCGTCCATCACCACCTCTGCGAAAGACAACAGAATATGTAAGGTATAAAAAATCACCCCCTGCTTTTTATTTGCCCTAATTGTTAAATAATCACAGCACGATTTCCTTCGTGATCGTTGGTTAACCCATCACCGCATGATTTCCGCATGTAGGTTGAATTTCAAAATTGTTGGTGAACCCCTATTTCCATCACCGCCTGATTTTCTATGTAAAAGATGAATTTATCATTCGATTTTCTGTTTAAAAAATGATTTCATCTTTTGCTATATAAAAGATCAATTTTTCATTCAATTTTCTATGTAAAAAATCATCGCCACATTTACAGTCCATCACTCCCTTTGTTCACACAGTTTAGTTGTTTAGGTGTACTTGAATCAAGCTTTATACCCAATTTACTTTGTCCTCGCCTCTGATAATTTCATATAGCATGTTGGTCGAAAGGGTGATCGAGATGGCTACTGTTGCAAATGGTGAACACTTGCACATATACTCTGTCCTACACTTTTAATTTGATTGCTACTGTTGGTCGATAGCCATTGTGAAGAAGTCCTTTGTGGAGAATTAAGGGGTGCACATACTTGAACTTGTGGTTGTGGTTGTGTCCCAGCAAAATTAATAAGGTGAAATGATATTAAAATGGCAAAAATGATATTAAAATGGCCATCATATTAAAATGGCAAAAAGGATAGTAAAGTTAAAATAAAATTTTAATGGCTAAAAGGATATCAAAATGGCCCATGCAGGTCGAACCTGTGACCTTCGCATTATTAGCACACCACTCTAACCATCTGAGCTAATAGGCCGAATGTTAAATCTGGAGCATGATATTAAATTAATATGTATATTAGGAGGCCAGTTCAAATGGAGAAACATGCTAAGGTGAAATGACTCAGGAAGGGTGAGAACATTCGTGACACTACAAATTTGCATCAAATCGAAACACGCATTTTATCTTTGTAATAGCATAGATTTTGTATTTGGGCAAGGAGCTCTAGCAACTTATACTTTCATATTCATATACTTAACATTGAATTTACAGAGACCTCTGTTGACTGAACTCAGTCTCCATATGAAGTTTACAAAGTGCAGCAAAGGGAGAGTTTGAGCGATATCTCTTTGGCAACCGACGTGCAGAGTCAATGTTGTCAGTGTATTGTTTGTGTGTTGCTCTGGGGAAAACAAAACGGTCAAATTTAGGCAAGGCTTAAACCACTTCTTACTTTCAGTTTATCGAGCACTACAAGCATTTGCAAGATCAAAGTTTTGGAGTATCAATCATAAACTTGAGATTTGCTAGGCTTTTCTAACAAATTCGGAGCATAACAATTAAGGCAGTTTAAGTTGCAATGAAGAGAAACTAAGCATTATGGTTCAGGTTTTCTTAGCACCGACGTTTTTTTTTGCGCTTTAGTCTCTACTGTTGTGCCCCTGCGACGACTGACCCATGTCTTCTTTTCGCCGTCGATATTGTCCCTGGGATACGACTTCCACGTCATTCTTGCGCCCGGGAGACGATTATCCTGTCGACATTTCACCCGTTAACAGACTGTCCTCCTCGATTTCGCACCCGGGAGACGACATTCACCGTGCCCATAGGGCACGGGTTATGACTAGCGTATACATATACATATACATTAGCGTATACATATGTTATGACTAGCTTATACATATACATATACATATATGATAGTTTTTGTCATAACCCGTGCCCACGGGCACGGTTCATTTAAGATTTTCCTCCGCAAAATCTTTGTTCCCAAAAAATTGTAAAAGAACACATTAGCGTAAAAATATTTAACGGCACGGACGCTGTCGATGCGGAACAACAAATTCGGCGCAGGCGCCTTCAACACGGAACAACAAATTTGGTATGGAACAACAAATTAGCGTAAAACAACAAATTCGACGCGGAAGAACAAATTAGCGTAAAAAAATTTAGCGGCACGGGCGACTTCGGCGTGTGCGTCTTCGGTACATATACATATACATATACATATACATATACATATACATATACATATAAATTTAATGGCTAATATGTTATGACTAGAGTATACATATACATATACATTAGCGTATACATATACATATCTAGAGAGGGAAATGTGCCTAAGAATGACATCGGGTAGAGATACCTGAGCACACCCCCGTTGTTCGGGGTTTGTGAGTATTTGTTTGAAATGTTTTTTTGCATTAGGTAGATATACTGGTTGTGTATCTCCTCACAAAATTTCAGGTCAATCCAACACTGTTTGAGCCTCCGTTCATCGATTTCAAAAACGTTGCGCAAAACTGTCCAGAATTTTGGACAGTTTTGCGCAACGTTTTTGAAATCGATGAACGGAGGCTCAAACGGTGTTAGATTGACCTGAAATTTTGTGAGGAGCTACACAGAAAGTATATATACCTACTGCAAAAAAAATTTCAAAAAAAATTACTCACAAACCCCGAACAGCGGGGGTGTGCTCAGGTATCTCTACCCCGAGGTCATTCTTAGGTACATTTTTTGCAAATATATATATATATACATATATATATATATATACATATATATATATATATACATATACATATACATATACATATATACATATATACATATACATATACATATATACATATACGTGTGTGTGTGTGTGTGTGTATACGTGTGTGTGAAAGAAACTAAGAGAGTTCTCACTAATAAGGCTGCATCTTGGGTTGAACGATCGGTCCTCGAAGAGGAGATTA
This sequence comes from Scilla litardierei, assembly GCA_030789695.1. NCBI lineage: Eukaryota > Viridiplantae > Streptophyta > Magnoliopsida > Asparagales > Asparagaceae > Scilla > Scilla litardierei. The sequence continues at coordinate 126,087,816 of CM061142.1, forward strand.
AGGACGCAGTGTTTCAAATTAGTGGCGATCAGGCCCCTAGGCCTGATGGGTTTAATGGTTTCTTTTATCATAACTATTGGAGTGTTGTTGGGAGGGATGTTACCAATGAGGTTCTTTCCTTTTTTTCGTTCTGGCCGAATTCTCAAGCAGATCAATCATACATTCTTGACACTCATTCCCAAAAGCACCGATGCTACGGGGCTAGGAGACTACAGGCCTATCTCCTACTGCAATGTTTTGTATAAGATCATCAGCAAAGTCCTATGTAACAGATTGAAAAGGGCCGTTATCGAGCTTATATCGCCTAATCAGGCTGCATTTTTAAATGATCGGCTTTTGGCAGACTGTGCCCTGCTTGGTCATGAGCACCTACCGGATTTTAATAACCCCATAGGTGCCCGCGCTTGTCTGAAACTAGATCTTTTCAAGGCGTTTGATAATGTGAATAGGGAATTCATTTTCTGCATGCTTCATCAGATGGGGTTCAGGCACAAATTTAAAGGTTGGATTTGTGAATGCATATCCACTCCCTCTTTTTCAATCATGGTTAATGGCTCTCATTTTGGTATGTTCCAATCTAATAGAGGGTTAAGGTAGGGCGACCCTCTCTCTCCATATATTTTTTTGGTGGTTATGGAGGCATTCTCCCTTCTAATGGCTAAAGCTAATGCCACGCGTAGCATCTTGCCCATGAAGAGAGTAGGGGGCTGTTACTCATCTCCTTTTTGCTGATGATTTGCTTGTATTCTATCGTGCTAATATCAAGTCTCTTGAGGGCTTGAAGGATATCCTCTCTACATTCAAATGCCTAACTGGTCTTGAGGTTAATTGGAGTAAATGTGCTGGTATTTTCATCAAAGGGACCAAAGAGCCTGGTAGTCTTGCGGATATTTTGGGTATCCGACGGAAGCAACTCTTACCACTTATTTGTGGCTTCCTCTTTCAACTAAGTATCACAAAGCTTCAATGTATGCTAGGTTGATTGACAGATGCAGGAGTAGGTTGCAGGGGTAGTCTTCTTCCCTTCTATCTATTTCGGGATGTATTGAACTTGTCAGATCAATCATCTATGGCATGGTTGCCTTTTGGTTGCAGGCTTTTCGCATCCCTAAGTCTGTGTTGAATATTCTCATTCCATATGCAGGAAGTTTATTTGGGGGAATTCTTTTACCTGGGCATGGAATGACCTGTGTGCGCCCAAACAGGAAGGAGGTGTGTGGCTTAGGCGCTTTTTAGAATTAAATACTGCCTATGGTGTGTATGCTTACACATGATGGCATTTGGGCTACCTATATGAGACGACAGTAATTGGGCAGAACAGGGTTTTTCTTGGCTAATGCTAATCATATGCAATCTGGGATGTGGAAATTTATCCTTCAGTGCCGTGAATTCACCAAGAAGCTAACTAAACGCATTGTCATAAACGGGGCCACTATTCTTGTTTGGTATGATAATTGGCTCCCTTATGGACCGCTAAGTGACAATTATGATGTGCTGGTTGGTGAGGAAAGGAAAACGTTTTGTGAGTACTGGTCAACGGAGGGATGGGTTAACAATCCCGTTCTCTTACCTGTAAAGTCTACCATAACTTCGGTCTCACTGCGTCCTGGAGAGGATTCTTGGAAGTGGTATTCTAAGTCCCCTTCATTACATGATGCTTGGGCTATATCTCATGATATTAGGCCTATATTCACATACTACAGGGTGGTCTGGTACTAGGGGTACATACCAAAAATGGCTATTACTCTGCTGCATGCTTTTCGTGGGAAGCTGCTCACTCGTGACAAACTCGTTCATTGGGGGTGCCTTCTTCCCCTTTCTGTGTCCTATACTCTGATAATGCTCATGAAAGTGTGGATCATATCTTTTTTGAATGCAGTTTCACTAACTACCTCCTTTGCAGGAGTTTCCTCAAGTTAGGGATCACTACTGTACCACATTCATCCCTTGCAGGGGTGGGCGACTTATTTCTATCTTGCTATCATAAGAAGGATAGCATGGGAGTTCTGGCCAAGACTGTCTTGGCTGCGTTGATATGGCACATATGGAGGGAGAGGAATAGGAGGATTTTCGAAGGAGTAAGCCAGATTCAGACTCTACTTTTTGAGGACATAGCTGCAGACATCAGAATTGCTATGAGGCACACCGAGTGGGACCAGGATGCTGAAAATGCCCCACTTTCAAATTGGGGTTTAATAGTATAGAGAGTTTTCTTTCCAAATTTTTGTAATTCGTTAGGTTCTTTGGGTAGAGGAAGGTGTTAAGTATTGGCGGGGTGACGGCACCTGTGCCCTAACCCCGACTTACTAACATCCTCCTGGTAGTCCTAGAGCCTTGTACATTTTTGTTGAGATTCAATATTGATACACACATATTCTATATTTTTTTGAAACCCAGAAAAATCTCCAACCCCCTCCCCCGCCTTCGGCATAGGAGGGTAAGGCGAGATCCCGGCCGAGACTATGTAAATTGGGGGGGAAACCGACGTGCCCTCAACGGCCCCCGGGTAAGTCCGAGAGGGGAGATGTAGCCCCAGGGTAAATAATCCCCAACAAATACCAACCCATGTAGGCTAGAGGCCTTGAACCCATGACTCTTGGCTTTGGAGTTGAATGACTTACCACCAGAACACCCTCTCGTGGGCTATATATATATATATATATATATATATATATATATATATATATATATATATATATATATATATATATATATATATATATATATTGAAAAGTTAGCTTGTATCTTTATTCATATGTATCAATTTACATACAGTCGTACTTTGGTTAGAAGGGTATAATAGGGAGAGGAGAGGGCACAAGCGCCGTCACTCCCCACTATCACAACCTCCGCCAAAATAGGACACACCCAGAACCAAAAATACATAAGGAAAAACGCATACAAAGCAACAGTTACATCAACCATTGTCAGTGATAGCCCAATTTGCAAAGACTTCAGTCTCCTTATCAGTGGAGGAGTCATGATCATGCATCGCCACTCTAATATCAGCTGCAATCTCTTCAAATAGGGATGTCTTGGTTCTTTTTTCATCGTCAAATATCCTCCTATTCCTTTCGCGCCAGATATGCCAAACCATAGCTGCCAAACTGGTTTTAGCCAACAAACTTAGACTGCTCTTGTCACCAAAATTAGCCAGAAAGTAACTACCCACCTCAGAGAGCGTAGGAGGGATTTGAGAAGTGACCTTTAATTTCAGCAGCGATCTTTGAAGGATATACTTAGAGTAGCAACAGTCAAAAAACAAGTGGTCAATACTTTCATCCATATTATCATCACATAGAACACAATTGCTAGGCGCTTCATCAGACCATCTGGTAATCTTATCACGGGTGAGCAATTTGCCCCTAAAAGCTCTAAGTAGAGTAATTGACATTTTAGGGATGTGGTTGGCATACCAGATAAGTTTGTGAAAGGGGAAGGCCGGGCTCTTCCTTCTCACCCCCTCCCAAGCTTGCTTGAAAGAGAATAAATCGCCACCCATCCACTTCCAACCATCGGCTCCAGGTCGCAATTTGATATGACGCAGCAATGGTCGGACATGGTCAATAGCAGGGTCAGCCGACCAGCCTTGGCCAGTCCAATAATCCGATACCATCTTGCACTCGGCATTAGCAGGGATAGTAAACCGAACAGCAAGAGGCCCCCCATCAAGCCAATTCTCGGTCCAAAATCTGGTGGACTTCCCATCCCGCACTGTCCTCCTTATGAGAGACACGGTGATGCGGCGATTCCGAACCAACCTCTTCCAGGTTCCGGAATTAGTGACATCAACTTTTGCTGCACAGTAGCTTTCAGGGGATCCATATTTAAGTCTCATTTGATTAGCCCAAATAGAGTCTGAGGTTAGGTACCTCCAGATGAGACGAATACTAGAAGCCTCATTTAACTCTTCCAACAATCTAATCCCCACTCCCCCTTCAGATTTTGGTTTACATATGTCATCCCAAGCCCACGCCCTGGAGCTTCCCATAATAAATCTCCTACAGATAGCAGTGATAGAGCGCAGAACAGTAACCGGGATATGATAAACTTGCATCCAAAATGCGACCATACCAAAGATAACTGACCTCACAAGTTCGATACGCCCCGAGATAGAAAGCTTCGTACTGGACCAACCGCTCATCCTCTTCTTGCATTTATCCACAAGGGATTTGTAATTTGGAGCAGTCGGGTATTTAAGAGACAGCGGAAGTCCAAGGTAGGTGGTGATGGTTGAAGCCATTTTGATTCCCAGATATGCTGCCAGAGATTCCTTATTTCTTGTCCCCTTGCTAAACAAGCAAGCACTTTTATCCCAATTTACCTGCAGCCCAGTGTAATTTCCAAATTCTTCCAGCAAATTTTTAATGCCCCGAAAAGATGTCTGATTCGCTCGACAGAAGACCAAAAGGTCGTCCGCGAACAAGAGATGGGATATGGAACCTGATCGCCGCATAGGGAGGATAGTTCGGCAGTTTATAGCTTTATCTACAAGTAGAGAAAAAGTCTCCATTATAATAACAAAGAGAAAGGGGGAGAGAGGGTCACCCTGGCGTAGTCCTCTGTTACTCCTAAAATAACCGCAAGGGGCGCCATTAACCATAACAGAAAAGGATGGAGAAGTAATGCACTCTCTGACCCATGAAATGAATGTGGGAGGGAAGCGAAGCTGCTGCATAAAATAGAGTAAGAACTCCCTATTGACGCTGTCAAAAGCCTTCCTCAAATCCAGCTTCAAGCACGATCTACTGTGTCGATCAAAAACCCCAAACTCCACAAGTTTTTTGGAAGATCCGATCCATTCATCTCAATCTCCACCCTCTAAAACCCCTATCCACCAATTTTCAGCCCGATCCGAGGTGTTTTTCCTGTTCATCCACCATTCACAAAAGTTCTATTATTGCGGAACCGTTAAATTTGGGTCGGATGGATGAACGGGCAAAACATCTCGAATCGGGCTGAAAATTGGTGGATAGGGGTTTTAGAGGGTGGAGATCGAAATGAACGGATCGGATCTTCCAAAAAACTTGTGGAGTTTGAGGTTTTTGACCGACACAGCAGAGGATTCTCTCCTGTGACACCCTATTTCCCGTTTCCTATATATATATATATATATATATATATATATATATATATATATAAAAGAGGGATGCTATCAAGAGAAATTGGACAAGAGATATTGGACAAGAGATATTGGATAAGAGATATCTATATTATAAAAGAGGGATGTTATCAAGAGAAATTGGACAAGAGATATTGGACAAGAGAAATTGGATAAGAGATATCTATATTATAAAAGAGGGATGTTATCAAGAGAAATTGGACAAGAGATATTGGACAAGAGAAATTGGATAAGAGATATCTATATTATAAAAGAGGGATGTTATCAAGAGAAATTGGACAAGAGATATTGGACAAGAGAAATTGGATAAGAGATATCTATATTATAAAAGAGGGATGTTATCAAGAGAAATTGGATAAGAGATATTGGACAAGAGAAATTGGATAAGAGATATCTATATCTATATTACAAAAGAGGGATGTTATCAAGAGAAATTGGACAAGAGATATTGGACAAGAGAAATTGGATAAGAGATATCTATATTATAAAAGAGGGATGTTATCAAGAGAAATTGGACAAGAGATATTGGACAAGAGAAATTGGATAAGAGATATCTATATTATAAAAGAGGGATGTTATCAAGAGAAATTGGATAAGAGATATTGGACAAGAGAATTGGATAGTTGCTTTAAGGAGTAGTGCATTCATTCATTCATTCATTCATCTTCCCCATGGCTGAGCATCATACCGAGAGTAGTGCAATTTTTTTAAGGAGTAGTCATCAACATGCTTTAATTTATTTTGATGACCATATTTGGAATATTTGTATTGAAAAGAATTTAAGACTAAATTGGATTGACATAACTCATCTCTTGCAGCATACATAAAAACATTTTATAGAGATGCTGAGAGTTGTGTTGCTTGGGTCTACTTTAGCTAGTGGAGGAAATACGCTCCTGAAGAGAGCAATGAGCAGATAGAACAACTTTCTCCACCAGTAAAGATCTGTGATCTGTCATTTGATCACGGTGTGTTCTTTCTAGTAGCGTATATTTTTATATGCTTTCTAGGATAGTTGCTTTTGAATAAACTCGTACCCTTTTCGACATTAAGGACAATTTCCATCTTTAGTTGTAGAGAGTATGATATCTTACGAATTTTTACAAAAAAAGAGAGAGAAAAGAATCAATCACCATTTTCCATCATTTAACCCTCTGCCACGTATCACTTTATTGGATGATTATGCATTGATTGAATTCTAAAAATTGTTTATGGCTTGAATTAATTATTTTTCCTTCATGGAATTAATTATTAACATGCTTTTTATGAGAAAGTTTCAATTGTCATGACTACCATCTTGAAATAGTTTGAGTTCGTTTTATGCAAGTTTTTGTGGTGCATAAGTTTAGGTGAACACAATTGAATGGTTAGTTTTCAAATTGAAGATGAATTGACCATTATATATATGTGAAAATGTAAGTCTAATGAATGGGTGTTGGGTTGCTTACAAAAGAAAAAAATAAAAAAATAAAAAAATTGAGAAAAAGAATGAAATGCCATGTTCCCTTGAGTTTTATTAAATAGCCGGATCTTCGTGCCTCAAGAAGCACTGGAGATTCACGTCGAAAGATGGACTATAGGGAGTGTATTAGAAAAAAAAGAGGTAATAAAAACTTAGATGATTCGAGTTATTAGGTTCGAGGGGCTCTTCTAAGCCTAATGCCTGAAGGTCGTCTGGCCTAGGAGTCATTAACCCAGAACTCGTTATATGAATCATTCTAAGTCGTTATATATATATATATATATATAGGAAAAAGGGGATCTAAGGTGCCTCCTTAGATGAAAATCTAAGGAGGCGCCCCCATTTCCCCCCATCTCCTACAATTTTTTTGGAAATTGTTTTTCATGGGGTTGTTGTTCACATCATGGATGATCAACATACCAAATTTCAAGTGATTCCAATACTTTTTGAGCCACCATCTACCCCTTACAATTTCAACGGTCTAAAAACGTGCTGAAAAACCCACGAAGTTGCAAGGGGTAGATGGGGGCTCAAAAAGTATTGAAATCCCTTGAAATTTGGTATGTTGATCATCCATAAGGTGAACAATAAACCCATGAAAAAAAAATTCAAAAAAAATGTGTGAGATGGTGGGAAATGGGGGCGCCTCCTTAGATTGAATCTAAGGAGGCACCCTAGGATCCCTTTACCCATATATATATATATATATATATATATATATTAAAAAAGAAAAACATAATAAAAAAGATGATGAATAAATAAAGTAATCTCAATGCCCATGAATATGATAATCTTTATATGATGCCAATTCCTTGGAAGTTAGGAAATTATGACATGCAGTCGTGTTATAATTTTGATTATACAAAACGATGCTCGTATGTTATTTATTCAAGTGAAATTAGAGAAAATTTCATGGGTTTGATCTTCTTCATAATTGTGTATATGAGTGGTAAAGATCATGATCAAAAGCGTGTTATTGAGCCAAGCCAGAGACGATTGATAGAATTTAATAATAAACCTCTGATTTAGTCACTCGTTTTGCTAGGGACTGTCAAAAAGCAAAGTGCCGGAGGATGATGCGCTAAGTGCGGTTGGGCATTTTGTCGAAAACCCCAAGTGCGGGAGGTCGTCTAAGCAGAGAGGATGATGATCCCTAACCCAAGTGGCATGCACAATGGCTGGTCTTATGGAACAAATCCCCCCTGTCGTCAGTCATAGATGTAGATGTAACAGGTCGCCGGACATCACCAGTCGATCAGAGATTACGAACAGCCCCCTTGGCCAAATTCTTGGAACTGCCTGAGTTAAGAGTTCCCTTACCGGCTCGCCGACAAAAGAGGACTGATATCCAAGGCTCGGGGACGTCACCGCCTTCCATCGCCTTTTAGCAGCCTTGTCATCGCTGCCTTCGAGAAGGTAATCATCGCCCTGCAAATCGATGAGCTGGAAGAAGCCATTGATATATATATGAAAATTTTCAAATGCAAACATTTCGCGCGAAAAATTCCGTGCGAAAATGTTTTTATTTTTTTTGAAATTTTTTTCAAAAAAATTTTCCTCATTCAATTCATGTAGTTATACACCCTCAAAAAATAATGGCTGAAAAATAATGTGATTTGACCTTCGATCAAGGCATTACAAAAAAAGTTATATAGTTCTGGAACCGTTAAATTTTGTAACGGGTGGATCGGTGCTCAAATTCCACAAGAGTTCATCCATTATTTTCCATGTGGTATATAATTATATGGATTAAACATCAAAAAAATTTCTAAAAAATTTCTAAAAACTAGATAAAAAAATTTTCGCATGAGCTTTCGCACCATGTTTTTCACACCAGAATATTACTCTATATATACATATACATATTCATATACATATATATACACACACACACACACACACAGATACACACACACACACACATATCAAATTCAAAAGATTTAAAAATTTAAAATAATATACTCGCCCTAAATTTAGTTATTCCCCTTGAATTTAGGATACTCTCCCTGAATTAATGCTCCATTATGATTGTAATTCTTTCTTCACATTTCCCCATTTGACATTCCCAAGAAGGCGGGAGTGATGCCAAATGTTGGTATCATCGGTATAGTTCTTGGAAGTCACAATAATTTTGATTTTTTTTGCATAAAGTATGCTTCTCCTTTTATTTTAAGTACCTAAAAGATAATCATGAAGCTTGTACTTTTTTTATTTTTGGTTATTGGGTAGATGCATTAGGAATCCAAATCTATTTAGGATTGGATTTCATAAAATGCATATAAATATAATTACTCTAATTATGCATAGTTTTCATAAAAGTGTAAATATATGCATTTTTATTTTGATTATTCAAGTTCTTTGAAATCCACATATCTATTTTTATTGTTCTTTATGTGGCTAGCATGTTTTCTATACAGGTAGGCATGATTTTCCTTAACATGATTTTCACACACATTTTTGTTAACATGTTTCTTTTGTTATTATAACCTAATCCTAACTTAGAATTAGAAACATGTTGGTCTGAGATAGTTATGCTCAAAATATCATTACCCTTGTTGAATTTATCAATATGTTTAGTTATTTATTCATATTTTAATTTAATAAAAGAAATATTCCTATCGAGTTCTTCTATTTTGATGTTTAAATGATGGCATTCCTTTTTTAGTAATAAGTTTTCTTCCTTTAAGTTGTTATTTTCTTCAACTGATTTCTTATTAACTTGACGAGTGTCACATAGGTTTTAACATTTTGTAAGAGAAATATCATGCTCATTTTTCAATAACTTGTAATCTCTATTTTACTTCTTGTATGTTGTATACAATTCATCAAATGCACAAATCAATTCATCATTATCGTCTAGGTTAGTTTGTTTCTCGTTCTCATGTGCGCTAGAGCACATATTTGTGCACTTTTTTTGTTCTTCTTCTTCTTCGTTGGATGATAAATTCGAATGATCCCAGTTGTAGCCATTTTCTTCAACCTCTTTGATTTGAGGTTGCTGCTTTTGTATTTTAGTTTGGGGCATTCATTCTTCATATGCCCTAGTTTGTTGTAATGGAATCATGAAGTTAGTCATGCTCATCGTTTCTCGAATGGAAAAAAGAATCACAAATAAAGGGGCCGGTCGGTCGGTGCCTTGGCCTAAATTTCCAATGAAAAAGAAGTAGTGACCAATTCTTTAGCGACCGCACAAAAAGCCAGGCCCCTAAGCCCTACTCAAATTAGATTTTTAAGAAGGGATCTTTCTCCTCTAAGAGAGTGCAGACTTGTTCATCACTCCCGAAGTCGTCAACAAACTGCTTTTGTCTGAATCTTCGTGGGAGAAGAAGCGGTTCACTAGACAACATACATGGATCCTACAAAATAGTTTCATTTGATCATGAACGAATAGGCTTTCATTCGATTTATAATATCTCATTGCTTGAAATCCTACGTGTAACCTTTTCAAGCAACTCGCTTTGACCCCTCTCCATCCATTACCTTCTCACTTACCCTCAGTCCTCCATTCTTCCATTTTGTCTTAGGCATGCCCTATGAATCGCAATGCTAGTCGTAATAGAGCATTTCTAGTTAGCAAGGAGAAGGAAGAAAATGGAAAGAGGTTTGTAAGGGTAGGAACGAGCTTCGACAGAGAAGAGAGTTATTTAATTGAAATTACATTGAGTCTTTTGCTCATTTTTTATCATTGTATATATCTATTTTTTTTGTTGGGACTTCTTCGTACAAAAAAATACAAATGATCTTGAACTACATTATCTAACAATTACTAGTTAATTTAAGTCTATATGCATATTTACCTTTAAAGAACTTTTTGAATTTCCTTGCAAGCATATCAATTTCATCATCTTCATCAGCTGAATCTTCGATGTCAAAAAACACATGGAATGCAAGTTTTTTCCTTTTTGGAGCTTCTTCTTGTCTTCTCCCCTCAAGATACACTTTTTACACTATTAGATTCCTTATTAAATCTTCCATGGTCAAGGCAGATAGATCATTGGCCTCCTCGCTTGCTGTTGTCATGTTCTCCCATTCTAGAGTAAGGATGTGATGGGTCTTTCGAACCAATTTGGATGTCTTCTAGTTGTGTGTACATCTATGATATTGTCTTATTTTCCTTCATAATAATTCATACGTGTGCATAAGAACACAAATGTTAGACTCTTTAATCCTACTTGTGCCTTTATGAGTTACTTTAAGTATGTGTCAAATTTGATGTTCCATTGTTATAATGGACACATGTTTGAATTTGGTTGTGTATGTAGCACAAAATAACGCATTCATAGCTTTCGTGTTAAGTTTCCATAGCTTTCTCTGAGTCTATCCATTGTGAATACGGTGTGGTCAGTTTGGTATATGTTGACTCCATCATGTCCTAAAGCTTGTAGTTGATTGATGGGAGGTAGATCATTATCCTCCTCTTCAAGTACCCATAGTTTAATCCAGTGAATAGTGGAGGCCTTGTTGTGGAGCATCCTTTAAGAATTGTGAGTGGTTGTTAATGCCACCCTTCACCTTGCTTTAATACCAAATATTGGTACCACCTGTTGGGTTCCTAGCTCTGATATCAAGTGTTGGATCATGTGGATGGAAAAATGGGCCCTAGTTAGTGTCTTTATAAATTTAATCAAACAACATATCAAATAGAGTTACCAACTTGAATCTTTCATAACCAAAAATTAATAAAATACAACGGAATACAATAATATGAGTTATCACAATATAAAGAAGTAAAGAGAAAAGCAAACCAAATAATCATTCACAAAAATATAGAAGTATGCTAGTTCAATCTCTCTAACCTACTCTAGTTTTCTTGCTCATCGTTTGAGATTTTCCATTAATCACCTTTTGCAAACTACATGGAAAAAATGTTGCAACTTGGCAAACACCCTTGCCAGTCGCAGACCCCAATCTCAACAAACCTGAGATTAGAAACCTCTCAAAACAAGAGTAACACCACCTCAAACACCTAGGCAAAAATTTGAAAGAGAAAAGATACAAATCTCCTATAGCCTTAAATATATGTTCTTGTAGATTTAATAGAAGATAAAGAGATGAATTTCTATTCTATAGGGTACAATCTTTTGAAAATAAATATTAGGGCCTTTTGCGCAAAGAAGCATAAGAAATTGAAGCATAAGAATTTTACCAAGATAGGGGTTTTGTTTTGTTTTTCTTCTCTATTTCAGTATCTATCCCAATTTATGGAGGGGACTATCTACCAAAATAAATTACCAAATAATCCTTTCAAACGGCTAGTTAACGGCCAGTTTTTGAAGGTCAATGCAACCAGAGGTAACATTATTAGTCAACTAATACGCTCTATTGGTAAACTAATGGTTCTTTTAAAAATTGGATTGAAAAAACTATTAATACACTAATGGGATTTACAAGTCAACTAACTTCATTAGTCGAAAAAACTGGGCCGTGAAAAAAATGGCTAAGCTGTATTAGTCAACTAGGACTCTTATTGGTCGACTAATGGCTGTGTAAATAGGGTTATGATATTATGACACACTTATAAGTCTATGTTGGTCGACTAATGGTCGTTTAAAAACACAGTTTTGAGTAGGCAACCGTGAGTTTTGATATGGTTTAAGTTCATGATATTTCTAAGTCATTATCATATAGTTTCAAGTGTATGTGTAAGTGTATCTTCAAGTTTTTAACAATGATCAATGACAAGAAACCAAAATTATTTTAATGAACATAAATTACAACCATTTGCTTAATTGATATTGTTGTTTGCTCATGTTCTTGTCATGGGTGTAATGGTCAATTCTTCTAGCCTTGTCATCCATCCTTGAGTCTATGTGTTAAAGTTCAAGATATACATCTCCTAACAGTTGCACAAAACATATTAATTCAAGAATAATGTTTAATCATCATCTAAACATATAATGGAGCATTCCAAATATGCAACAATTTTCATCTCTATGTATAAAGTTATTCTTACTTTCTTAAATTTTTGCAAGAATTAGTTTATCTAACTCAACAAATAAAGTTTTTCTTCATTCTTCAATCTTCTGAGGTATTAGCTCATTTAGGTAATAGAAAACCTTTAAGCTATCTGTCTTGCTCGGTTGAAGTTGATGCAGTGAGATAGATGTCTTCAATTAGCCAAGTGTTATCTTATCATTACTGTTCAGAAATTTTGTCCCTACACAACTTGTAAGGATGACGTAAATAAATCTATGTACAACATGATGTTACCCATATCCCTTTTTTGGCACTCTACATCATGCATAATGGTGAAAGGGAGAAAAGTGGCACATGCTATTATGGTTTGCTCAGCTTAGCTGGGAAATTAGAGACCAGATGGGTAGTCGTAATCCACTCCCAATGGAATGATATTTCCTTATGTTGGGTAGGATGGTGGATGCTTGTGAAGAAGAAAAGGATATTGCTCTCATGGCCAACTTTATTCAATAAGGATGATAGATATGAAGTGGGTAGATATGATCCACTCCCAAAAGAATGATAGTTGCATATGTTGTGTGGGGGGGCTATCTGTGAATGAGAAAATGCCATTACTTATATGGTTAGCCATCTTAATCGGGATGATGGAGACAATATCGATAGGTATGCTCCATTCTTAAGAGAATTACTATTGCATGTGTCAGGCAAAGGGTGGATGCTTATGAAAAAGAAAAGGTCTATATTCCCATGGCCAACTCAGCTCAACAAGAATGATGTTTACACGGTGCCTGTTAGTTTTCAATGTTAGATAGATGAACACATCACCTTTGTTTTGCAGCGGATTATAGGATCGCTAGGATCAGATTTGGGATCACCGATGGAAACCAACCAGTTCTCACAACCAAGATTAATCTTTCACTTCTTCTTTTGTTCTGGTTTATGTTGGGAGAGGAGAAAAACGGAAGCAATTTCATTGTCCCTATTCTCACATGCAATAGGGGTATAAATAGGGTGTAAAGGGGAGGAATTTAATAGACGTTGAAAACATAACATATAGATTTCAACGGTAGGGTAGTTATACAAACTATTTACATTGGGAACCCTGAACTTCTGTAAATTGAAATTATCCACTAAGGCTAACTCAATTTACATATAACCCCTTATCAATAGGGTATTTGCGATTTACCCTATGGAATAAACCCGTCATGGGCGTTCCCAATTCAACATCTCCCACTCGCACATGATGGGATTGTTGTTACAAAAACAACATGTAAAGAAGACTTTGTACTTAGTAACTTGGTCGTGCGACCCATAAGCGAATACACGCAATCTTGTTATGCACTGGTTAGAGATACACAACTACCCTCTATGTAATCAATCCTCTAAAGTATATTTGTCGCTTATAATACCCCAGGTCTAATTTGTTATATCAATTTAAGTATTCCTGATCCCTTTTAGTAATAATTTACTCCTGAGGACATACTTCAATATTTTTCACATTGATGTCTCTTAATCACACAGATTGGACGGCCAGTGAGATCATCAAACTTGATATCAACAACCTTAGTCATTCCCTTGCACTCAATATTCTACGTCACAACTCAGTCGCTTTCCTAGACATACCCTTTTAGACCGAATCACTCGTGGCCATAAGGAATATGCTAAAGTAGCTATCACCAAGACTGAGACTTTGAATATTAGTCAATAGTTGTCACGCCCTGCTTCCCATTAAGCTTGGGAGCAAGGACGCGAGCGGGTCCGCATGTGCAAGTAAGGAGGAGGTACTTTTGCCTTTCTTTCCTCCTTGACTTAACACAATAAGCGGCTGTGTGAAACACCACAGATCCTTGCATGCATTACTCAGAAACAACACAGATAAGTAAAATATTATTACAATCTCATTCATCTCAAAATAGAATTACAACATTGAAGGAACATAAGAGTAGGTCTTATGACCCGTACAACAAATGAAAAGAATTACAATGATGGTTCACTAGTAAACAACTCTTGGTCCACTGGTTCAGCTATTGCAACTAGCCCTCCTGGTGCTCTAGCTCGGGATCTGAAATACATCCAAAAACATGAATGTATGTCAGCAAGGGTCTGCAAGAAGAGGTTAGAAAACCCAAGGCAAGATATACAAATGATATTGAATTTAAGAGGCATTAAATAATTAAACGAGATACTACAACGAGTTTAAGCATGCCAGTTATAAATGAAATGAAGCAAGACATTCCTATCATGCAGTTTTAAGCAGTTTTAAGAAGTAAAGTAGAGCTTTTCTTTGATTTATTAGCATGTCAATTTAACTAAGACAACGATAGTATTTCAAGTTCAGTATTTCATATCTCTCATATGGTTCTCGCCGTTAGGTCGTGATGAATGGATCATTCTTCTCACGGAGGTTTACCGTGATTGATGCTACCCCACAGCAAACTGGTGGTGCTCTTGAAGGGAGGACCCTTTCATACGCCTAGTGGCCGCTCAACCCTAACCCCACCCCAGATTTGTGCTAGAACACGAGCCAGCCTAGTCGACTCACACAACATCACGAATTCACGATTTCGCCTTCGAGGTGCACGATTTCACGATGTCACACATTTGTTAAACATTCTAAGACATGCACAATGTAACATTATCATTATTAATTTGTTTATACAACATTTTCAATGAGCAAGGGAGGGTTGAACAACATTTACAACAATTTTAAAAGAACGTTGAACATGGGTTTTTAACGAACATGCTACATAAACCAGTTTTCTTCACCGTTGTTTAAAATTAAAGTATATCGAGTTATATGCCGTTGGGTCACATTTTCAGTCCAGGACATCATGGTATCGTTTTTATGCCTCATTTCATGTGTAGATTTTGAGTTATACAACTTTACATGCAAATGACTAAATGAGCATTTAACTTCAGAAATTCACTATAAATTGTATACTTGCCTGATTTCAGTGTTCTTGGTGTCGTCGGGTTCGTCTCGACAGGTACTACGCTACGGTGATATTGGTTCACTGGTTTGATAAAACACATATCAGATCAGACTGTTTTTGATTGTAACGAGCGTAAAAATGATTCATATGACGTCTAAAGATCCATTTTATTAGGTTTTCTATATTACGGTGTGGGTTACAGTATGTTAAGGGGTAGATCTACTAACCGATAGTGCAGAGAAGGGTCGGGACGTAGCGATAGTATGTTAAGGGATAGATCTACTAACCGATAGTGCAGAGAAGGGTCGGGATGTAGCGATGGGTAGCGGCGACGCGTACGACCTCAAAACAGCGACGTTGAGCCTCGGGAATCTATCGTCGAGTGTAGGAAGGTGGCAGTGGCTGTCGGAGGCTCTGCAGGGGGTTGTCAACGCCTCGGGGAAGAGGGAGAGGGGCTGTCTGTAGTGGAGGAGGCCGACTGGTGGTTTCTGATGTTGAGGGCGAGCAGCAGCAGCAGCGCAGCAGCTCTCGTGGGGGTTCCAAACGGCGGAGGGGAGGCCGTCGGGGTGTTTGCACGGCGGGTCTACGGGGAGAGGGGGAGGTCGACGGGATTGGGCGGTGGCATGGAGAGATCTGAGCGGAGGTCAGGGAAGCTGAGCAACGGAAGGGAGGGAGGCACCAGAGCTGGGTTAGGCTGGGTCGCGGGCTGGCGAGGGCGGTTGTCGTCGAGTTGGCGTGGACTCCGGTGGGTGGGTGTAGGAGAGTCGATGTGAGCAGGGTGAGGCTGGCCTGAGTGTGGGCAAGGGGGAGGCTTGGGCACAGAAGGGGACAAGGCGGTGACAGTGTCTGCGTTGCGTGGGGAAGAAGAGGAGATGGTGGGCCTGGGCTTATAGAGATAGGTGGCAGCTAGGTTAGGGCTAGCTGTCTATGTGAGTAGGGGAAAGAGAGAGTGCCCTAGGTTTCTTATATAAAAAATTAGTATGGCTTAGACATTGGACAGCACGTGAAGGCCTTAGGCTTAGGCTTAGCTGGCTATAAGAAAGCTCAGATGAAGTTTATAATATCAAATGGGTTTTAAAAGTTTGAATGCTGGGTGGGTTCGGCCATATGGGTTCAAAATGGGGTGGGCTTAGTTGATTAGGTTAGTTATATTAGGAAAGGATGTATTATGAAAGTGTTTGAAATAATAATAATCATATTTGATTTGTTATTAATGGGTTAATTAGGGCTAATAAAACCAATTTTAATTATAGGTTTAAATGAGTTTAATAGGAAAGTTTTCAAACATTTAAAAAGTTTTAAATTTTGAAATTTGAATTTTAAAGAGTTTGAATTTGAAATTTTGAATTCAAAAATAAAATTGAAATATTTTAAAATAATTATTAAAAGGGATTTATCTTAGTAGATTTAAATTATAATAATAGTAGTTAATATGTAAAAAGTTAGAAGCTGATACATGTACAGGGGTCGGATACGTCCTAACTACGGATACGAAGAAGATATACAACACAAGAGAATACGAATAAAAGTATCGCTAAAACCGGTCGTTACATCCTACCCACCTTAAAGATAATTCCGTCCTCGGAATTCCTAACAATCACTTATCAGGAAACAAATGTGGGTAACGCTCTCTCATCTCATCTTCTCGCTCCCAGGTGGACTCTCCTGGCGAGTCGTGTCGCCACATCACTCTAACAAGATTGACAGTCTTGTTCCAGAGTTTCTTCTGTCGCCTATCAAGAATCTGTACTGGCTGCTGGTCATGTTTGGCTTAGGGTTTGTTAAAAAAGAAACATTTATTTCTTAATGAATTTGATTAGGGGAAATTAAGGCTAATTTTATTAAGGGAAGTTTTTGAAAAGAAGACATTAATAGAGGAGGAATTTGGGGGGTTGGGTGGCTATGCACAACAATGGCCTTAGGGCAATAGGCAAGCAAAATAGCTAGCGATGGCTACCAGCGATGTGCGGGGGCAAGGGTGAGAAAATAATAAGGTACAAATATATATATACTCATAACTGCAACCCCAATATTCTAACACACTGGTTGTTAAACCCATAACATCAAACAAGTGCTCCTAAAATAAATCATTACTTCTCGTCTCGTCACTGAATAATGTTACAACTATAAGCATATCCTGAACTTAAATATAGATCCAATACTTCCCCTTTCTTTTTGATTTCCACCTCATAATTTTTTCCTTAAACAATTAATACTTAAAACAAGGCAACCTCGGAAGGGAAAATACCAACTATCCTCAACCAATACTTCTTACAAATTTTCTCACTCCTTCGCTCATCATTGCTATTAAGGCAGTAACATTTTCTCGGGGGTCTTTAATGTACGATATCCTCTATACCCAAGTTCTCCAAAAACTGTACATTCTCATAAGTTGTCTTATCCGTAATGTGTCACCCATTGTTCATTGTATAACCTAACTTGTAGCACTATAATTGTGACATCATCCAACTCCAATCTTATTCTTATCTCAAGCAATTGATATAATAATGCTCTACTAATTACTAATATACAACAACAAGTACAAATACGCCTAGTATAAATCATCATTTACAATCAACAGTTGCCTCGCTCCCAACTCATTCTTCATCGTGACAAATCATGAATTTATTCCCATAATTAACAACTATTAAATCACCTCTCCTCATGTCCTAGTATAAATCATGAATTTAATCCCATAATTAGCACTATAATTGTGACATCATCCAACTCCAATCTTATTCTTATCTCAAGCAATTGATATAATGATGCTCTACTAATTACTAATATACAACAACAAGTACAAATACGCCTAGTATAAATCATCATTTACAATCAACAGTTGCCTCGCTCCCAATTCATTCTTCATCGTGACAAATCATGAATTTATTCCCATAATTAACAACTATTAAATCACCTCTCCTCATGTCCTATTATATCTTATCTTAGGCAATTTAGATCAATTTACGCAACTATACATTCGTATCAACATATCATATCATTTCTAATGTCTCCATCACCATATCCGTATGGTGAAGTCTTGTTACTTTAAATACTCTACGCCTCATCGTCGTCACCATAAATCATGTAATACCTACATAGCTACTCTCAGCTGCTACTACACTGAATTCTAAATCCGTAATGTACTTGTCTTCATGTGCACCATTCATAGTATGAAATCCTATTGAAGCCATTATGTATGGGTATATCCAAATCTGAAACATAACTCTTGAACACATCATTCTATCTATCATCTTGTAAACAATCAATACAACTACACCTTACATCATCTCAAACTACGCCTATCCGTAATTATAATCCCCTAATAATAATAATCATACCTAACATTCTAGCAACATAATGCATAACAAAATTCAACACTGCTGATGATGGAAATAAAGGTAGAAGAAAACATTTAAAAGGGGTTATAACGCAAATTTAAAACTAATCTCGCTAAAGTGGTAAGAAGTAAATAGACGCACTAATGTGGTAACCACGAGATAGTATAGGATACAGAGTTATATGATGTAATGAATCAAGTTTGCGACGAATAGTTTCAGGTGAGGCAAGGATATGGAGTTAGCTTGATCAGGTGGCATAGAGATGGTTATGAATGATTACATGGGAGAATGGGAGGTATGTGTAAAAATGTGACAATATCCCAATAACGTATATAAGGATAGTGAGTAGGTGGTATAAGTTAAAACAGGAGATAAGCAATAGACGAAAGAGTCATGGGTGTAGAGATGTAGTGTTTGTTTCGTAAATTGAGATAGATTTTTACAAAAAAAATTTAAAGTATGAACACGATGAATGCAGAGCAGATAAACCGAGGTAGTTGGAGTTCTATTTAATATGAAAAGTATTTTAAATTTGTATATGATTGGTTGTTTTGAAATCCGTTGTAGTATAGTAAGAAAGAAAATGCTATATTGAATTAGTGGAAAAGAAGTAAGGTTTAAAGATAAAGATCTCCATATGTAGAAAGTAAAATATGTGGGTATGGATGGTATACATTAGAAATCATTATAATATAGTGACTAAAAATTTCAGCGAAGGAAACCTCAAAATCAAAGAATAAATTTAAGTCAGTTGAAAAATATGAGGCCTACGTATATATATTAAAGATTTTTAAAGAAGTTAAACTGGGCGAGGAATTCCATAAAAGGGATATCGACAGTAGAATCAGTATAGTAATGTGGATGATTCAAAAGGATAATGATGGCTGTCAGGAAGATCACGTGGGTCGAGAGCAAGAATTAGAATAGGATGATCGAATGTGAGTACGAGTAGGAAATGACTTGTGAAAAGGCTACGATAGATTCCTAAGGTCATAATATGGAATGTAAAATGAAGGGAGATTAAAAATCAAGGATATATGATTTCGTTAACTAAGGATCAGGAACCTTAGGACTAGGATTTTTCTAATGAATTTGATTGGGGTAGAAGATTGAAGGGAGGTGTTCTTGAGGATTAAGATTGTAACCTTACCTATATTGTTTCTATGAGTATTTTGCAAGAGCATTGACCTACATGGGCCACCACAAAAACCTGTCACACCCCGCTTCCCATTAAGCTTGGGTGCGAGGACGCGAGCGGGTCTGCATATGCAAGTAAGGAGGATGTACTTTTGCTTTTCTTTCCTCCTTGACTTAACACAATAAGCGTCTGTGTGAAACACCACAGGTCCTTACATGCATTACTCAGAAACAACATAGATAAGTAAAATATTATTACAATCTCATTCATCTCAAAACAGAATTACAACAATGAAGGAACATAAGAGTAGGTCTTATGACCCGTACAACAAATGAAAAGAAGTATAATGATGGTTCACTAGTCAACAACTCTTGGTCCACTAGTTCAGCGATTGCAACTAGTCCTCTTGGTGCTCTAGCTCGAGATCTGACATTCATCCAAAAACATGAATGTATGTCAGCAAGGGTCTGCAAGAAGAGGTTAGAAAACCCAAGGCAAGATATACAAATGATATTGAATTTAAGAGGCATTAAATAGTTAAACGAGATACTGCAACGAGTTTAAACATGCCAGTTATAAATGAAATGAAGCAAGACATTCCTATCATGTAGTTCTAAGCAGTTTTAAGAAGTAACGTAAAGCTTTTCTTTGATTCATTAGCTTGTCAATTTAACTAAGACAACGATAGTGTTGCAAGTTCCTTGTCAGTATTTCATATCTCTCATAGGGTTCTCGCCTTTAGGTCGTGATGAGTGGATCGTTCTTCTCACGGGGGTTTACCGTGATTGACGTTACCCCACCGCATGCGGGTGGTGCTCTTGAAGAGAGGACCCTTTCATACGCCTAGTGGCCACTCAACCCTAACCCCACCCCAGATTTGTGCTAGAACACAATCCAGCCTAGTCGACTCACACAACATCACGAATTCACAATTTCGCCTTCGAGGCACACGATTTCACGATGTCATACATTTGTTAAACATTCCAAGACATGCAGCAATTTAACATTATCATTATTAATTTGTTTATACAACATTTTCAATAAGAAATGGAGGGTTGAACAACATTTACAGCAATTTTAAAAGAACGTTGAACAGTGGTTTTTAACGAACATGCTACATAAACCAGTTTTCTTCGCAGTTGTTTAAAATTAAAGTATATAGAATTATATGCCGTTGGGTCACATTTTCAGTCCAGGACATCATGGTATCGTTTTTATGCCTCATTTTATGTGTAGATTTTGAGTTATACAACTTTACATGCAAATGACTAAATGAGCATTTAACTTCAGAAATTCACTATAAATTGTATACTTGCCTGATTTCAGCGTTCTTGGTGTCGTCGGGTTCATCTCGATGGGTACTACTCTATGGTGATATTGGTTTGCTGGTTTGATAAAACACATATCAGATCAGACTGTTTTTGATTGTAACGATCGTAAAAATGATTCCTACGACGTCTAGAGATCCGTTTTATTATGTTTTCTATATTACAATGTGGGTTATAGTATGTTAAGGGGTAGATCTACTAAACAGTAGTGCAGAGAAGAGTCGGGATGTAGCGATGGATAGCGGCGATGCGTACGACCTTAAAACAGCGACGTTGAGCCTCGGGAATCGGTCGTCGATGTGCGGGAAGGTGGCAGCGGCTGTCGGAGGCTCTGCAGGCGGTTGTTGATGCCTCGGGGAAGAGGGAGAGGGGATGTCTACGGTGGAGGAGGCCGACTGGCGGTTTTCAGTGTTGAGGGTGAGCAGCAGTAGCAGCGCAGCAGCTCTCGTTGGGTTCTGGACGGTGGAGGGAAGGCCATCGAGGTGTTTGCACGGCGGGTCTGCGGGGAGAGGGTGAGGTCGACGGGTTTAGGCAGTGGCGTGGAGAGATCTGGGCGAAGGTCGGGGAAGCTGAGCGACGGAAGGGAGGGAGGCACCAAAGCTGGGTTAGGCTGGGTCACGAGCTGGCGAGGGCGGCTGTAGTCGCGTTGGCATGGACTCTGGTGGGTGGCTACAGGGGGAGTCGACGCGGGCGGGGTAAGGCTGGCCTGAGTGTGGGCGAGGGGGAGGCTTGGGCGCGGAGGGGGACAAGGTGGCACCGACGTCTATGTTGCGTGGGGAAGAAGAGGAGATGGGGGCCTTGGCTTGTAGAGATAGGTAGCGGCTAGGTTAGGGCTAGCTGTCTACGTGAGTAGGGGAAAGAGAGAGTGCCCTACGTTTCTTATATAAAAAATAGTAGGGTTTAGACCTTGGACATTAAGTGAAGGCCTTAGGCTTAGGTTTAGCTGGCCATAAGAAAGCTCACATGAAGTTTATAATATCAAATGGGTTTTAAAAGTTTGAATGTTGGGTGGTTTCGGTCATATGGGTTCAAAATGGGGTGGGCTTAGTTGATTAGGTTAGTTATATTAGGAAAGGATGTATTAGGTTGAAATAATAATAATCAGATTTGATTTATTATTAATGGGTTAATTAGGGCTAATAAAACCAGTTTTAATTATAGGTTTAAATGAGTTTAATAGGAAAGTTTTCAAACAATTAAAAAGTTTTAAATTTTGAAATTTGAATTTTAAAGAGTTTGAATTTGAAATTTTGAATTCAAAAATAAATTGAAATATTTTAAAATAATTATTAAAAGGGATTTATCTTAGTAGATTTAAAATTATAATAATAGTAGTTAATATGTAAAAAGTTAGAAGCTGATACGGGTACGGGGGTCGGATACGTCCTAACTACGGATACAAAGAAGATGTACAACACAAGAGAATACGAATAAAAGTATCGCTAAAACCGGTCGTTACAATAGTCAAAGGGTATATGGAGGAACCAAATCATCCAGGGACTCACATAGTGGAGAGGCAGGGATCCACTTTCTCACTTCCCATAATGGTCGACTCCAGCACATGTGGTATGAATCACATGCAACTGTGTATTGCGTATGTCTTTGGAGTAATTCTATTTTTTTAAACATCGTTCAGACTCCAAGTTAAATGTACTCATACATTTAACAATGACTTCTACAGCAACAATTGCTTTAAGAATTCATGTCCGGCTCATAAATAGGCTTAGATGAACTTTAGGGAATCCGTTCATATCGGTCATTATTTGTATATATAAAATGACCTCATCTTGATACTTATTCAAGGCAACTTTTATAGAGGATTTAGTCTCATCCATGCCCGTTCACCTAGAACGTCGGAGGCGATTGCCTATGTGAGAAGGCTAATCTCTATGCCTATTTGACATATTTTTTATGTACTCTTTTTATGTGTTAACAAATAACACTATTTGGCAAACACATATCATCGAACACAATGAATGAAATAAATATTTAATTGAACAATATCAATATATATAACAGAGTACATACACAAGTATATTTCAATTTCTATGCAATCCTAGAGCTTTTACATGTTTCAAAAAAGCATCTCTAGGAATGGGTTTAGTAAGAGAATCGGCAACCATTTTGTGCGTAGATATATACTTGATAGAAACTATCTTCTCAGCAACAATGTCTCTCACAAAAAGGTATCGTATGTCGATATTTTGGTACGACTGTGGTATCTTGGTTCCTTGGTGTAAGCTAACGCAGCTTGATTGTCACAGTAGATAATAACTGGTTCTTGCTTTACACCTAAATTCTCTAGGAACCGTCGTAACCAAATAGCTTCCTGAACTCCTAATGAAGCAGCAATAATTTCACTTCCATGATTGATAGAGGTACATAAGTTTGTTTCTTGCTGCACCATGATATGGCACCACCCCCGAGCAAGAAAACATATCCTGATGTAGATTTCCTCTCATCTACATCTCCCACATAGTCAGCATCTGTGTAGCCTTCCAATTTGGTAGATGAACCTTCGTAACCCAACCTATAGTTAGCTATGCCCTTCAAATATCTCATGATCCCCTTTACAACCTTCCAATGCTCAGGTCCAGGATTTGACTAATATCGACTAACCAATCCTACCGCATGACATATGTCTGGCCTTGTATACAACATAGCATACATTAAGCTACCCACTGCACTTGCATATGGCACTCTTGCCATTTTTTTCCTTGCATCTGTTGTACTAGGACAATCATCTAGACTTAGGTTATCACCTTTTGATGTTGGAATTTCAACTGATTTACAGTTAGACATGTTGAATCGTTCTAACACTTTATTAATATATGTTTCTTGCGATAATGCAAGAAATCTCTTAGAACGATCTCTTCGGATTTTCACACCAAGTATAAATTTTGCTTCTCCCATGTCTTTCATTTCAAAGTTCGATGATAACCATTCTTTTATGGTTATTAGAAACTCCATATCGTTACTAGCTAACAAAATGTCATCTACGTATAATGTCAAGATGACAAATTTGTTTTTATGTTGCTTCACATAAACACAATGATCTTCTTCGATCATCTCGAAACCAAATGAGGTGACAACTCTATGAAACCTCTGGTTCCATTGCCTAGATGCTTGTTTAAGTCCATATATAGATTTCTGTAATTTACATACTTTATTTTCTTGGCCTTTAATAATGAAACCTACTGCTGATCCATGTAGATTTCCTCATCTAGTTCACCATTTAGGAATATCGTCTTTACATCCATTTGGTGAAGTTCTAAATTCAAGTGAGCAACTAAAGCTAGTATTAGGAGAATAGAGGTAAATTTAACAACTAGTGAAAAGGTTTCTTTGTAATCTATACCTTCCTTTTCGGTATATTCCTTTGCCACCAGCCGAGCCTTATGTCTTTCAATGGATCCATCTGCCTTTCTCTTTATTTTGAGAATCCACTTATTCCCAATTGTTTTTCGATTAGGCAGTAAGTTAACTAGTTCTCAAACTTGGTTAACTTTCATGGAATCCATTTCTTCCTCCATAGCTTTCTTCCAATAATCTCGATCATGACGAGATAAAGCTTCTTCTACACTCTGAGGTTCTTTGTCATCTTGAGGTACAACAATTAAGGCTTCCCTTTCGATTTCAAATCTTCGTCGGGGAAACTTAACCCTTTTTTCTCTCCCAACTGACTCATCAAGCTGAGAATTCTGAATTACTTCTCTTTCGGACATACCGCTCCCACTAATCTCAGGGACTCGAGAAGTATTCTCTTGTACCTCAAATGACCTAATACTGACGAAGTCTGGATCTTCCCATTCATAGAGATCATCTTCATTTCTGACTTCACCTTGTTTAGGGAATATTTCCTCTATAAACGTGGCATCCCTTGATTCATATTCTGTGACAGTGTCGTCTTCTTGCTCACCCAAGAAAATATAACCCTTTGAGAGTTCAGAGTATCTAATAAATATACTCTTCTTTCATCTGGGTCCCAATTTCCCATGCTTATGTGAAGTGTCATGTACATAATCTGCACATCCACATGGCTTTAAGAAACTCAAATTTGGACTTCTACTAGTCCAGAGTTCATATGGGGTTTTATGAATCGATTTGGAGGGTACTAGATTCAAAATATGTGCTGCTATCATTTCTACGAGTTCTATTCCTTCTCTGTGTAACACCATTCTGCTTAGGTGTATAAGGAGTAGTAAGCTGTATTAGAATTCTTTTTTCATTACATAGATCTTTAAACTGATCTGACAGATATTCCCTCCCTAAGTTTGTCCTCAAGGTTTTAACCTTTTTATCCAATTGATACTCAACTTCGTTGAGAAATAATCTGAAGCATTCTAATTCTTTGGATTTATGATATATAAGGTATACCTTTCCAAACCGAGAATAGTCATCTATAAATGTAATGAAATATGAGGCACCATGCCTAGCCCTCATACTCATGGGTCCACAAATGTCAGATTGTATTAGTTGTAATGGAGTTTCAGCGCGTATTGCCTTTACAAAGGGTTTCCTAGTTGCTTTGCCTGCTAAACATGGTTCACAAGTAGGAATTTCTATTTTGGTGAGAGATCCCAAAACCCCTCTTTAGCCAAGCGTTCTATCCTGGCTTTTCCTTTGTGACATAGTCTAGCATGCCATAATAATGTTGCATTATCAGATGCAGCAGATGAAGATGAGTTAACATATAACCAGAAGAACAATTATTTGTATTAAGAATTGACATACCATTAACATATGAACCGGATCCATAGTATTTATTATACAAACTTATTTGCAAACCATTTTCATCAAACAACAAATTAACTCCAAACTTTGCTAAGGAAATTACAGAAACCAAGTTCCGCCTAATATCAGGAGTGTTCAACACATCATGTAATAATAAAGTTCGTCCTCTGCACAATTCCACTTTGCACGTACCGACTCCCTTTACTTCTAATTTGTTATTATTGCCAACATACGCCCATCTGGTTCCCCAGGTACACGGCGATACTCCACATAGTAGTCTCTGTCTCTGGCTATGTGGTCTGTCGCTCCTGTATCAACAACCCACCAAGGATTAGGTTCAATGAGCATAGCAAAACTAGACACATATGCATTATGATAAGAAAAAGACAAATCAGAAGTTATCTTCTTCGGCTCAGGACAATTCCGAGCAAAGTGTCCCTTCTGACGACAGTTGAAGTACATTAGCTTATCAACATTTATCTTTTTTTATTCTTCTTATTAAATTTCCTCAGCCCCTTGTCTTTGATTTTCAAAGCTGCATTTTTGCCACGGTTCTTCTTCCAGAACATCTTCCTCTTGAAGTTTCCTTTCCAGGAACTTGACTCAGTCATGTAGGAATGAGATTGTGGTTTTAGGGAAGATAGTCTTTTATCTTCCAATTCCACATGACGAGCCACATCATCGAAAGTTTTGACACTTTCATTATGTGTCAAGTTAACTTTCATGTGTTCCCAGGAACCGGGCAAGGAGCGAATTACAGCTTGTACTTGTTGTTTGTCAGTGAGGTTGCATCCAGCAGCATCCAGCTCTTTAATCATTCTTGACATCTCCCGGAGTTATTGCTTGATAGTCTGATTAGAGATCATTTTATAAGTATCAAACTTAATGGTAAGATGCCTTAACTTCGACACAGAAGTTCCTCCCAGCTTATCATTCAAGACCTTCCACAGGTCACTGGCTATAAGATAGTCCTTGTACTCACAAGCCAAGTCCTCGTTCATTGAGCTTACAAGTATATCATGCGCAGTGGCATCCTTTTTCTTTCATTCATTGTAAGTCTCAACTGCACATCTGTGCTGGACAGTGTTTCACTCACAAGGATCTTCCAACTTATGATAAATGGCTTCAATGACTTCCTGTTCCTCCAAGACATACTTGATACGGAAACTCCAGACATTGAAGTTGTCTCCATTGAGATGGTCACCTTTGTTACGGTCAGCAATTATGTTTTTGGTCGCAGCCATTATGTAGGTTGGTTTAGTAATAACTGAAATAAAGAGACAATCGGAAGATTAGTGAGGTTGCATATATATATATATATATATATATATATATATATATATATATATATATATATATATATATATATATATATGCCAAGTCTTTAAATATAATGATTTAGTTAATAGCATAGAGTCGAAAGTTCATTGAATTCCCAATCATCGTCCATGACTAAAAACTTCATCATTAATTTTAAAGACCGTTCAAAAATATATCTATACTGATATATATTGTTCACTTCAAACAAATATTAAATCTCCACATAAATATTATCAGAATATTGTATTACTCCCACTAAACTTATGCATTCACGTAGAACACATCATTAATATTTACATAAAATATTACAACAGCTCTATATACACAAAATAGGCAAGTGGGTTCTGATAATTGGAAAAATTAGCAAACTAGAATTGCCAATCAAATAATCATTTAAAGTTAAATATAAAAAACATGCAAATTTATATGCTAAAATACATTCATGTGAATAAATAAGCAACATATGCATACAAGTCATAAGTTCCATTAAGAATTTTCTTGAGCAACAAAAACATATCATGCTCTTTCTATGCATTAACAAATTCATGCATATATATCTTAAGGAACTAAATTAATTTGATCATGAATAATAATATGTTTCTATATGGCCAAATCAGATTAATCATGTTGCTATTAGCAATAGCTACTTATGGCCCAAAATAATATGTCACTAATAAAGAAAATATGACCCAACGAACATAAATTGATAGTGACAAAAAAATATCTCTTAATCGACATATATATGTTAGGCCAAAATTAATCAAAAAAATCCAGGGCCATTGAAAATCACAGTTTGTGTTGGGAAGGAAAAATCCAACAACAATCGTATGCAAGTCAGAAACCATTTGTTTTCAATGTCCAAGAAGCTTGAACAGATATGCATCCTTCAAACAAATATCCAAGGGAATAAGATAAGCATCGGTTAAAAAATCTGCACTTTGTTATGAATCAACTACTGGGGAAGGAACCCCCAGCCCTTTATTTATAGGCAGGATACGAGAGTTACAAGATAAGATACATAGATATGGGCGTATCTCAAAGATACCCACAATCCTAACCAACTCTGGTTCATATCCATTCACAACACTCCCCCGTATCCAGCCAAGGTGTGGACTCTGCTCATGAATACTTCAGGATTCTGAGCGTAATAAGAGTCTCACATGGGGTGGATACTTCAGGATCCTGATGTAATGCCCTACCAGCTACTGCACAAGTACTAGAGGGGGGTGAATAGTACTTGAAAATAATAAGGCGTATTATTCCAAATTAAATTGCACACAACTACCAAGTCAATTTGCGGAAGCTTAAATTGAATGACAACAATGAAATTAACAATGCTAACAAATGAAGTTAATGGGTTCGGATCCACCCAAGTCTCCCCGACTTGTTCCCGGTGATCCTACGTCCCAACCACCCGGATCCCTTCCGGATACTTGAGTTAGAAACCCTAACTCAAGATTTCCACTATGAATATCTTGTGAAAAACCTTCACAAGATCAAATCATACATGCAATGGCAAAGTGAATCCCACAACCCGGGATCACAAACTTCTCTCACAACCGAGAGAGCCAATAAGCAATATAAAAGAGTTTAATATGAAATAAATACTCTTACCACAAAATCCTATACCTTGAGTTTTTCTTACCCAAAAGGTGGAATGAAGGATTTGAGGAAGATGAAGTTACCAAACCCTAGCACCAAGGAAATGAGCAGCAATGGGTGCCTAGGGAAGATTTGGAAACTTGAATCAAGCAATAGCTTGAAGAGCTCACCAAGAACAAGCTTCTCTCTAGATCTAGAAATGAGAGAGAATGGGTTTCTTGTGAGGAAGAGAGCTTTAGATTTGAGGGAGAATAGCTATCTCTTTAGAACTCAATGAATCTCTTAATGGCAGCTCTATTGAAGATAGAAATGACCTAGGTTCGTATTTATAGGGTCCCATAAAAACAAGTTAGGTCAATCTCCAACGGAAAGAAATCTGTGAGATCTAGTCGGTCAAAGAACACTCACTGACCGACTAGTTCATCAACTAGTCGGTCAGTCACAAAGCATGGACCGACTAAGAGCAGATCTGAGAAGAGATAGAATTTCAGACCTAGAAAACTAGTCGGTCCAAGAACACTGTCTGACCGACTAGTTTCACAACTAGTCGGTCATCCAATGAACGTAGACCGACTAAGAGGCAAAACAACATAGTCTGAAGGCAAGTTGACTTAGTCGGTCTAAGAACAAAAATTGACCGACTAGATTGTCAACTAGTCGGTCATCAAACGTTCTTAGACCGACTAACGGTAAACAGTAGCTTATGAGAATTTTAGAGTGAACAGTCAGTCTCAACTAGTCGGTCAAAGAAGCATCACTGACCGACTAGTTCACAAACTAGTCGGTCGGTGAGTCAACATAGACCGACTAACTGTAAACAGTAAAGAGCTAAGAATTAACTGACAGAAACTAGTCGGTCCAAGAACAGTGGCCGACCGACTAGATCACCATCTAGTCGGTCAGTACTTGTTCTTGTACCAACTAACATGCACAACAAAGTCCGAATCGAAGCGCGACGCTTCGAGGAAGTTAGAGTGAACTTGCGCAAGAATCCTAGAGCTACGAAATGAGCGTAATGAAGATAGAAACGTAAGATATACTCAAGGCTTAACATTCTATCAATCGAAACTAAAAGACTATAAATAAAACCTTAATAAACGGTCTTTGAGAGCTTCGATTGAATCTTCATTACTTCCAAAGCGTCGCAAGAGCTTCAACGAAGCTTTAGGCTTGAATACGAGCTTTTGAAAGTGTTGAGATGTCGCTTTGAATATTCTCGTGAAATTGGCGACGATCTCCAATACTGCGCTCACAAATTGTTAGTTCATGAAGTATTTATGTTTGCTCATCATCCAAAACCAAATCCGGGGAGTCCAATATTCAACATTCTCCCCCTTTTTGGTGATGACAAACCAACATAAAAAATAATCAAAGATAATAATTCAAATGTAAAATACTTACTCCCCCTACATTGATGACACGTTAATTCCAAAATGAATATAAATGAATTGCATCAAGAAGACGAGTAAGATAAATAAAGTGAATTGATTTTTGAAATATCGGATTTTGAAAATCCTTATATGTATCTTAACTCCCCCTGAATCTAGCATATCAAACTAGATTCTTGGAAATTGAGTTAAATTTTCATTTGCGCTATTTATTATCATTATCTCTCCCCCTTTGGCATTATCCCAAAAAATGGGGGGCATACAACGACAACAATTTGGAAATGTAAAATCCAACATCGGGAGTCGTAGACAAAGGCAATGGACCAACTTGACACCAAGGGAAAAATTGTGGAAATCAAAACAAGGTGTGCCAAATTTTCCATTATCAAAAAAAATCAAAATCATCAAAAACACCAAATCATTATTCATTTCTTGAATAAAGAAACATACTCTTCAATATTCAATATTCTTGGTTAATTTTGTGCATGGAAAACAATTCTATAAAATTACAGAATTTAAATCCATTTAACCAACTTTTTATGCGTCGATTCGATATCACATTTCAAATATATTCAACGAATATTAAAATTTGCACGACGAATAAAAGATAAAGTGAACGATGATGAACATATATATATATATAGAGACAACATGAGTACATCCAAAAAATATCACATCGAATATATGAGATACATCATATCAAGCGCTACATATCATCAAAAAGAAATACATCATCATCATCATTCTCATCAAAATAAATACTACAACAAAAAAATACATCATCATCAACATATCATAAAATCCAACACCGACAACCAGAAAGCACAAAAAAATAATACATCAAAGCATCTCTCAACCCCATCCTAACCCAAGACACTCTCACTAGAATATATCATCTAAAGCGTATATGGAGAGTCCTCGGAACAACGATCACGTGGAGGAGGCTGGATCTGCAGTGTCCGTGGGTCCAGTCGACGGAGTGGACTCAGGCTCTGCAGGGAGAAGAGGTGTCTCAACAGATGGAATCGTCGGGGCAGGAGTCGAGATCTCAGCAACAGGCTCAACAGCAGCATGAGTCTCGACAGAAGCAGCAGCAGCAGATACATGAGCAGGGTCGGAAACTGGGTCAGCAGCAGGCTCAGAAGGCTGAAGAGCTGCAGCAGATGGCTCTGGAACACCGGAAGAGGTGGCAACTCCAGGAGCAGAAGTGGAAGTACCAGCAGCAGCAGCAGTGGCCTCATTGCCACGGGCAAAAGAAGTAGCAAGCTCGTCAAGCTCCTCATCATCCATCTCCTCGGCCTCAGACACGGAAGGAGGAAGCTCAACACCCATCTGACGAGCCATACGGCATACTACCTCCTCGGTACGAGCCAAGCGGGACTCGTGACGAAGAAGTATCCGGACGACATCATCAAGGGTGGCAACAGGAGTAGCAGAGGCACTGGCAGAGGCAGGGACAGATGCTGAAGGTGTCGTCCTCTGAACGTGACGAAGCGCCGCAAGAGATTTCTTGACGGCCGTCGCATTCAGGGGAGGACCAAGGGGACGCTCATCGTCACGAGGCAATGTGACACGAAAATGACGAAACACGAGGGTCAACATGCAAGGAAATGGGATATGAGCCGATTTATTGGACTTTCGAATACACTCGAAAGAGTCAATCTTATCGAGTATAATTCGAGCCCAATTAATCGAGCTCCCCATGAAGATCGCATAGATAAGCTTCAAAAATGGCTGGGATGGTAAAGATGAGGAGCCGTACTTGGGAAGCAAGCACGACTTCAGAATCAGATTTAGGACCCATGCATTTGGCTTGAAAGATTTAGATGGCACGCCAATCATGGCAGGAGGAATCTGATGGAAAATCTCTGAAAGGATGGTCTGATCAAGAGAAGAAATATCATCTACCGAGATATCAGAAGGAAGAAGGCCAGACGAAGAGATACCCAAAATCTCTCCTAAGATTTCCGCAGTGAGGACTATAGAAGTCCCCAAAACGGTCGTCTCAACAGAGTGGGTCTGATCGTACTGACCCCGGATCCTATTAGCATAGAAAAGCTTCACTAATCTAGGGTAGGGGCGAGGATTCGCCTTCGGGTCATATCGAAGGTAATCGAGAAGACCCGACGACGACAGAAGATCAGCTAACCCTATGAAGTCGCTAAACTGGACGAAATGCTCCAGAAGCAGCGGGCAATGTTCGATACGGTTATACGCCGCGAGACACAAAGGGTCATCGCGACATAAGGAACTATCGACACCGCCCACCGGCATCGGACCCTTTCCTTTAGGCTTACGGGTAGACGTACGAGGGTGGGTGCTAGACTCGGGATGAATAGGAGGAGTGGGTTCCCTATGAGTCTCGGTCTCGGGGTTATACTCCGTATCGGAATCGGTAGGAGTATGGAACGAAGATTGAGAAGCAAGAATTTTGGCCTTTGGCTTAGGCTTGGGTTTGGGTTTCGGTTGACCTCTAGGTTGAGCGGTCGTCGTCCTCTTCTTCTTGAGAGGAGGCGAAGACGACGAAGGATGGGTGGTCTTGGCTCTACGCTTCGGAGGGGTTGGATGCTCGGGATCCGAAGAGATTGGATCAACGGTCATCAGAGAGGGGCTAGAGGGAGTGATCGGAATGCGTGTTCTTGCCATAGTCGAAGCAAGACACGGGACAAGGAGATCAAACTTAGAAGCCCTAGCCGAAAACAAAAAGTAGATAAACCCTAAGAACCCTAGAAACCGAGCAAGCCCTAGCTCTAGGAAATGAAATCTAACCCTAGGAGGAGAGGAGATCACCTAGAACGAGGGGCCGACGGAAGAGATCGACGGAGATGGCCGGAAAAATGGCCGGAGATCGATCGGAAGTCGAAGGGTTTTGAGGGGAATCGGGATTTCGAGCTGAAGGAGAAAGAGAATAGACCGATTAGAATGAGAACAGACCGATTAAAATGAGTTTAAGTCGGTCGAGATCGCAAATTACCAAACAGTCCCTGGCACAACTAGTCGGTCACAGTTCAAGCACTGACCGACTAGATCACGATCTAGTCGGTCGGTCAATGAGCTTGAACCGACTAGTTGCAAACAGTGGCTGAATTCAAGAATTACTGACAAGATTTAGTCGGTCTGCGTTCAAGTACTGACCGACTAGATCTCAATCTAGTCGGTCGGTCACAGAACATGAACCGACTAAAGAGACAAAAACTTGAAAATCAAGTTCTCTCCAAAATACGCTTGGACGATAAATCTCAAAACTCTCAATAAACATCTAAACTACCCCATTAATCATCGAAAAACAGAAATTTGACGATTACGCATAAATCGAACGAAAAATCAAGATATCACATAAAATTCCCGAAAAATCCAATAATTCTAGCATGAATGAGATATTGCCAAAAGAAATAGCATGCAAAATTATTGAATGAA
Source organism: Scilla litardierei (assembly GCA_030789695.1). Taxonomy (NCBI): domain Eukaryota; kingdom Viridiplantae; phylum Streptophyta; class Magnoliopsida; order Asparagales; family Asparagaceae; genus Scilla; species Scilla litardierei. Next base: position 126,121,514 of record CM061142.1, read on the forward strand.
ACATGAATCCTATATCTCGGATTCACCCATAATCCCCAATTCTCGACGCAACCGCACAAAGGAGTCCTCCTTTAGGGGTTTCGTGAAAATATCGGCGATTTCCTTTTGGGTTTCAACGTACACTAGAATGATGTCCTTTTTAGCAACATGATCATCTAAAAAGTGGTGTCGGACATCTATGTGTTTCGAACGGGAATGATGTACCGGGTTCTTGGAAAGACATATTGCACTTTGGTTGTCAACCATGATAGGGCAAGTATCACAATTTATACCAAAGTCTTTAAGTGTGTGTCTCATCCAAAGAACTTGAGCACACGCGGCACCGGCGGCAATATATTCCGCCTCGGTGGTTGAAAGTGATACGGAATTTTGCTTCTTAGAAAACCAAGAGACAAGAGAATTTCCTATAAAATGGCAAGTGCCACTAGTACTTTTCCTGTCGGATTTGCATCCCGCATAATCAGCGTCACTATATGAGACTAACTCATATGTGCTAGATCTCGGATAAATTAATCCAAAATCTAATGTGTAACTTAGATAGCGAAAAATACGCTTTACCGCTACTAAGTGAGACTCCTTAGGTTGAGACTGATAACGAGCACATATACATACGGCAAACATAATATCGGGCCTACTTGCGGTAAGATAAAGCAAACTACCTATCATACCTCGATATAGACGAATGTCTACATCCTTACCGCCCGTATCCTTGTCAAGATGCGTAGTCGTGCTCATTGGAGTCTTTTTCCAGGAGGCATTCTCCATTCCAAATCGCTTTAGCAACTCCACCGTGTACTTCGTTTGGTGGATGAAGATTGCATCGTTCATTTGGCGAATTTGGAGACCTAAGAAATATTTGAGTTCGCCCATGTGGCTCATCTCAAATTGTTCCTTCATCACATTAGAAAACTCTTCGCAAAGAGCGAAGTTAGTAGCACCGAAAATGATATCATCAACATAAATTTGAACTAATAAAATATCATTATTCGCATGCTTAATAAAAAGTGTTGAATCGGCTTCGCCCATTTTAAAATTCAAATCCAAAAGAAAATTCTTTAGGCAATCATACCAAGCTCGAGGAGCTTGTCTCAAACCATAAAGAGCTTTCTTTAGTTTAAAAACGTGATTTGGAAATTTTTCATTTACGAAGCCCGGAGGTTGAGAAACGTAAACTTCCTCAACGACATCTCCGTTTAAAAATGCACTTTTAACATCCATTTGAAATAATTTAAAATTCTTATGGCATGCAAAAGACAAAAGTAATCTAATTGATTCTAATCTAGCTACCGGAGCGAAAGATTCTTCGAAATCGATACCTTCCTCTTGACGATAGCCTTGAGCTACTAACCGAGCTTTTTTCCGGACGACGACTTGGTTTTCGTCGGTTTTGTTCTTGAAGATCCACTTTGTCCCTATGACGGTGTGGTTCTTCGATGGCAATGGAACAAGCTCCCAAACTTCATTCCTCTCGAATTGAATGAGCTCCTCCTCCATGGCTAAGATCCAAGCGCTATCTTCGCATGCTTCATTAATATTCTTTGGCTCTATCGATGAGGCAAAGGCACAATTTGCGAAGCGGTGAACTTGGGATCTCGTCTTGACACTATCATAGATATTGCCAATGACTTGCTTATGGGGATGGTCACGAACCGAATGAAGCCGTTTGGGAATACCTTGATCACTTGGAACATTCTCAACAACTTCATTAGTTGGGTTAGTCTCAATAGAATCAATAGAATCATTAGACTTAGAATTTTCAAACGAATCACATAAAACATCCATAGAATCATTATCATTTGAAATTCTAGTTGGAACAAATCCTTCATTAAACGAGACATGAAGCGATTCCTCGATCGTTGAGGTTCGTTTGTTGAATATCCGGTAGGCTTTGCTACGCGTAGAATATCCAACAAAAATCCCCTCATCGGATCTCGGATCGAATTTGTCCAAACTACCATATGTGTTCTTAATAAAACATTTCGAACCAAAAACACGAAAATGTTTAACTTGAGGCAACCTACCAAACAACAATTCATAACAAGTTTGTTTAGTGCCGGGCCTCAAAAGTATTCTATTAAACACATAGCAAGCGGTGTGTACCGCTTCCGCCCAAAATTGATGGCCAAGTTGGCTATCATCAAGCATAGTGCGAGCACACTCCACTAGCGTCCTATTCTTTCTCTCAACTACACCATTTTGAGGAGGTGCACGAGGGAAAGAGAAGGTGTGAGTAATACCAACTTCATCACAAAATGTCTCAAAAGACTCATTCTCAAATTCACCTCCATGATCACTACGAATAGTGACAATGGTGGTTCCTAAGAGATTTTGTACTTTCTTAACAAAAATTGTGAAGTTTTCAAAAGCTTCATTTTTATTACACAATGAAAATACCCAAGTAAATCTTGAATAGTCATCTACGATGACAAGTCCATACCTTGTATTTCCTAAGGAAGCTACTCTAGTTGGCCCAAATAAATCTAGATGTAATAGCTCTAGTGGCCGTTTAGTAGAGATGCTTTTCTTAGGTTTAAATGAAGATTTAGGAAGCTTGCCGCGTTGACAACAATCACAAAAACTTTTCTTTTCAAAAACAAGCTTCGGAAAACCTTTAATAGAATTCAATTTTGAAAGCTTATATAGTGTTCCAAAGTTCACATGTCCAAAGCGTCGATGCCATAAGTGTTGTTCACTTGTGTTGGCAACGAGACATTGTTCATATGACTTAGGAAGATCCAAAATATAGATGTCTTTACGACGAGTTCCGGAAAATAATAATTTTTCATTATCCTTTCTTAAAATATGACACAATCCTTTCGCAAAGCTAACTTTGTAACCTTTGTCACAAAGTTGACTTATTGAAATAAGATTATGATTTAAACCACTAACAAGATAAACGTCACTAATTAATGGTTTAGAAGGGTTACCGACTTTACCAACACCTATGATGGTTCCGCTCTCGTTGCCTCCAAATACGACGCGGTTTCCATTCGCAATGGGAACCACTCCGGAGAGCAAACGAGCGTCACCCGTCATGTGTTTGGAGCACCCGCTATCGAGTATCCAATTCCCTTTGGAGCTAAATTTAAATTTGATGCTCCTTTTCTTTTTCTTTTCCTTGAGTACCTAAAGATAGACACTTTCATATCATGGTACCCAAGGTCATTGGGTCCAAGGGATTAGACCTTTGGAAGCCAAGTCCAAGTGGACTTAGACTTCCCCACATAATTCTTACTATGCACAACATCCGAAAAATAAGCATTCATGTACATTTGTTTTTCGTCCATGCTTGTGTCCTTTGGGCTCCAAATAGTGAAAATTTTGGGAGCCATCATCCTATTGGGTGCATGCATGCTACGTTGATTTCTACGTGATGCATGTTGTGGATAGGCATACGGGACATGATGGAATGGTGCACGAAGAGAATTATTCATATGATGAGGTGGGTGTACATATGCATGTGTGGAAACACGTGCGTGAGGGTGTCTCACTTGGTGTGCACGTGCCCGGGAATGTGTTGCATAAAAATCATCATAAGTGTGAGACGGTGGAGTAGGACGTGTGTTCCTACGTGGCATGTTATTAGTGTACATGTAGGCATGCCCCTTCTTTGGAGGTCCACCCAAAGTGGGTTTCTTTCCGAAAGAGGGTGTGGACGAGGTGGAAGCACCATTGGTAGATGAACTACCAATAGAGTGTTTGCTCCCACTCGTTGAGGCTTCGGAAGTTGGCCTAACAAAAGTAGTGACCGACTTGGATGAATTTCCCATCATATACCCCAAGCCAATGTGGTGTTTGGCCGGAAGTAAATCTTTTAGGATATTATCCAAATGGCCCTTACCCTTGTTGAATTTGTTGATTCGGCCCAATGTGTCCTCATATTTCTCTTTGAGAGAACGCAAAGAAGTATCCAAAGCGGATATTTGCGATGTGAGCACATAAACACGAGATTTAAGATTCTCGTTCTCAATACTCAAAGTCGAGTTTTGAGAAGTTAAATCCGCTATCTCATGTTCTTCCGCATCCTCAATGCTAACATGTTCAAGTTTAGATTTGAGATTCACAATCTCATTTCTTAACTCTTCAACAACAGTGTCGTTGTTGGTGATGATATTCTTAGGCGATGTTTGAATGCTAGCTAGGTCATCTTTTACCTTAGTATATCTATTTACTAACTTAGTGTATTTTGACCAAAGTTGAGAGTTAGCATTTCTAAGATCATCCATCGTTACCTCATCGCTTTCGTCATTACTATCATCGGAAGAGGAGGATCCTTGATCGTTCTCCTCTCTTGCCATGAAGCACATATGTGCTTGCTCCACTTTCTCATCATCCGACTCTCCGCTTGAGGAATCCTCGGAGTCGGTGAATGTTGCTCCGACAAGTCCTTTCTTGTACCCCTTCTTGTATTTCTTGGACTTATTGAATTTTGGCGCCTTCCACTTCTCCTTTTGTTTGTTGAGAGGACACTCCGCTTTCATGTGTCCTGGCTTATTGCACTTGAAACACAAAGGAGAGGAAGAGGCGTTAGAAGAACCAAATTTACCTTTGGTCTTGAAGTTACCTTTCCGGAAGAAACGGTTGAACTTCTTGGCCATGAGTGCCATGGACTCCAAGTCCAACTCGTTTTCCGAGTCTTCATCATCGGAAGATGTGGATGAAGCCGCCTTGAATGCAATCGCCTTTTTCTTAGGCGCATCTAGGTTCAAATATGACTTCATCTTTTCTTGTAGCTTCACCTTGCTATCTTTGCGTACCTCGTATGACATCAAAGTACCCATTAGTTGAACTACGGTATATTTGTTCATGTCATTACCTTCCTCGATGGCGAAGGTACGTTTTTCCCAAGAATAGGGAAGTCCTTCAATAAGCTTTAAGCACTTCTCCTTTTGAGTGTAGATCTTGCCGAGGGCCTCTAACTCGTTTATTATGTCAACGAAGCGAGCGTAATATTCTTTCATCTTCTCGCCCTGTTGCATGTGAAACATTTCGTAATCTTTGGTTACGACAACGAGTTTAGAGTCTCTTACCCGACTCGTCCCTTCATGTAGTATGAGGAGAGAGTTCCAAATTTGATATGCACTCTTACATGTGCATATCTTATTGAAATCCTCGGGCTCCAATGCGCATTGCAAGGCGTTCATTGCCTTGGCATTGCTTACCTCCGCGGCGACCTCCGCGGTAGTCCATTTCTCAAAATCTTCTTCTTCGGGCTCGTTGTACTCCTTCATTGTAGTCCTCCATAAAGATGCACTTCGGAGGAAGGTTTCCATCCGACATTTCCAGTACCCGTAGTTGATACCGTTGAAGAATGGAGGCCTTGTAGAGGAATGTCCTTCCATCACCGATGACGCTCCTTCACGGTTCCTGAAGGTGTTGTAGTTGGAAGGTGGAGGCACGGTCTTGTTGTCGTTGGCAGACATAGCTGAGTATCTGGCTCTGATACCAAATGTAATGCCCTACCAGCTACTGCACAAGTACTAGAGGGGGGGTGAATAGTACTTGAAAATAATAAGGCGTATTATTCCAAATTAAATTGCACACAACTACCAAGTCAATTTGCGGAAGCTTAAATTGAATGACAACAATGAAATTAACAATGCTAACAAATGAAGTTAATGGGTTCGGATCCACCCAAGTCTCCCCGACTTGTTTCCGGTGATCCTACGTCCCAACCACCCGGATCCCTTCCGGATACTTGAGTTAGAAACCCTAACTCAAGATTTCCACTATGAATATCTTGTGAAAAACCTTCACAAGATCAAATCATACATGCAATGGCAAAGTGAATCCCACAACCCGGGATCACAAACTTCTCTCACAACCGAGAGAGCCAATAAGCAATATAAAAGAGTTTAATATGAAATAAATACTCTTACCACAAAATCCTATACCTTGAATTTTTCTTACCCAAAAGGTCGAATGAAGGATTTGAGGAAGAGGAAGTTACCAAACCCTAGCACCAAGGAAATGAGCAGCAATGGGTGCCTAGGGAAGATTTGGAAACTTGAATCAAGCAATAGCTTGAAGAGCTCACCAAGAACAAGCTTCTCTCTAGATCTAGAAATGAGAGAGAATGGGTTTCTTGTGAGGAAGAGAGCTTTAGATTTGAGGGAGAATAGCTATCTCTTTAGAACTCAATGAATCTCTTAATGGCAGCTCTATTGAAGATAGAAATGACCTAGGTTCGTATTTATAGGGTCCCATAAAAACAAGTTAGGTCAATCTCCAACGGAAAGAAATCTGTGAGATCTAGTCGGTCAAAGAACACTCACTGACCGACTAGTTCATCAACTAGTCGGTCAGTCACAAAGCATGGACCGACTAAGAGCAGATCTGAGAAGAGATAGAATTTCAGACCTAGAAAACTAGTCGGTCCAAGAACACTGTCTGACCGACTAGTTTCACAACTAGTCGGTCATCCAATGAACGTAGACCGATTAAGAGGCAAAACAACATAGTCTGAAGGCAAGTTGACTTAGTCGGTCCAAGAACAAAAATTGACCGACTAGATTGTCAACTAGTCGGTCATCAAACGTTCTTAGACTGACTAACGGTAAACAGTAGCTTAGGAGAATTTTAGAGTGAACAGTCAGTCTCAACTAGTCGGTCAAAGAAGCATCACTGACCGACTAGTTCACAAACTAGTCGGTCGGTGAGTCAACATAGACCGACTAACTGTAAACAGTAAAGAGCTAAGAATTAACTGACAGAAACTAGTCGGTCCAAGAACAGTGGCCGACCGACTAGATCACCATCTAGTCGGTCAGTACTTGTTCTTGTACCAACTAACATGCACAACAAAGTCCGAATCGAAGCGTGACGCTTCGAGGAATTTAGAGTGAACTTGTGCAAGAATCCTAGAGCTACGAAATGAGCGTAATGAAGATAGAAACGTAAGATATACTCAAGGCTTAACATTCTATCAATCGAAACTAAAAGACTATAAATAAAACCTTAATAAACGGTCTTTGAGAGCTTCGATTGAATCTTCATTACTTCCAAAGCGTCGCAAGAGCTTCAACGAAGCTTTAGGCTTGAATACGAGCTTTTGGAAGTGTTGAGATGTCGCTTTGAATATTCTCGTGAAATTGGCGACGATCTCCAATACTGCGCTCACAAATTGTTAGTTCATGAAGTATTTATGTTTGCTCATCATCCAAAACCAAATCCGAGGAGTCCAATATTCAACACCCGAGTTGGTGAGGTTTGCCTCGTTAAAACCTTTAGCTATGGAAAACCCGGTGGGAGAAACCATAGTTAAGGAAAAAGAGTACAAACGCTCTTTAACTCACCCTAATTTGTATAAGTGACTCTGCTCATGAATACTTCTAGATTCTGAGCATCACAGAGGGGTGGATACTTCAGGATTCAGAGTTGATGTGATTTGCCTCGTTAAAACCTTTGGCTATGGAAAACCCAGTGTGAAAACCCATAGCTAAGGGAAAAGAGTACAAATTCCCTCAACTCCCCCTGATCTGTAAAAGCTCTTAGGCTTTCAGATCTCTTAGGCTTATCTCATCACTCCTATTTACAACATTCCGAAAATATACACAGATTACAAATATTATCACCATTAAGCAGCTGCTGAATCTAAAAACTCTGGAGAGGTGTGCTAAGTTTCGTCGCCTCTGATGTGGTCTTCGGATATGTGGTCAGCTCCATAATACCAGCCTCTATCCCAGTCGTCACTGGGATGTGATGTACCACCAGGCGCCCTCAAAAACACCATTGGTTTGGTGAGAATCTCTGAATGGTAGGATGATGTTGCCTTCATAAGTTGCTTTGAAGATCTGCAGTAGATGGCCATCCCACTGTGGGTACCCGTTCTGTAATTTCTCAGTATAGGGACCGGACCTGTAACCTGCATTTGCATAAACATTGGAGGATGATACTTCATATTGTAAGTCCATATCTTTCGACCCTTGGAGGAAGCGCAGAAGGCTTAACTCCGGTCTAATGGCCCTTTTTAGGTGCCAACTATCTCTGGCTAATGAGTTTACTGCAACTGCTATATCGGAACGCATGCAGTTAGCCAGGAGTGCCTGATTGCACTTAGATAAGGGGCTTTTGGACCAGTTATAGCCTCCCCCTCTTCCAGTGATCGGAAGGGTTCTTTTTGTACATCCATTAAGTATACTACCATAGGTGTACTTTGGATGACAATGGTCCTTTTAATTTCTCCAATGCACTTCTGGGCGTATGTAACAGGATTCTATGAGCCATGACTTTATATTTGCCTAGGTCTTTTTATTTCATGTTTAAAAGTCAGGCTTGAACAGATATTTCGGTTTTCCCTTCAGGAGATCCGATGAGATTTAAGTTGTTTCAACTATGATCTCAAATCCTGTTCTTTGCTTAGATGCAAAGACAACCCTCAGTAGGAATCATTGCTTTTGTCAAGTGATTCTCTTGGTTGTACATTATTTATTATTCTTATTGTTTTTAGGAATGGTAATATTGCGGGGGGGGGGCGGGGCGGGTATTTAACTACCCAAGCTTGCCATGTCCCGTCTACGGGTCGGGGCGGGTCGGGTCTCGGGCCCGGGCGGGGTAGGTACTTTCTTATCAAAACCGGGTCGAAGCAGGTCGAAGCGGGTCGGGACGATCTGGTCAAGTCATTACTACCATCCTTATGAATCCAAAACAAAATTTTTAATTTCGAAATTGGAAGAATTGTGATTTATTTGGTAATTTGGAATTGGGAATTGGCTCACTTGGGAGAACAGTGGAACAGAGTATGAGTTATGGATTCTGGGCTGGCCGCATGGTCCGTATCAAAATAGTAAGGTATTTTAGAACTTATAGTTTACCGGGGCGGGCCGGGGTGGGCCGGGCCGTATATGAAGCCCAAGCTTGCCCCGACCCGTCTGCGGGCCGGGGCGGGTCGGGTCAAAACCAGGTCGGGCCGGGTCGGGCCAATCGGGTCAAGTAATTACTGTCATCCCCAATTGTTTTTCTTCAATAGAATAGATGTCCCGAAGTCTATTCAGGCATTTAAGGAAATGTGGAATTTATCTTTACCAAGATATCCACAAAGGTATGTCGTCACAACATCCAATAACAGCATATCCAAATTTTCCTTTGCCGAATCGTAAGGTATTCGCATCTGATAACTTAGGGAGACTGATGCATCATTTATGAGTCATGCTTATTTTAATTTGTTCAATTCCTAGTTTCAGCGAAATTTTCAATGGGCTATAGGTTGTACCTTATAGCATATGATTTGTATTTATTTTTCTTATGTGTGCAATACTTTTATTTTATCCACAGGTTTGACACCTTTTGGTGTCTGGACTTCAGGTCCGAACATTTCACGTTTCATAAGTGAGTCCAGCTCATCTTTTATTGCCTCGTTCCACATTTGGCCAATCTCTACGTTTGCATCTTAACAACGGAGTATGGAACGATAATTTATAAACATCATCGCTTTTGCGATGTATATAGCAGTATGATACGTGAATACATTGTCGACAATTTATGTTCTATCTGTCCATCACCTCCCCAGTACGTACAACATTTACTTTCAATTTCAGTTTTTTCCGACAGTTCCTCTGCAATGGATTCCGGGAAGGGTGAGGGTGGACAGGAGCTCATTATCCTGTGGTAGTATTGTTTTAAGGTCTCCAGGAGTTTTTGTCCTTGGAGCCTAGTGGTCTGCCTCTTTTCTGTTTAGGATTAGTAACTTCTGCTGCTGGTGGATTGCATCCATTCTCGGGGATGTCATTCCTAGCTGGAGTTTTTGCAGCAGGGATGTGTGATCTGACAATCTTCTGGTTGTCAGTAAATGAGTTCGGTAAGTGGTGAACATTGTTCTGTATGTGGAGGATCTTCAGGATCGCATCTTCACATTTGTTTTGTTACCAACCCAAAGTGGGTCAAGCGTTTTGTATCCCATGTTATAATTTGCTTCACGCCAGATTTTCCAGTATCTGGACCTATTTTGGGGAAACTCGTCTTATCGAAATCGCAGTCTTCAAGTGCCTTAAATGCGTCCCCCGTTTGGGGTTCTAGGTATGTTATAAGTGAGGGTTAGTCAAACCCTACATAGATACCTAGGTGACGTTGAGGACCGTTTTGGTCCTCTGTGGTGGTGCAATGGGGATTTAAACTGTGCGATCGAAAATTCTCAGATGAGAAATGTTCGGTGGCATTCCATATACAAGTTGCATTGGAAACTCTGACCTCCAGAGGGTCTTTTATTTACGATGCAGCATGCAGAATTTACATGTCCCCATGCATCCATTGGCAATCGGGATTTAATGGACGTTCAATCCAGTGAAGTCTACTTATCAGTGACTTCGCCGACCCATTTGGGTATGAACATGCGGCACTGTAATGTTCTTTTTCCGTTCCCGTTGCTTGGTAGTACTCTTGAAATGACCGGGAGGTATATTTCCCAACATTAACCAGACTTATTTTCTATATTTGATTTTCTGGAAAATGTGCCCGCAACATTTTTATTTTTGTGCCAATAGCTTTGGAAAAGCTAAGTTGCGGGTCTGTAGTAGACACACATGTGATTATTCTGAGGATGCATTTATCAGTACAATGAAGTACCGAAATAGCCCACTAGGGGGTGGAATTTGTCCACATCTATCTCCTTATATTCTTTTTGAGGAAGCGTGGAGATTCTTTTTCAACTTTTTGTAGAGATGGCCTTGTAATTGGTTTTCCCTTATAGCAAGGGATGCGAGGGAATTCTCCCTTCTGAAGAATCTTCTGGTCTTCAAGTCATACCCATATGATAAGATGCGGTGCATCATCACTAATCCAGGGTGGCCAAGTCTATCATGCCAGAGTAAAAACCTGGCTGATGTCGGGCACTTCAGGTGCTCCGTCTAATTCCGCTTCCTTTCTCCGAATTTTTATATGGTAGATGCATGTAAGGCTCTCAAAACGTTCAAGTATGGATTTTACTCCTTTTCTTGAGACGTTACATACAGTAATTTGTTTTTCATTTACATTTGCTGTTTCCAAATGGAATCCGTTGAAACGGATGTCCTTGAAACTTAGAAAGTTTCTTTTGGAATTCAGAGAGATTAGTGCATCCTTTTGTTTCTGTGTCATTTGGGGACAACAGTGTTGCGTTCCCTATATCTTCAATATGGCCCTGATGTTGGGCTTTGTATTGAAAAATCGTATGTGTTTATTGTCTATTAATTTGTCATGAGAGCAGTTTCATCTATTAAAAGATGAATCATATAGGCACATGCATTTTCAGATAAACATTTTCATTCAAAAAAATTACGTAATTCAAATGCTCTCATAACATGAAATGTTCTAAACAATTTGCTAAGATAAAAATAGAAGGCTAATCAAGCAGGTCATCATGTTCGAAGTCGTCAGTTGTAAACTTGACTAGAGCATCAGATGTCATCAGGTTTGTTTCAGCTTTATTTTTCTTGTTTTCTTTATACAAATCCTGGAGATGATGCGGAGTTCTGCACACTCTGACCAGTGGCCTTTCATGCCACAGCTACAGCACTGGTCTTCCCATTCCCTCTTGGGTGGGGGTGCATCATCTCTATTTTTGTCATTTCTGCGCCAGGTGAACTTCTGCTTACTTTCATTTCTTCGTTGCTGGACTTGGCCCCTAGCCCTTTTGTTCTGTCCCCCTTTCTGTGGTCTTTCTTTTCTTTTGTTGTCCCTTTTATTTCGAGAAGAAGAGGCATTATGAGCTTCTGGAAGGGGGGCAATGCCAGGGGGTGCATGTTGTGAGTGGCAAGGAGAAGCTCTCTGTTTTGTTCAGCTATGAGTAAACATGACAGCAGCTCAGAATACTTGGTGAACTTGTGTTCATGATATTGTTGCACTAGTATCGCATCTTTTTCATGGAAAGACGTATATGTCTTTTCCAGCATGCGATCTTCTGAGACTTTTTCACCACACAACTTCAGGCGTGAGGTGATGCTAAAAAGTGCTGAGTTGTACTCAGCAATGGACTAAAGTCCTGCAGTCTCAGGGTCTCCCACTCATATCGTGCCTTTGGGAGTATAACATCTTTCTGATGTTTATACATATCCTCAAGGGCAGTCTATAGCTCAAGTGGATCTTCGACTGTAAGGTATTCAGCCTTTAGGTTCTTGTCCACATGGCGGCGAATATAGATAATGGCTTGCGCCTTTTCTATATCGCTTACATTTTCATTATTAGTCACAACAGAAATGAGGGACTTTGTCCGCATATGAAACTTCACATCGAGCTGCCAGCTCAGATAGTTTCTTCCTGATGCATCCAGCACTTACTGGTGATTTTAGCCATTTTATCTAGCAGAGCACAAATTTGCATGAATTAATATTTTAAACAATAAATATTTTCATGCGGAAGCAATTTTTAAATGAAGAGCTAATTGTGTGGATCGGCCAGTCCAACATAAATAAAAAGTCCAAAGTCCATTACAGTCTATATTACATAAATGAAAGCTTTAAAAAAGAAATTACAACTTTGGAAACCCCTTGGGTCCTATATACGATCTTCAGCTTCAATTGTGGCCTCCGTCTCCTTGGAAAGTGGTCTTCGGTCTTGGACATTTACATAAATTTCTAACTACAATTTCTCTCAAAAGTAAAAGAAAAGTGCAGAAAATAAAATGTGGGAATTAAACAGCCGATCCAAAACTGTAATTTAGCCATCCATGCAAAAATTTGTGCTCATCAAATATTTTCAGCAGACATTTTCATCACAGGCATCACATGCATTTATATTCGCAGAGATGGATAAACAATTTAATTACTTAATAATTATTGGACCACTAGGCAACGTCATACACCGTTAGGTTAGCTGACTAACGGCAGAGCGGTCGCAGGACCTTCCTAATTATTAAGTTTTTTTTTAAAATATGCACAATCATACACAGTTTATCGTAGAAGAAGCCAAAATGATGCAAAACATATATTAATGATTTTACAAAGGAAATCATTTGATGCAAGGGTTGTGCTAGTTGGGTTTATCCAAAAAGATTGGAAAAGAGCCCAACAATTAGACATGTTCTTCGTAAAAGGAAGAAGTTTTCCTTTTTTTTATTCATCCCCAATCGATCTCCAAAAGTCCCCAATATACCCCTTATTGTCTCATAATTTATCATGATTTTTCATGAATTTTTAGATCCCCAAACGCCATTTTTACTCAATTTTTAGCCCCCAAAATCTGTTGAGTATTGGTGTTTCATACCAATCTTATTTTGATGATGATCACAACATTATGTTGTTGCTAATGAATCTCATGTTTTAGTCTCTCAGTTTATTTCAAGGATATCTTTCTTGGAGACTAATCACTTGGTGCAAGGATGGACATCAAGTGAAGAAGGGCAATAGTTTGGACTCAAGGAGTGCCAAAGCTTGAAGATGGTGGAGAGCACTTAAGGCATCAAGATTGAAGACTTAGACTCTTTGAGAAGCATTGTAATCCATGTAATTTACTTTATTGCTTTCTCTCTCTTTTGAGTTTAGGGTTAATGTAATGCCTTGTTAGATGGTTTACTCTTTCATGCATATGCATTTAACCATCTTAGTGAACCTTAGGATTATCATAGAATCCAACCCAATAGGTTCACTCTGTCCAAAGACTCATTTGGAGTCTCTGGCTTTCCGTCAGTCGCCTGCTTAAGGAAACACAGTCGACTGGGTGATTTCCAGTCGCCTGTAGATCCTTCTACATTCGTCTGACATGCACAGCTCAAGTCAACATTTCAATTGACTCAAACTTGAGCTTTACGTACAGTCATCTGTCAATCAGTTTACAGTCGCCTATATTTTCACAGTCGCTTGGAGATTGGTCATCATTCGTCTGTATAGTGTAAGTGCAATCACTGCATCTCTCTGTCTTCTCTCCATATTTTACAGTAGTCGACTGATGTATAATGTACAGTCGCCTGACTATTTGACAGACGACTGTAGTATTAACATCAGTCGCCTGTGTGAAGAATTGGAGAAAGAGTGCAGCTCTCTGTTTCGATCCATCCCCTGCAACAGTCGGCTGCTGAAGGATTCACAGGTGCCTGTCCTGTTTGTCAGTCGACTGTATTGTCTTCTTCAGTCGACTGTCCTGGCTCAGATTATAGTCGTTGGATATTTTCTAGTCGTTGATCAGTCGACTGTCTTTTGATCATCAGTCGACTGTTCCTGTCGTTTTTACCCAGTTTCTAGCCGTTGCAGATTTGTTCTTTTGGCTGTTTCTTTGGGTTTTTGGGCTTGATGTAGGATTCCTATATATATGAGTGTGCTGCCATCACTTGAGACCTCTTGACAACACTTGATAACTCTTGACTCTATAGAAAATCTCAAGAGATCAATAAGCTACTCTCAAGCTCCCTCATTTCCCTCTATTGAGTACTCATCTTTCTTCATGCATTGAAGTCCAGCTCAAGGGAAATCATCCAAGTGCTTTCAAGCATATTCCAACACTTGGAGATCCTCTTCCATGCCTTGCATTCATTCATGTGTAAGCATCTCAAGGCATAGGTAAGAGTATTTACTTTACTTGGTGTAATTTGTCTTCCTATTTCTCTTTATGGGATTAGGATACTCTCTTTGTGGGAGTTTCTCTCTTTGTGGGAGGTTGTCTCTTTGTGGGACTAGGAAATTCTCTTTCTGGGAATTAACTCTCTTTGTGGGAGTTCTAGTGTCCTAGTGTAGGGCTAACCCTAATTCTCTGAGTGTGAGTTAGTGATTCTCTGTGTGGGAGTCTTGATCCTTGTGTAGGATTGGTTGGGTCCTTGTGTAGGGCATAAATCCTCTTTGTGGGGTATCTCCTTGTGAGATTTGTATTCACTTCTCTATGTGTGATTATAGTGAATTTTGGTGTGGCTGGATGTACCCAAGTTTGGGGAACCAGGGTAAAACTTTGTGTTTGCGTTTGGATTGATTGTGCCTTTTAATTCCTCTTGCATTTATAATTCCGCATTTGTAAGTTAAATTTTAATTGGAAAATTTTATTGTCATTACACTATTCACACCCCCCCTCTAGTGTGTGTTGTTAGTATTGCAAGGGTTAGGAGATCCCTACAATTGGTATCAGAGCGAGGTTAAAGCATACTGCAACGATGGCATTCAACGCTACTTCCGCGCCTCATGAAGAAGGTCTTTCTACCGTCCGACCCCCGCTCTTCAACGGAACCAACTACCTGAGTTGGAAAATCAGGATGATGGTCTACTTGAAGAGTCATGACCTTTGGGACATAACGGAGTCACCTTTCGAGGAGCCTACTTCACCCGCGGCCTTGAGAACTAAAGCGGAGAAGGACTTGATCAAAGTCAATGCTAGGGATATGTGTGTTCTCCATTGCGCCCTCACTCCGGATGAGTTCGATCGCATCTCCATGTGCAAATCGGCCAATAGTATTTGGCACACATTGGAGATCTCTCATGAAGTGTTACTTCAACACAAGGAAGAGTTTCAGTCAACCAAGCCTGAGAAGAAAAAGGGCGTTGCTCTTCATGATGAGAAGGAGTCTTTCAAATGGAAAAAGCAGTTCCAACAAGAAGCTCCAAGTGAAGATGAAGAAGATCTTAGCGACGATGACTACATCGAGCTTGCCAAGCAATTTAAGAATTTCAAGGCATTCATCAAGGATAATCAAGGTATGTCTTCATCAAAGTTTGCCTCACAGTCTAACAAGTTGGTTTGTTTCAACTGCAGTGGAATAGGTCATGTGACTACCGAATGCCCTTCCAAACCCTACATAGATACCTATAAGGGTAAAGGGAAGAAATATTGGAAAGCTAAGTCCGAGGTCAAGAACCAAAAGAAGGGACTTATCGGCATATTTGATTATTCCGATGGGGACACATCTAATGATGATGATGAAGATGACAAGGAGCACGATCAAAGGTGTTTCATTGCCTTTGATGACTCTTCATCAACTTCATTTAACTCAAGCGATGAAGAGATAGAGACATGGCTCAACTCCAAAGAAGAAAGTTGCTTCATGGCTAATGGGGAAGAGTCTTCGTCAAGCTCAAGCGAGGATGAAAGTGATGAGGAAGCCGAGGAGGAAAAGCCATCCTATGAGGAGCTTGAATATCGCCTAAATGTGGCCTCTAATTTGGCAAGTAAGTGCATCGACTCATATGAGAAAATGAAAGCTAAACGTGACAATGCTATGAGTAAGGTGCATGATTTAGAATCTTCTAGTGTAAATGTTCATGATGAAAATCTTGTTTATGACACTAGTGAGAGAGACTCACTTCTCTCTCAAGTTAAGGAATTGAGCCTTACAAATGAAAAACTTGTTGCTCAAAACCTTAGCTCAGATGCTCACATTCAACAACTTATGTTGAAATGTGAAGAGGAATTCCGAAAGCTCATAAGCTTTGTGTATTCTAGGGATTCACTCCACGATTTGTTGGAAAAACAACATCCGGCAAATCATAGAGGAGGTTTGGGTTATATTCAAAATGTGGTTCCCAAACTCACCTCTAATTCTTCGTATGGTGCAAATACAAGAAATATTGCTAAAGAACCTAAGAAGAATCGCCATGCTTTCTTTTACAACAAGAACACCAACAAGAAGCATGTTGATCACGAGGTAATGAGAAAGAATGAAAAATCTTCATTTTTTGCTAAGAAGCAAAATCCTCATTCTTTGCATACCAAGAAATTCGTTTCTACACTTAAGCATGCCACATTTTTTCCTCTTGCAAAGGCAAAATCCTTGCCTAGGAAATCCTTGAGATTATGGATTCCCACTAAAGTTAGTATGCAAGAGAGAGATAGTTACATCAACTCTCTAGTTAGGGATGTGATCACCTCGTGTGATTACGTTAGGAAATCAAACTCCTCTTGGGTTTGGTTACCTAATGTTTAGGTTTCCCACACACATATGCATATTGCATGGGTATTGTGCTTAAATGTTTATTTTTAGCATACCCATTGTTTGTGTGTGTTTCATGATTTTGAAAATATTTTCAAACTTATTTTTCATGAAAATGGGAACCTTGGGGTTTATTGACATGCATGCATTTTTTATCCATGTGTATCTTAATGGGGGAGTTAATATATTATATGTTTAAATTATTTTAAGACATATTTTAACTCTCATTTCGGAGGGTTTTTGAGATCATTAATTACATTTGGTTATTTTGGGTCTCAAACCAAACCTCTTGTTTATTGCCAACATGTTTCATGTTTCATTGTTTTTGGCAATATCCTTGTGTATCATTGAAGCTTGATTTTTCCATATCTATTGCTTTGATACACTTTTGGCCCATGGCTCCATTAATTATGGTATTAGATCCTAGAAGTCAAAAGTTGACCATTTCTATGATCTAGGGGGAGTATGGGATAGTGAATTGATACCCACTAAATTTTTAAATTTGGTATCATGCATATCTTTCGTTCTTGCATATTGTCACATCTTGGTTAAGATGACATAGGGGGATATATTTGTTGTCCACCTTTTTGACGATGTCAAGGGGGAGAGATATATGCATTATGTAATCATATCTATAAGGGAGAGATATATACATATGCATATGGGGAGAGATATCTCTATAGGGAGAGATATATGGGATTAGATAAACCATTCTTGTTTGCATGCTTTTATTCTTTGCAATTGGTTTATGTAATCCATGCCTATTTTATGACACCATGTTTTTATTGGTATTATGAGTATTTACCATTGTGTAGCTCATTATGTAATTGGTGCATATAAGTAGGGGGAGATCATTAGCATTGTGCTTTATTTCTTTATGATTTACATAATGTGTGTCATCATTAAAAAGGGGGAGATTGTTGAGTATTGGTGTTTGACGTGCGTTTATATTTCATATATTTGCGCACGTTTTCTCCCGTGTTTTTCCATTATTTACCGCCGTCCTGTATTCGTTTTCTCGTGTTTTCTCGTTTTCTTTCACTTTTCCGTGTTTTTGGTAATTTGCAAGAATTTACAGCATTTAGGACATAAAACGACGATATCATGAGTCCCCGGAGCAACGGGAGGGGTCCGTGATCCAGGGGGTCAAACGACCAAGATTGACACTTTTCAGCCCCCACCCGATCGGTTGGACACAGCCAACCGATCGGGTGATGCACGTGTGCATGATCCGGACTGATGTTGGAGCGAAGTGCAAAGTCAACCGATCGGTTCGCCGACCGGTTCATCCCAACAGAGTTCTCGGGAAAATGGAGCTGAATTCCAACCGATCGGGTGACCTTCACCCGATCGGTTCATCTGTAGCCGATTCCTCCGAACGAAGACCCGGTCATGCCACCCGCTCTCCTCTGCGCCCGGTTGAAGCTCCCGAAGGCAACGGCCGAAGCAACAAGCTGCTCACCCGATCGGTTGACATTTCAACCGATCGGGTGGCCTTTTCGTCCCCTTTCACGCACCGCTGCTCATTCATTGAAGATCTGCTATCATTCCAGAATGATTTTGGGTGATCTCTTATTTTTCTAGCGTCGGCATCGTCGTTAGCTTTCCAACGATAGGTCGCATACCCAAATCCGATTTTTCTAGATTTTTCTGGAATTTTCTGAGCCCAGCTATGTGCTGAAACTGGCTGCAGTCTGGAATTTCATTTCACCCGATCGGGTGAGTTACCACCCGACCGGGTGAGATCGTTTTCTGTGTTTCTGTGCTCTTTGTTTATTCCACCCGATCGGGTGAACGTCCACCCGATCGGGTGGGCCTGTTTTAGCAGATTTGAGTGGGTTTTGGACCCGAACCGGTTGGGTTTTGAGGGGTCTTATAAAAGGGAAGTTGGAGCACGACTTTGAGGGGATCTTCCTCAGTTTTTCTAGGGCTCTTTGCCCCTTTCTCTTGTGAGTTTAGATTAGGTTAGATTAGGTTTTCTATTGTAATAAGTATTGTAAAGGATTGAAGAATCAATGGCAAGATAAGTATTTCTTTTCCCATTTCATTGTTTTGTGTTATTTTTGTTTTGCTCAATGATGAATGTTTGTTTGGATTTATTGATTGCTATCATGTTCTTCATCATCGAGTAGTGTTTGATGAACCCTAATACGGGTTAGAGTAGGATTGATGCTTGGAAATTTACATTTGGCTTGGTTGCATGGCATGTGTTCGATGAAATGTGTTAATGGGGATTTCTAGCAATCTGAGTCCAATTCGTATGGCAACACACTAGTTATGTTGGGGATTGGGGTCCGGTGCTTGTCCAGTCAAGATCTGCTTCGATGTATTGCTAGAAATCACATTTGACCTATTTGGCAATTAGGGTTATGCGGGGGTGTTTCATTGTCATTGGCGGGAGAAAGACCGCCTCTGACCGTCGGGCCAAGGGGGAATAAACTTGGCAGTTGACTCCCTAGCCATAGCTCACGCCCCTAACGTTGACGAGTCCTCGCGCGTGGGAACGGCTTGGATGAAATGTTGGGAGTTATCATTGTGGCCTTAATGCTCCCGGTTGCGGAGGATGTTAATGGACATGGGAATGCCCACCGTCCGCAACCGGGTAGGCCTAGCGTACTTTGCACCGACCGGAATATCGGGCCAAGGACGCTAGGTACCACCTTTTGGGGCAATGTCTCACCCTGGATCAAGTCAAATGCCTAGTGTCATGAGTGCTCTAGCCCGTGTTAGCGGGGATTCATTTCGTGTCTTTTTTTATTTCTTCTCTTTATTTCTACACTTCACCCATATCACCCGCATAGCTAGCACACAACCTAGGCGAGGCTAGTAGCCATTCAAGCCATCCACCTCCCTGAGTTCGATAAACCCGCACCCTACACTAACCGTGCACTTACGGTAAAACGACACCGCGCCCAAACCGTAAACGGGGCGCCGGTCAAGTTTTTGGCGCCGTTGCCGGGGAGGCAACGTGCTTGTTATTTTTGGATCTCATGAACTCTCGTGTCTAGCTCTTATCCCTACCTCGCGATAACTTTCGCATTCATCTTTTTCCTTTTTATTTTCTTATTTTTATTTTTATTTTTATTTTTATTTTATATTTTTTTAGATAGTAATTGTATAGTGCTAATTGACTGAATCGCCGTGCTACCATCGCTACATTCGGTTCCCGTTTATGCAACCCGCGCTTTTGACGTGTTTGCTACTTGTGCAGTTCTCTCTCCTTTCGTATAGGTTCTTTGCCCCACGACGAGGATGTTGCATGCAGTTTCAGGAGACATCTGGGATCACTTACACCATATCAGCTGTTTGGCGTGAAGCTTAGCGGAATCCCTGAATACTTCGAATATATTATCCCTCCTGTCTGCCGCCGTGGAAAATTAGAGGAGATATCGAGATACGCAGGAGCACCTCGCCACGGCAACTCTATTTCCTCATGGTGAAGTGGCGTATATCGACATTCCTAGCCCCGAATTTAGTGAAGAAGAGCTGTTCACGGAGTTTTGTCAAGAGAACCATCAGGCTGAGTCTGTGGGCTACATTGGACAGGAACCGATCTGTTCCTTGCAGACTTCCATCGAGCATCCCGGATCTTTGGACAATGAGGAAGCTAGAAGCAGTTGTGGGGAACCATCGACAGTTGAAACCTGTTTTCACTTAGAAGCCTTCTTCCCGGACAATTATTATAAGCTTGAAAGAGACCCAGTGCCTTCCTCGATCGTTCCCACAATACCTTGCAAAACTTTGCCATGCGGAACAGCGGCTGGGAGTGAGATCCCGGATGCTGGCTTCCAAGAAATCCATGAAGAACTCCTTTCCCTTGAGGATGCTCAGCTTGAGAAGTATGCGTCGGGGCCTCATGAAGTTGAGATGAAAGAGTTACCCCTGGGGCTAAAGTATGAATATTTGGGGGCTGGCTCGACCCTTCCGAACATAGTGAACTCTTCGCTGCCTGAAGACCAAATGACCAAACTTCTTGGTGGTTTAAAAAGGTTCAAAGGAGTTTTCGAATATGCAATTGAAGATTTAAAAGGGGTTAGCTTAGGCCTCTGCTCACACAGAATTCTGCTTGAAGATGAGCAAGCCTCCTCGATTGAGCCGCAGCGGAGGCTAAATCCCATAATGATGGAAGTTGAAAAAAAGAAGATCGTTAGGCTTCTACATGCCGGTATCATATACCCTATCTCCGATAGTCACTGGGTTAGCCCGGTGCACGTTGTACCCAAGAAAGGAGGAATGACGGTGGTTCGCAACGAGAAGAACGAGCTAATACCAACGAGGACCGTCACGGGGTACAGGATGTGCATTGACTATAGAAAGCTGAACAAGGCAACAAGGAAGGATCATTACCCTCTCCCCTTTATTGACCAGATGCTCGAGAGACTGGCGAAGCATAATTATTTCTGTTTCATGGACGGGTACTCAGGATTTCTTCAGATCCCTATTCATAACGATGACCAGGAAAAGACGACTTTCACTTGCCCATTCGGGACATATGCCTATAGAAGAATGTCGTTCGGACTTTGTAACGCCCCCGCTACATTCCAAAGACTCATGTCCGCTATCTTCTCCGACTACTCCCAGGACATCATAGAGGTTTTCATGGACGACTTCTCCGTCTATGGAACTAAGTTTGACGCGTGCCTCAGTAATCTAACTAAAGTCCTGGAGAGATGTCAAGAAAATGGATTAGTCCTAAACTGGGAGAAGTGCCACTTCATGGTCCAAGAAGGCGTTGTGCTGGGGCACATCATCTCTTCGAGGGGAATCGAGGTTGATAAGGCTAAAGTGGAGGTGATTGAAAAGCTTCCACCACCGCTCAATCTTCGAGGAGTCCGTGGTTTCTTAGGACATGCGGGATTTTATCTCCTCTTCATAAAAGACTTCTCGAAGATTTTCAGGCCGCTGACCCAACTCCTCGTGAAGGACGTGTCTTTCGTCTTCAGCGAGGAGTGTATGGAGGCCTTCCGCGCTTTGAAGCAAGCTTTGATTTCCGCGCCCATAATACAGCCACCGGACTGGAATCTACCCTTTGAACTGATGTGTGACGCTAGTGATTATGCGGTTGGTGCCGTCTTGGGGCAGAGGAAGGATAGAAATCTTCATGTCATATATTACACGAGCAAAACCCTTGATGCCGCCCAAAGAAATTATACTACCACGGAAAAGGAATTGCTAGCGGTCATCTACGCCATGGATAAGTTCCGACAATAGCTCGTTGGCGCCAAGGTGATCGTGCACACAGATCACGCGGCTCTTAAATACCTATTGAGCAAGAAAGAAGCTAAGCCGCGGCTCATTAGATGGATTCTCGTCCTCCAGGAATTCGACCTGGAAATCAGAGACAAGAAGGGGGGGAGAATGTTGTTGCCGATCACCTGTCTAAGATGCCTACCCTCGATTTAAATGCTACGCCGATCGATGATTCACTCCCTGACGAGCATCTTTTCTCAGTCTCTTCCTCCTGGACCCCCTGGTACGCCGACATCGCAAATTATTTGGCTTGTGCCATCGTCCCCCACAATGTGAGCTTTCAGCAGAAGAAGAAATTTTTCCATGAAGTCCGCAAATTTTATTGGGATGACCCCCACCTATACAAAACCTGCAATGATGGGGTGATACGAAGATGCATCCCTGAAACTGAGGCGACCTCCATCATTTCCCATTGCCACGGGCAGCAATGTGGAGGGCACGCGAGCACCTACAAGACCACTGCTAAAATTCTCCAGAGCGGATTCTACTGGCCTACACTCTTCAAGGACACACATGCTTATGTCCAAACCTGCGATAAATGCCAAAGAGCGGGGAATATCTCCAAAAGGAATGAGATGCCGCAACACTACATCCTGGAGGTAGAAATCTTCGATGTGTGGGGAGTTGACTTCATGGGACCATTCCCTTCCTCTTCAGGGAACCAGTATATCTTGGTGGCTGTGGACTACGTGTCGAAATGGGTTGAAGCGATAGCCAGTCCAACCAATGATTCCAGAGTGGTGGCCAAGTTCTTCAAAAGTAACATCTTCTCGCGGTTCGGTGTGCCTCGTGTCCTGATCAGTGACGGAGGGAGCCACTTTATAGAGAAGAAATTCGAGGCTCTCTTAAAAAAATACGGGGTACAACATCGGGTGGGGCGTGCCTACCACCCGCAGACCAGCGGTCAGGTGGAAGTCTCTAACCGGGAGATTAAAAGCATACTAGAGAAGACGATGGCCAATTCTAGAAAGGATTGGTCATCAAAGCTTCCTGACGCGCTTTGGGCCTACAGGACAGCATTCAAAACTCCGATCGGCACGACTCCCTATCGGCTTGTCTATGGGAAAGCTTGACATCTTCCTGTGGAATTGGAGCATAAGGCATTTTGGGCAATTAAGAATCTGAACTTCGACGCCAATGAGGTGGGGGGCACCGGCAGTTACAACTCAATGAGCTCGACGAAATCCGGCTCAATGCCTATGAGAACGCCAAGATTTACAAGGAGAAGCTGAAGCGGTGGCACGATAAGCGAATCTTGAAGCGGGAATTCAAAGAAGGGGACTTAGTTCTCCTATTCAACTCAAAGCTGAAGCTCTTTCCTGGAAAACTCAAGTCAAGGTGGTCGGGACCGTTCCGCGTCACCAAGGTTTTCCTGCATAGGGCTATTAAGATAATGGGAAGGGATGAGCCGTTTAAAGTCAACGGACAGCGTCTGAAACACTATGCGGTTGGAGAACCAGAATTCTCTCTGGTCGGATCCCCAACGAGTGACAACTCTTCCTATAACCCTCCGGATCCTAATTGACCACCGCTATAGGCGTCGAGCTAAACGACGTTAAACAAAAGCGCTTCATGGGAGGCAACCCATGCTCTAAAATCTCTATCTCCAATTTTTGGAATTATTTCTAACTTTATTTTATCTATTTCTGATAAATAAATCCAGCTGCAAAAACTTCTGTTGAGGACTGATGCCATGTGTGCATTTTTTGCAGGAAACAAGACCCCAACCGATCGGGTGAGAACTCACCCGATCGGTTTGAACGTATCTGCTAAATGGCCGAATCAGTTACCTAACGAACCGACCGGGTGATAATAGCCGAGACCGGGTCGCTGACCGTGTGAGTAGTGCTGAACTTTCGGGAAATTTGGAGATCGCATCAACCGATCGGTTAGGTAATATCGCGATCGGGTGAGTGACCGGGTGAAATATCACATGTTCTCGGGAAAGATTTGGAATGCGGTCAACCGATCGGGTGACTATTCACCCGGTCGGTTCACCTGTAGCTGTTGGCCGACAGGAAATTTTTGAAATTCGTCCACCCGATCGGGTGAGAACTCACCCGATCGGTTCAGTTTCGCCCCTATAAATACCCCTACCGCACGATGACCGCCACCCGACCCCCAAAAAATCCCCTCCACGCGGTTACACACCCTCCAACTGTCGAATCGACCTCCTCCATCCAACATACTGCCCCTAAACCCTCACCCCCACTCACTCCCATACTTCCCTACCCTCACCACCTTGCCATCATCAACATTCCATCATCAAAACATCCAAACCCTAACCCTAGCCCCCAAACTCTTCAAAAACCTGTTTCTTGTCGGATCAGCGAACAGTAGCTTCCCGAATTACTTCCTCCTACTACGCGAGTCCCCCGGGAGCTTGATCTTGCTACATTGATGGGTAACACCTTTCCACTCTACATATCTCTTACCTTATCTGTAATGTCCTGAATTGGTGTTATGCCTACTTCACCTGCTTTATAATTATCATAGGCACGCTCCCACTTTCCTTTTCACCATCCACGCTGTCGCCATGTCTAGAAAAGGAAAAGAGATTGCCTCATCTTCACGTCGTAATCCGCTTTACGGACCCTTTTCACCCTCTTTCCTTGGCATAAACCCTTCGTCTGAGGAGCAATCTGATCGTTTACATGCCCTCCTTCATCGCCCTATCCGACCTACTCTTTTCGCGGACTTCCCCACCCTACAATCCCTTGGACTCTTTAGGGGCGTCTGTTCACTTTTCCGTTTCATAGGTTGTGATTATCTCCTGCGAACCCAGGCCAATACACACAGAAATCTCACGCTTGAATTCCTCAGTTCTCTCGAGGTGACTGATCATGGCTTCACTTTCCGGGCCTTCAATTGTGATTTTTCCATGAGCTTCGTCAAGCTTAACAACAATCTACTCTTCCCCAGCCCCAATCGCCCTACTGAATGGCCTACTCATGATCGATCTGACATTTTTTCTCGCTTCCGGGCTGATGGTGTTTAGCAACGATTCACCCGATACACTTCCTTTCCGGCGGTAGCCCTTGCCTCCTACATCATACACCCTTGCTATCGTTTTGCTCACTGCTTCCTTGCCAACACCATTTTCGCTCGTGTTGATGTATCCGTGATGTCTAGCGATGAGCTGCTCTTTCTCTACGCCATGTCCCATGACCGGATTCATGGCGAAATCCCTTTCCCCTTAAGCACCGCACATTGGATCGTCCACGAGCTCTTATCAGTCAGCCGTGCCACTTCTAGGTCTATCTGCTGTGGGGGTGTTGTAACTCTTATTGTCAGCTTTGTCTTGAGGATGCCCTCTGACCTCCCTATCGTCCCGGGACGTAACCTTATCGATCACGACTACTTGATCTCTATCGGCATGCTTACTCCTTTTGAGGAGGATCGTGCAGCCTACCTCTATAGTCCCGCCTGCACTCCTTTTGCCATCCTCCCACCCTCATCTTCGGAGCGTTTCCCCCTACGCCTTACACACTTGCCCTGGGAGTTCTACCCTGATCCTTGGTACGCTTCACTCGTCCACTACCCGCCCTTGGATCCTCCTGATTGGCGCCCGTACGTCGGTCCACCCGGTCCAACCATTATCCACCATGATCCACCGATGTATCCCGATCCTCCAGTTGTCCTTCCTGTTGCCCCCCCTTCTCCTATTCGCACACCCTCTCCTTCTTCCTCAGAGGATTCCTTCTACCATTATTCACCACCCTCCTCGCCATCCCCTTACCATTCCACCGCCAGCGACTCCGATTAACTTCCCCCTTCCTTTATTTTGGGTGTGTTGTCGTGTTTTATTTTCTTTGTGTGTGTGTGCTTGTTTTCCTTTTTGTCGTGTCGTGTCGTGTCGTATAATTTGTTCATTTTCTTTCTTTCTTTTTCTATTTTCATGTCGTGTGGTTTGATTTTGCTTTTTCTTTATCTTAAGTTTCGTATCTTTGTTTTTCATTTCTTTTTGTGTCGGTGCGTATTCCCCCCCATTTTCATTTGCCCTCCCGTACTCACTCTTATTGCATTGAGGGCAATGCAAACTTCAGCTTGGGGGAGTCGCACTTTGTGCGTCGTTTGAGTCTTTCTCTTTCGTTTTTAGGTCGTTTTCATCGTGTTTTTAATTTTTCTTTTCTTCTTTTATCTCTTTCTCCTAGAGATGAACCCTATGATGAATTGCCACAAAATCACAAACACCTAGCATGGCATCGATAATCACACTCACTAACCCTAGCATATCGAGTCCCCTGCATTTCACGCATCGTGGGTCCACTTAGCCTTTTTTGTGAGTCGTGCGTCGTGCCTAGCCGTGTGGTGTGCTTCTACTTTGTGATTCACTTTATATACCTGTCCAGGAATGACCCCTAGATTATCATGTTTCGATATGAATATGCGGTACTTATTTCTACTGTCTGCTTCTTCTGCATGCTATATATATCGTACGCTTCATTTCACATGTGTCGGGATTCCACAATTAAGGACTAGGATAACCCATTTAGCTCATGCTCTAATTAGCGAGAATAGTTTCCTTTGCCCAAGTGTTTAGATTCCGATTTCTTTTTGTTTTACTTGGTGTAAATCCCCTCGTCGTGTACCGTTCTTCCACTTGGGAGAGTACACATGTATATACCCCAATATCCAAAAAAAATCCAAAAAAAAGGGGGAGAAAAGAAAAGAAAAGAAAAAAACCAAAAAGAATAGAAAAGAAAAGAAAAAAATTGTATTGTCGAAAATCCAAAAAAAATACAAATACCCAAAACCCAAAAAAAATTCCCGTGTGAATATTTTCCTACTTGCCGAGAATAAAGGGAAGGCGAGAATTTGCACCCAGTGATCTACTCCACATCATCTCAGCCCCCATCGTTTTCAAAAACACTTGGCTTAGGAACTTTTTAGCTATTATCTAGGCTTTAGTGTGGTGATTTCCAAAACCCTAGTTGTGGAGTCCCTGGCGCATGATATGTTTCGATTCTCTCTCTCTTCTGATGCATGCTTGAACTATATATTCACCGCTTTATTCAATTCGAATCGATATTTGGGTCATTTCCTGGATTTGTGTATATCGAGCTTTATTGCACATCGTAGATAGTGACACCGTCTGCTAGCGGACGACCACACTCACTCGCGCTTCACCGCGTGGGCCCACGGCACTTGTCTGGACTCGTACTCCTTGGTTTAGTGATGTGATTTGGCGTT
Source organism: Scilla litardierei (assembly GCA_030789695.1). NCBI lineage: Eukaryota > Viridiplantae > Streptophyta > Magnoliopsida > Asparagales > Asparagaceae > Scilla > Scilla litardierei. The sequence goes on from CM061142.1 coordinate 126,148,770, forward strand.
TGCTTGCTTGGTGTGTCGTTTTTGATTTTGTTGGCCCTGACGGGCGATCTAGGATATAGAGTTTTCTTTTTCTCTCTTTCTCTCTATTTTTCCCCTCCGAGCTCCTACTCTCACTCGTCTCCCTCGAGGACGAGGAAGAGTTCAGCTTGGGGGATTTTGACGTGCGTTTATATTTCATATATTTGCGCACGTTTTCTCCCGTGTTTTTCCATTATTTACCGTCGTCTTGTATTCGTTTTCTCGTGTTTTCTTGTTTTCTTTCACTTTTCCGTGTTTTTGGTAATTTGCAGGAATTTACAGCATTTGGGACATAAAACGACGATATCATGAGTCCCCGGAGCAACGGGAGGGGTCACGCGTGATCCAGGGGGTCAAACGACCAAGATTGCCACTTTTCAGCCCCCACCCGATCGGTTGGACACAGCCAACCGTTCGGGTGATGCACGTGTGCACGACCCGGACTGATGTTGGAGCGAAGTGCAAATTCAACCGACCGGTTCGCCGACCGGTTCATCCCAACAGAGTTCTCGGGAAAATGGAGCTGAATTCCAACCGATCGGGTGACCTTCACCCAATCGGTTCATCTGTAGCCGATTCCTCCGAACGAAGACCCGGTCATGCCACCCGCTCTCCTCTGCACCCGGTTGAAGCTCCCGAAGGTGACGGCCGAAGCAACAAGCTGCTCACCCGATCGGTTGACATTTCAACCGATCGGGTGGCCTTTTCGTCCCCTTTCACGCACCACTGCTCATTCATTGAAGATCTTCTATCATTCCAGAATGATTTTGGGTGATCTCTTATTTTTCTAGCGTCGGCATCGTCGTTAGCTTTCCAACGATAGGTCGCATACCCAAATCCGATTTTTCTAGATTTTTCTGGAATTTTCTGAGCCCAGCTATGTGCTGAAACTGGCTGCAGTCTGGAATTTCATTTCACCCGATCGGGTGAGTTACCACCCGACCGGGTGAGATCGTTTTCTGCGTTTCTGTGCTCTCTGTTTATTCCACTCGATCGGGTGAACTTCCACCCGATCGGGTGGGCCTGTTTTAGCAGATTTGAGTGGGTTTTGGACACGAACCGGTTGGGTTTTGAGGGGGGCTTATAAAAGGGAAGTTGGAGCACGACTTTGAGGGGATCTTCCTCAGTTTTTCTAGGGCTCTTTGCCCCTTTCTCTTGTGAGTTTAGATTAGGTTAGATTAGGTTTTCTATTGTAATAAGTCTTGTAAAGGATTGAAGAATCAATGGCAAGATAAGTATTTCTTTTCCCATTTCATTGTTTTGTGTTATTTTTGTTTTGCTCAATGATGAATGTTTGTTTGGATTTATTGATTGCTATCATGTTCTTCATCATCGAGTAGTGTTTGATGAACCCTATTACAGGTTAGAGTAGGATTGATGCTTGGAAATTTACATTTGGCTTGGTTGCATGGCATGTGTTCGATGAAATGTGTCAATGGGGATTTCTAGCAATCTGAGTCCAATTCATATGGCAACACACTAGTTGTGTTGGGGATTGGGGTTCGGTGCTTGTCCAGTCAAGATCCGCTTCGATGTATTGCTAGAAATCACATTTGACCTATTTGGCCATTAGGGTTACGCGGGGGTGTTTCATTGTCATTGGCGGGAGAAAGACCACCTCTGACCGTCGGGCCAAGGGGGAATAAACTTGGCGGTTGACTCCCTAGCCATAGCTCACGTCCCTAGCGTTGACATTGAGTCCTCGTGCGTGGGAACGGCTTGGATGAAATGTTGGGAGTTATCATTGTGGCCTTAATGCTCCCGGTTGCGGAGGGTGTTAATGGACATGGGAATGCCCACCGTCCGGAACCGGGTAGGCCTAGCGTACTTGGCACCGACCGGAATATCGGGCCAAGGATGCTAGGTACCACCTTTTGGGGCAATGTCTCACCCTGGATCAAGTAAAATGCCTAGTGTCATGAGTGCTCTAGCCCGTGTTAGCGGGTATTCATTTCGTGTCTTTTTTTATTTCTTCTCTTTATTTCTACACTTCACCTATATCACCCACGTAGCTAGCACACAACCTAGGCGAGGCTAGTAGCCATTCAAGCCATCCACCTCCCTGAGTTCGATAAACCCGCACCCTACACTAACCGTGCACTTGCGGTAAAATGACACCGCGCCCAAACCGTAAACGGGGCGCTGGTCAGTGTTTCATACCAATCTTATTTTGATGATGATCACAACATTATGTTGTTGCTAATGAATCTCATGTTTTAGTCTCTCAGTTTATTTCAAGGATATCTTTCTTGGAGACTAGTCACTTGGTGCAAGGATGGACATCAAGTGAAGAAGGGCAATAGTTTGGACTCAAGGAGTGCCAAAGCTTGGAGATGGTGGAGAGCACTCAAGGCATCAAGATTGAAGACTTAGACTCTTTGAGAAGCATTGTAATCCATGTAATTTACTTTATTGCTTTCTCTCTCTTTTGAGTCTAGGGTTAATGTAATGCCTTATTAGATGGTTTACTTTTTCATGCATATGCATTTAACCATCTTAGTGAACCTTAGGATTATCATAGAATCCAACCCAATAGGTTCACTCTGTCCAAAGACTCATTTGGAGTCTCTGGCTTTCCGTCAGTCGCCTGCTTAAGGAAACACAGTCGACTGGGTCATTTCCAGTCGCCTGTAGATCCTTCTACAGTCGCCTGACATGCACAGCTCAAGTCAACATTTCAATTGACTCAAACTTGAGCTTTACGCACAGTCTTCTGTCAATCAGTTTACAGTCGCCTGTATTTTCACAGTCGCCTGGAGATTGGTCATCAGTCGCCTGTATAGCGTAAGTGCAATCACTGCATCTCTCAGTCGCCTGCTTATTTTTAGCCATCCCCCTTCTTTTTTTTTGGAAAAAAAATGGCATGCGGGCCTGAAGCCCGCATTGTGGCTGCGGGCTTCAGGCCAACAGTCAAAAAACAATTTTTTTCTTGAAAATAGGCATGCGGGCCTGAGGCCCACAGTTTGCCGGCGGGCTTTAGGCCCGCAAGGCTCTTTTCCATTTTTTTGGTGGATTGGGCTTTGGGCCCAAGAAGATTAGGGGCGGCGGCTAGGGTTAGCCACCGTCGCCCCTGGATTACCACCAGACGGCGGCCAGGGCGACGCGGCTGCCCCCCTTCGAGGGGCCGGTGTTAGGGCGGAGCCACCCCCCTTCGGGGGGTGTGGCAGGAGACTGAGGCCGCCACCCTTCAGGGGGAGTGCGGCATAGGGGCGGAGCCGCCCCTTCGCGGGGGTGCGGAGGCGGACTGAGGCCGCCCCCCTTCAAGGGGGTGCGGCATAGGGGCGTAGCCGCCCCCCTTCGGGGGGTCGGCTATTGGCCAAGGCCGCCCTCCCTTCGGAGGGTGCGGTGTTTGAGGGGAGCCACCCTCCTTTGGGGGGTCTGCAGTTGGCCGAGGCCTCCCCCCTTCTACGGGGGTGCGGCGTTCGGCTGGAGCTGCCTCGATAGGGGTGGGGGGTTGCCGGCGGCAAGTTCACCGGTGAGCGCAGGTAGGGCACAAAAATATTTTGAAACTCATATTAAAAATATGATTTTTAGGACGATGAAGTCTGCCGATTATAAACGATTAGCAATTCCCATATCGATCTTGCGAGATCTATGGGTAGATCAATCACACGTATGATAAAAATAGCATTTTAGCGGGATTTACCTCTATATCCGTTTTCTGGATATAGCGACGGTTGAACGAAGCCTACGCAGATGACGATGCTCGATTGAGGAAACCTTGCACCGCGCGCGTGGATCTCACGTCTCCCTTCGCCTTCGTAACGATCGATATTCGTGGAATTTTTAGAGGCTCATGCTGATAACGTGTTATGAATCAACTACTGGGGAAGGAACCTCCAGCCCTTTATTTATAGGCAGGATAAGAGAGTTACAAGATAAGATACATAGATATGAGTGTATCTCTAAGATACCCACAATCCTAACCAACTCTGGTTCATATCCATTCACAACACACTTGAATTTCTCAATCCATATTTAAATGAGCATTGAAGCCCATTATTTAACATAAATAAACAATTAAGATTAATTAACACAAATCTAATTAAAACATAATAAGAGTGTGTACTGGCAATTTGAATTGACCGCAAGCCTCAATCATTCAGAACGAAGCTTCCAGAATGATGCAACTTAAAAGGAAATTTTAAATAAAGATCAAACGGATGGATCGGTCCCTCAGCCCAACCGAAACTTCGTCCATAAACACAGTGGGGTAGTTCTCCACTGGCCGAACGATGGAGAGGGGGCAAACAACGGATGTGCCTGAGTCCCTCTGTCCGATCAATCGACGGGAAGGTCCCCATGGTCACGGTCAACCATCAGAGAAGGGGAAAAAATCACATTGCTAATTTAGTTGCCTCTCAGTCGTCGATCCTAACAACCGAACGATCGCCTTGATAGATCAACAGGGGGGACGAAGCCTCGTCGAGCAACCATGATCGGCCTCCCTCGGCTGAGCCCTACGACAGCCTGCGGAGGCAGATCAGTCTGATCGAAGGCCAGAGGGGCAGAGCCCACGACTCACAGCAAAGGGCTTAACCCTCTCTTCTGATCGCAGGCGGAGGTAAAGACTGTACGCACACAAGAGGTGGCCGAGGATTCTCTGATACCAATGTTAGTTTTCAATGTTAGAGAGATGAACACATCACCTTTGTTTTGCAGTGGATTAGAGGATCGCTAGGATCAGATTTGGGATCACCGATGGAAACCAAACAGTTCTCACAGCCAAGATTACTCTTTCACTTCTTCTTTTGTTCTGGTTTATGTTGGGAGAGGAGAAAAACGGAAGCAATTTACTTGTCCATGTTCTCACATGCAATAGGGGTATAAATAGGGTGTAAAGGGGAGGAAGTCAATAGACGTTAAAAACATAACGTATAGAGTTCAACGGTAGGGTAGTCATACAAACTATTTGCATTAGGAACCTTGAACTTCTGTAAATTGCACTTATCCACAAAGGCTAACTCAATTTACATATAATCCCTTGTCAATAGGGTATTTTTGATTTACCCTATGGATTAAATCCGTCATGGACGTACCCAATTCCAACAGTGCACCCAATTTGCAAAAAAAAGATGTAATTAGGTTTGCCAATAGTATGTGAATAATAGAAATTTATCAAGTTCTAATAACAACTAGGATAGGGAGATGATGAAGGATCATCCCCTCCACTCATTGTCAGCATAGCTTGGTAAGAGATAAGGAATCGTAGCCATCTTTCGAGATAACAGCCATAGTTGGGTAACAGTGTACCTTCCAAGAAAAAAACCTAGGATGGGTAGGCGATTGATAACCTGATCGGTTCCATAAGGACTAGGTCATTGTAGAGATGGATAACACATCAAGAATATTGATACAATATCGAGAGACATTTACGATCGATGAGATTGGAGAGTTACCATATTGGTGTCAGATAGGCAGGTGTGCAATCTAAGCCTAAGAGAACATCCGTAGTTGGGTAGGAGCATTGCTCTTTCCTATTCTATTCTGTCAGGCATATATGCCAATGCAGAGCTGGACAATATTTCGAGTACATTAAGGTGACGAGAAAATTGGCTAAATACCATCAGTCAACCCTAGCTTTTAATTTCTACCACCCACTTTAAAAACTTTGCTAGAATACCACACCCCTGAAAAAAGGCTAAAATACCCATATTACATTCCCAAAAATTAAAACCCAAAAAAATTAAACCCCCTGCGGAAAAAATTACAGCGGCCCTCTGCCTCTTATCCCTCTCCCCCTACACCGCCACCATAAACAACGACCCCATCAGGCTCTCCCAATACGTCGCCCTCCTCTCCCTCTCCCGCCTCCGCTCCGCCTCCTCCCACCTCTCCTACCTCTCCCTCACCTCCTCCTCCTCCTCCTCCCATCTAATGTCCTCCAGCCCCGAGTGCGCGACGGTCTCCAGGGCCGTCAGAGACTGCGCCCAGGTGCTCGGCAGCACCACCGACAGGACGAAGGACTCCATTGCCGAGCTCAAGAATCTGAAGGGGGATGAAGGCGGGTGCGGAGACGGGGTGGTGCATGTCGGACGTGCAGACGTGGATGAGTGCCGTGCTGACGAACGAGGAGACGTGCACTGACGGGCTGAAGGAGGTCGGGGCCACGAGGAGCGTGATGAGGGACGTTGGTGGGCGCGTTGGCGTTGCCAAGGAATATACCAGCGTCGTGCTTGCACTTGTTAACAAGCTTTCTAATGGTAGTTAATTAGTTATAACGGTGATTATCTATGTATGTATTATTTGAGTTTGCAGTTAATGTTGAGTTTGAGACCGTATCGGTGTTTTGCATGCAAGTATACTATAAGATGAGTGGACAAATTCAGTACGTCAAACATATTTGGACGTCTGATGTGTGGTTTGTTTGAATGTTTTTTTTTCTTTCTTATAAATTTTACGTTATTTTGGTGTACGCCTGATTTGAACCATAACTACGAGTGATTCTTGATTTGGTTTTGAGAAAGTTCCCCAGCAGCGCCCAACGCCTACGGCGTCTCCATCGCGACGAACTCTGACGCCGTAGACCTCACAGCACAGCTGACGAACGCCGCTTCCATCGACATCGCCGTACCAAGCCTCCAGCGCCTTTTTGATTTTCGAACCTGGTAAGTGATTTGCGCCTTTTTTGCTTCACATGTTAAGTTATTACATGTTCAAATTTACAGGATATTGATGCTCATACTCCTCAACTTGCATGTTCATCAACTGGAGATGAGCAGCAATATCCTGTAAAATACTTTGGAATATGTTAGTTAACACTGGGTTACTTGACAGAAAGAAGCGTAAAGTAGTGCATATCAGCACAAAAAGGTGTATATCAGTTAATGTGACCTTTTCTAACATTTTCTAACATACACCTTTTCTATCATTTTCTATCAGCGCAAAAGGGGGTGTAGGAATTTAATGGATTTTAATTTTTTTGGGTTTTAATTTTTGGGAATGTAATGGGGGTATTTTAGTCTTTTTCAGGGGGTGTGGTATTCTAGCAAAGTTTTTAAAGTGTGTGGTAGAAATTAAAATTCAGGGTTGACCCATGGTATTTAGCCAATTTTCTCCTAAGGTGACATCAAGATATGTTTAGGGTGGTGAAATGGAGAGATACTTGAGTGGTTTTGGTTAGGTGGAGGTGTAGTCCGCTTACAAAAGAACATCCGTGGTTAGGCAGGAGTAGTGCTCCTAAGGGAACAACCAAAGATGGGTAGTAAGGTGATTATGGACTGTGGTGAAGATTTTTTTCTTTATGTCTAACTTGTCAGGCCTGTTAACCAATCTCGTCAGGCTTGTTAACCAATGTTGATCTAGAGAAGGCTATTGCTCTCTGCACCTCAAACTGAGGTGCAGGGAAGAGACACTTTACTAAAATTAGAAAAAAAATCAATTCATTGGGTCACTTCTTACCTAATCTCCCTCAATTCCTTTCCATTTAAAGCCAACGTCACCTCTCTGCGCCTCAGTTTGAGGTGCAAAGAGCAATTCTCTCTAGAGAATTCATTTTGCAAGCCTATCAATCTCACGACATAATCTGATGTCTTCACCTCGGTGCATAGCAGACCCGCAAGTTGTCATAAGTACTGAGCCTCCTAACTTGCTTTGGGACGTTTCAATCAGTCTACAACTGATGTCTTCACCTTGAAGTGCTTCAACTAATGAAGCCTCGATAGCCTCTGAGTGTTCTTATCTTGGCTTCACTTGAGTCTTGACTAATCATGAGCGGTTGTACCATACATAATTGTTACCCTGGTAGGCTTTTAGGCCTATCAGCCATCATAATCTTTGGTCTGCTCAGCTACATACTGGACCTTTGGCTACCATAACTTTCAAGGTTATTCCCTGGGCCTGCACATGTTTTAAGAGAAAAATGTTAGAAAATTAAATATGTGTTGTAAACTTGGTGGCTACGGAACCCGTAGCACTGTATTTATAGTAATATGGTTACATAATAGGTGGATACCCAATACACATTTAGGCCTCCAAAGCCCGTTTATAACACTTCCCTTTATCCAACCATTGTTGTAAACCGTAATGAGCGCTTCAGGGTTCAATGAGCTTATCTGACCATGAGGCTATGGATACTTCTGGATCCCAAGTTAAAAGTTCTTGCCTCGTTAAAACCTTTGCCTGGGGAAAATCCGTGGCTAAGGGAAAAGAGTACAAGTCTCTATAACTTCCCATGATCGATGGATATCATCAGAGGTGGATACTTCTGGATCCAGAGTTGATGTGGTTGCCTCGTTAAAACCTTTGGCTATGGAAAACCCAGTGGAAAAAAGCAATAGCCAAGGAAAAAGAGTACAACCCAACATTAACTCCCCCTGAAAAGTACAAGCTTCAGGCTTGTAGATCTCTCAACTGTCTCATCCCAATTCCTAATACAAGTTTTCTAAAGGTACAGCGAGGTAAAGCTTTAGTAAATAGATCTTCCAGGTTGTTGCAAGACTGGATCCGTTGGATGTCGATCTAGTTGTCTACTTGTTGTTCATGCATCTAGAAGAGCTTGGGGGAAATGTGCTTCGTCCTGTCACCTTTGATGTAGCCACCTCGTAGTTGAGCTATGCAAGCAGCATTGTCTTCGTACATGGTGGTTGGTCCAAGATCTCCCGTCTTCAGGCCGGTAGTCACAAGGATGTGGTGGATGACTGATCAAAGCCAAAAGCATTCTCTGCTAGCTTCGTGGATTGCAATGAGCTCGGAGTGGTTGGATGAGGTCGTTGTTGAAGTCTGCTTCACGGATCTCCATGAGATGGCTATCCCACCGTATGTGAATACGAAACCGGTCTGGGACATTGCGGTGTGTGGGTCAGACCTATATCCTGCATCTACATAACTGACTAAGTCGGAGGATACACCTTTCTTGAAGTATAATCCCAGGTCTACAGACCTTTGGAGGTAGCGCAGAAGGTGCTTCACTCCGTTCCAGTGGTGCTTAGAGGGTGCTGAACTGTATCTGGCTAGTAGGTTAACTGCGAACGCTATATCGGGACGTGTGTTGTTTACTAGGTATATGAGTGCTCCAATTGCACTTAGGTAGGGTACTTCAGGACCCAGTGCTTCCTCCCCCTCTTCCAGCGGTCGGAAGTGGTCTGTATTAATATCTAATGATCTGACAACCATAGGTGTACTAAGCGGATGGCATTTGTCCATAATGAAGTTTTCAGCAACTTCTTTGTGTATGTGGATTGGTGTAACAGGATTCCTCCGTTTAGGTGTTCAATTTGTAAGCCTAGGCAGAACTTCGTTTTGCCAAGGTCTTTCATCTCAAAAGTCTGTGTGAGACTCTTGGATATCTCAGCTATCTCTTCAGGAGATCTGATGATATTTAGGTTGTCTACGTAGACGGCAATGATTACGAATCATGTTCCCTTTGCTCTTATAAAGATGCAAGGGCAGACTTCATTTGTTGTAAATCCTTGTTGCACTAGGAACTCACTGAGTCTATTATACCACATTCTACCCGACTGTTTTAGACCATACAGTGATCTTTGGAGTTTGACAGAATAGACGTCCCGGGGTCTTTCTGTCATTTTTGTCGGTAGTTTATATCCGTCTGGGATTCTCATATGGATATCCTGTTGGATATGGAAGACGTTTGTACACCCTTGTGGGGGATGTATGAGGGGATACGGACCTCGAACGTCGCGCATACGAAGTCGTGTGCAAAGGGAATCTGTTCCCTTGCGGAGAGGATCTCTGTATGAGTGGGAAAGTCGCATTATATATGCATAAATGCATGCGACATATGGCTAATAAAGGGGGAATATCTTAAGCTTATGTTGTACCATGCATATGGTACAACTTAAGCTTATAATGTGCCATGCATCATGGTACACCTTAATTAAGTTGTTCCAAAGGAACAACTTACCCTAAAATAACTACCTTGGGGGCTATAAATAAGACCCAAGGGTAGCCATTTTCCTTACACCATTTGCATGAAATTCATGCATGCATCTTCTTCATAGCGAAGCTCTGCAGAAATATTTCCTCTCCCTCCATCCAAGTTCTTAATCTAAAATAGAGATTTAGATTGTGGATTAGTAGCCTTACTCCGTTCGTGAGAAGACTCGATCCGTCGTGGCGAATCCGAAGGCAAAGTTCCGAGACTACCGCTCCGCATACGCTAGCGTAAGTCTCCACTTTAATTATCGATCCTAACTCTGTTTTGGCAGGATCCTACATTGGTATCAGAGCCATATGGGTTCGCCCCGGTTGAACCGCCACCCCGTCAAAACTACGAACGAGTCGTTGTCTTCTTCACGAATGGGTCTCCTACTATTACGGATATAGTAGGAACGCTTCGTGATGGAGAGAACGCGCGGTTGTTCTTTTCACGTTAGGGTCTCTTATGATTACGGATATGGTAGGAACTCTCCGTGACGGGAAGAACCGACCGTTCACGTAGTATGTTATTTTTCATTTTTGGCACACGGCCATTAGGAAATAACTAATTTCTCGACGAACGGGTGCTTCATCGACGAACGGGTGCTTCATCGAGGAGGATGATGGTAGTTATTTCCATCGGGTTAAGAGGAAAATTTGGTGCATGTGCACCATGGCCAAATGGGCTATGAAGGCCATGCACCCCCTCTCCCCATGCGGAGGGGGTTGGCTACGGCCAATAACCACCGGCGACCACCCCATCAAGGGGGAGGAATGAGAGCGGCAACCCCATTTAAAGGCGGTGGCCGGCCATGGCCAAAGGGGCCATGGCCGGCCAACACCGAATGGTCTTGGCCATGACCGGCCATGGCCAAGCCATGGCCGGCCATGGCCAGGCCGGCAGTGGCCGGCCAAGGCCAGGCCGGCAGTGGCCGGCCTTGGCCAAGCCCTGCCGGCCAGGCCGGCCCTGGCAGTGGCCAGGGCAGGCGCCCTGGCCTCAGGCCAGGGCCTGGCCGAGGCCAGGGCAGGAGCCCTGGCCCCGGCCAGCGGCCTGCCGGCCCTGGCAGAGGCCAGGGCCGGTGCCCTGGCCTCAGGCCAGGGCCTGGCCGAGGCCAGGGCAGGAGCCCTGGCCCCGGCCAGCGGCCAAGCCGCCCTGACAGAGGCCAGGGCAGCGCCCTGGCCTCAGGCCAGGGCCTGGCCGAGGCCAGGGCAGGAGCCCTGGCCCCGGCCAGTGGCCTGGCCGGCCGGCCCTGGCCGAGGCCAGGGCCTGGCCGGCCCTGGCCGAGGGGGCTAGGGCCCCTGGCCGGCCAGGGCGGAGGCCCTGGCCGGTCCTTGGCCAAGCCCCGGCCAGGGCAGAGGCCCTGGCCGGGAAGAGGTTGCTTTCGAAAATTGGTCGACCAATTTTGTGTTTTTGGTCGACCAATCTGGCAGAAGGTCTGAGTCGACTGCAAACTTACCAACTGACCCATACGGGGTGACAAACGGCATTGATCAAACTCGAATGTGTCAATTAGCCCATACGGGGCTAACCACAGTGCCGTCTAGTTCATACGGGACTAACGTTTTAATGAAGTTTTTTTTTTGGGCTCTACTCCTTGAAGATTAGCCATAGTGCTCTACTTCATGCGAGATTAGCCATGTCATTGTGCTCTACTCTACGGAGATTAGCCAATGTACTTGTGACGTTGTGTTCTACTCTACGGAGATTAGCCAACGTGCTTTCAAATTTTTGGAAAAAGATGTTTTTCAAATAGGTTATGTCCCGTCCTTAAATCGGGACAGCGCAATTTAGAATTCCAAGTCCTACCACGATCCGGCCATGGTTATCTAACCCATGGGTGTGTAGAACAGGTCTCGTGGCTTGGCAATTGTTGCGTTAAAATTCTTTGCGCTAATTCCCACCTATTCTATTTTGAGAGATATGTTTTTCAAAGTAATTTTCCGCTGCTAATACCATACGGGTATTATTTCTGATTTCTTTTTACTTAAGATAAGTAAGAGGGATACTTTGAAAGTTACTTCTAGATGGTAGTTGGGAACGTAGTGAACTTCTCGATTCTAGAGTAACATTTCAACGCATCCAAGGAACTTATCAAGTGTTTAAAGAATCGAAACTTTATGCATTGAATTTTGATCGTGTTTTTCCATTTTCTTTGCAGTTTTTTGAATCGAATATGTCTACCGCTTCTAAGAATATTGTCGCAGAGCTTAACAAAGGTGAAAAGCTCAACGGCGACAATTATAAACTTTGGTCAATTAAAATCCAATATGTTTTGGAGGAGCAAGATGTGCTCGAAACACTCCAAAACATAATGGTAGAACCTGAGTTGGGCAATACGGCCCAACACAAGAGGGACCAGGAAGCTTATGACACTTGGACTCGAAAGAACAAAATAGCACGTATTACGTTACTGTCCGCAATGGACAATGACATAATGCGTCTATTTCGGGAATTCGACCTAGCCAAAGACATATGGTCTGAGCTAGAGATAAAGTTTGGTGGAACTTCGGTTACCAAACTCTGCTCCTTGAATATTCAATTTGATTCGTACAAGATGCGGCGAGATCATTCTATGAAAAAGCATCTCCGCCACATGGCGAATCTTATATCTGAATTAAAGGATGCGGGAGTCATGCTGTCTGATGAACAGCAGATCCAAGCAGTCATTCGTTCACTCCCAGATAGCTGGGATAACATGAAAATGCATCTCACTCATAATGAGTGCATTAAAACTTTAAGCGATGTATCGAAACACCTCGAACTCGAGGAAGAGCGGATTCAAGCCGCAAAACCAAGTGCAGAAGTGCACGTGGCCGCTAGTTCCTCACATGGAGGAAATAAGCGGAAGAATAAACGCTTAAGGTTTGTGAACGAACGTAAGCAAGAACCGGAGACCTCAAAGAAGACAAAGAACAAAAAGTGGCAAAAGAATGTGCACTCAAAGAAGAAAAACTTGAAGAAGATCAAGTGCTTTAAGTGCAACAAGTACGGTCACTTCGCCCGTACATGTACGGATGGAAGTGATAAGGTAACTTGTAGGGCTAGTTACATATGTGTTTCTAGTTCCATGTTTCTTGCTGAATCTAACTATTTTTGGTTGATTGATTCAGGGGCCACAGACCACGTAGCGAAGGACAGAAGGTTCTTCGTAGAGTATCGAAAGATAACTCAAGGAACAAAGTGGATATACGTCGGCAACAACACACGTGTTGAAGTCAAAGGCGTCGGAACATGCAAGCTAGTTCTCGACAACGGCCGGACTTTATTATTGCACGACGTCCTCTTTGCTCCAGATATTAGAAGGAATATCGTTTCCGTGGTCATGTTAATGTCTTTAGATTATGAGTGGAGGTTCTATAAACAATATGTTGACCTTGTTTGTAATAATTCTTTGATTGGTTCTGGTAATGTTTGTAATGGATTAATTGTTTTAAATACAATGTATGATGATTCTTCTTCCATTAATGAAAGTTTCCATTTGACAAATGCTTCTAACTCTGAATCTGAGATCATTTGTTGGCATGCAAGACTTGGTCATATTGAACCAACTAGAATGGATAGACTTGCCAAAAGTGGCTTGCTATCTAATGTTTCAAAAGTTGAAATGTCAACTTGTGAACATTGTCTTGTAGGGAAAACTTGTTGCAAGCCGTTTGGAACTGGCACAAGGGCCGAAGTTCCATTACAGCTTATCCATTCGGACATTTGCGGTCCAATGAATGTTAAGACAAGACGCGGGAAGTCCTATTTCATCACATTCATTGATGACTTCACCCGTTTCGGACATATCTATTTGATATCCCACAAAAGTGAAGCTTTGGCTTGCTTTAAAAACTATATGAGTTTAGTGGAGAATCAATTAGATCGCAAGATTAAGGTTTTGCGAACCGATAGGGGTGGTGAATATCAATCAATAAGTTTTAAGAAACTTTGTGATGAAAAAGGCATAGTACATCAGGTAACTATGCCTTACACTCCACAACAAAACGGTGTTGCGGAAAGAAGAAATAGGACATTGATGGAAATGGTCCGATCAATGATGTCTCAGGCAAATTTGCCTATCACCTATTGGGGTGACGCATTATTGACGGCAGCATTCATCTTAAACCGTGTACCCTCGAAGTCGGTAAGTTCTACTCCTTATGAGTTGTGGAACAATAGAACTCCAGACTTAAACATTCTAAAACCTTGGGGTTGTGCCTCTTACGCACATTTATCCTCTCACAAATATGGCAAACTTGGGCCACGTGGGAGGAAGTGTATCTTCATCCGATACGCTGAAAACTCCAAAGGATATGTTTTCGTCGGTCAAGAGGACAATGGGGGTCTAATAGAATTCGAATCGAGGGATGTTGTCTTCTTGGAAAAAGAGTTTCCAAGACAGGGTGAGATAAGTCAAGACTTATCCTTGTTTGAGACTTGGGATCAAAAAGGATCGGAACGTTCGAGTGGGAGAATTCTTGGTGAAGAAGAAAATACGTTTCAAACTTCACCAATGGATGATACGAACGATACCAATCCCATTCCGAGTGGGAGTGATGTTATTCCAAGTGGGAGTGATGTCATTCCAAGTGGGAGTGATCAAACTCAAACAAGACGTAGTAATCGAACGAGGCTAACACCTCTGAGATTTGAGGATCAATTTCCTCAAACATTTATGACATTACTACAAGATGATGACGAACCTGCAAATTTCAAACAGGCCGTCACATGCCCTGCTAAAGATAAATGGATAGCGGCAATGGAAGAAGAACTTCAATCCATGAAAACAAACCAAGTCTGGGACTTGGTTAATTTACCTAAGGGACGTAGAGCCATTGGGAACAAGTGGGTTCTCAAAATCAAGCATAAGGCTGATGGCTCCATCGAGAAATATAAAGCTCGCCTTGTTGCGAAAGGTTTCACGCAACAGGAAGGAATAGACTACGAAGAGACTTTCTCTCCTGTCGTGCGTTTTACCTCCATTCGCTTAATTCTGGCAATGGTGGCTTGTTTGGACCTCGAGTTACATCAGATGGATGTAAAGACTGCTTTTCTTAACGGAGAACTAGATGAGGAGATCTACATGGAACAACCAAACGGGTTTGTACAAGAAGAAAACAAACATAAGGTTTGTAAACTTCGTAAATCCATATATGGTCTTAAACAATCCTCAAGGCAGTGGTATATGCGCTTTCAAGAAGTCGTCTTGTCGTATGGTTTCTCCATGTTCGACGAAGACAACTGCGTGTATATTAAGAGGATTAAAAACAAGTATGTAATTATGTCTCTTTATGTAGATGACATACTTATAGCCGGAAATGATAAGCGTCTTATCTTGGATATCAAAACTTGGCTTTCATCCGTCTTTGAGATGAAAGACATGGGTGAAGCTGCATATATCCTTGGGGTTAAGATCTCAAGGAATCGTTCCAAGAAACTTCTTTCTCTCTCTCAAGAGACATATATAAAGAAAGTTTTAGAACTGTTTAATATGCAGGATTGCAAGCCAATTGATACTCCAATAAGCAAAGGCGAGGGTCTATGTTTGGAGATGTGTCCCAAAGATCCAAAAGAAAAGAAAGCTATGGAAAAAGTTCCATACTCCAGTACTGTCGGGAGTCTGATGTACGCCATGATGTGTACCAGACCGGACATTTGCTATGCTGTTGGTATGGTAAGTCGTTACCAATCCAACCCAGGACAAGCACACTGGAAAGCGGTGAAGAGGATATTAAGATACCTCAAAGGGACTGCGGACTATGTGTTATGCTATCAAGGCAATACCTTGAGACTCGAAGGCTATACCGATGCTGATTGAGCGGGTGATCTCGACGAGCGAAGATCTACCTCAGGCTTTGTTTACTTGCTCGGGAATGGTGCAATATCCTGGAGCAGCAAGAAGCAAACCTGCATCGCCTTATCAACCATGGAAGCCGAATTCGTAGCATTCAGCATGGCGGTCCAAGAAGCTGTTTGGCTTAGGAAATTCTTAGACAGGCTGACGAATGCCTCTGACTCGAGCACTGTTCCTATATACAGTGATAGTCAAGCTTCGATTGCCTATGTCAAAGATCCTAAATTTCATTGTAAGACCAAACACATTGACATTCGATTCAAGTTTGCAAAGGATTATGACAAACGGAAGGAAGTAGACATAGGATACATATCCACGCATGAGATAATAGCGGATCCCCTTACTAAGGCGATCCCCAGAGATGTGTTTTTCAAACACTTATCATCTATGGGAATGCGTAGGTGCTGAGCTGTATCATGTAATATTTCCCATGTCTATAGAAGATCAAAGTTTAATAAAAGAAAGAAGTTCTTTTATATATTGCATACAAGTTTCTTACAAATGATTTTAAACATTTGTGTTTAAGTCTCAGCTATTTTATTGTGTGTATGTCGGACAGATTAAGGTTGGCTTTCTCACATGAGCAACCGCCTTATCTTATCAGATGGATAAGATAGAGATGAGACTAGTTTAAAGTCAAAATCATTAGACAAATGATTTAGAGTCATGACTTAAACAAGATAGTCGAATAAAAGATCTGCATCATACGGATGCTTACAAAAGATCTGAGATCTGTATCACAAGGATATAAAGATCTCATTGGATTTTTTAAATCCTATCTGTCTTATGCAGGATGAGAGTCCGTGAATATTTCACGAGTAGTAAGGGGACTCAAAAAGATAGGCACTGTGGTGTCTGATCTTTCATCCGTACAACATCATTAAGACATACTCTCCCTGGAAAAGGAGTGATGTTGTAATACGTGTTCATACCACGTATGCATTTCGACCACTGAGTTAGTAGCAATAGTGTTTGCTATTATGTGAGACTCAAAGGCCATACGGGTCTTAACTCTTACCCTCAAGGACTCCAATTGGTTCCTTTAGATTTGACGAGATGATCGCTATCTTAGCGTGTTACTAATGGGCTATGGTAATTCGGCTCGGCGGGGCACGTTAGAAAAGCGAATCAAGTCAAGATCAGAAGGTTCGCAAGAAGAGGAAGATTGATTTCATATTCGCATTTGGACTTTAGTGATTCAAAGCTGGCCAGCCAATTGTAATCCAGATGGGATTCAATTGTTGAATATAAAGTACAAGAAAATGTGAAGAAATAATCTAGGGTAAAGCATGCGTTGAACTACTCAACTTTGCACCTTCGAGGTCGTTGTGTATCTCTAACAAGTGCACAACAACAGACTCTACGCGCATGACGGTCGCACGGTCTATTTCTCGGTATGATAGATGAAAGAACTAAGGGAAAGACGTTCTCTTACAATTCCCTCAAGTGTGAGTGGGAGATGTTGGATATGGAAGACGTTTGTACACCCTTGTGGGGGATGTACGAGGGAATACGGACCTCGAACGTCGCGCACACGAAGTCGTGTGCAAAGGGAATCTGTTCCCTTGCGGAGAGGATCTCTGTATGAGTGGGAAAGTCGCATTATATATGCATAAATGCATGCGACATATGGCTAATAAAGGGGGAATATCTTAAGCTTATGTTGTACCATGCATATGGTACAACTTAAGCTTATAATGTGCCATGCATCATGGTACACCTTAATTAAGTTGTTCCAAAGGAACAACTTACCCTAAAATAACTACCTTGGGGGCTATAAATAAGACCCAAGGGTAGCCATTTTCCTTACACCATTTGCATGAAATTCATGCATGCATCTTCTTCATAGCGAAGCTCTGCAGAAATATTTCCTCTCCCTCCATCCAAGTTCTTAATCTAAAATAGAGATTTAGATTGTGGATTAGTAGCCTTACTCCGTTCGTGAGAAGACTCGATCCGTCGTGGCGAATCCGAAGGCAAAGTTCCGAGACTACCGCTCCGCATACGCTAGCGTAAGTCTCCACTTTAATTATCGATCCTAACTCTGTTTTGGCAGGATCCTACATATCCTTATCTATATTTCTAGATAGGTATGCAGTCACAACGTCCATGAGCTGCATATCCAGGCCTTCCTTAGTAGATAAGCCAATAATGAAACGGAAAGTGATCGCATCCATGACCGGGGAATATGTATCATCATAGCCTATTCCTGGTCGTTGGGAAAAGCCTTGCGCAATAAGGCGCGCTTTGTATCACACGATCTCATTATTCTCGTTTCTTTTTCTCAAGAATACCCATTTATATCGTGCGCTACATTCTTTTCATTTTTAATTTCGTTTTTACCATGCATCATATTTTCTTTACCTTTCGATTGCTTGCGTATGTATATAGGTAGTTTTTGATTTATCCTTACTTATTTTACTTTCTTTGCTAGAAATGCATTTGCTACGATGAATTAAGCTTGAAAATCACTTTACCTATGCACAGATCCTTTCGCCATGCTGTTGTCTTTATTTTTAATGTCATTTACGATATATTTGTGTGCACTTGAGAAAAAGAACTTCTAATGTGATATTTAGTGTTTATGAATGAATTTTAATGTTGACATGTCTAGGAAGTACTTCATTGTATTCTATTTGTAGAAAACACACCAAGACTCACGTGTTGACTGCATTTTATCTGGAGTACTGCTTACATATCTACATCACTTCTTATTTGCATGAATTGTGTGTGAAATCTTCGGGTTGAATGAAATGAATATCATTTGATATGAGTAGGTTAGTCTGCTTTTAGAAATTAAATTGAGTAGAAGACATTACCCAACCGAAGTAGTTATGCACATACAAAGAATGAACCGAGTGATATCATTTATTCTTTCTCCACATATCTTGAAAATATTTCTATACATACAATCATCGGAAATTCTCCCTTAGAGTTACTCTTATTTCAACATCTTTTCGAATTCACTGAAAAGCCAAAAAGCTCCAAAATTCCAAAACCACAAAAAAAATTTCTTTTGCTATGTGCCTTGTGTATATATGGATTAGTAAAAAAAGATAAACAAAAAGGAAAAAGGAAAAAGAGAAATAGAAAAAGAAACAAATAAATATGTATATAAATAAATATATGCATATACACACAAACTCATAAATACCTTTCATTTTCTTTTCATTCACTTTTATTTTCTAGAGCTACAATATTTGGGAAAAGCCATGTTCTTGATATTTGATGCCATTATGCCTATAGAATAAGATTGGGGAGAGAAAATTCAATGATAAGTGAGAGCGATTAATTATATGTGAATGACTACTGAAGCTAGGTATTCTCTTGTTGCGGGGTGAATCCGCACACAATGAAATTTGTATTGATGTGGGGAACCAAGGGCACGATAGTTACAAGTTGATGAGGGATGATGAGGCTAACTCCGGTCAGAGGACGACAAGTTCACCCGCCAGATGGAGTAGGTCGCCTGCTGGTTGGTGAAAGATGAGATAGGTCGCTCGTCAGATGGCAGCAAGGGCGAGCTTCCTACAAGAAGAGAAACTCATCAAAAAGGCTGGGTCGGCTGTCAGCCCGCAGCCCCTCCGATGCCTAAGTCAGTAGATGACTGAAGAAAAGATGTCGGACACGAAAGGCGATCTTAGAGGCAGATCGGTGCTTGCGAAGCGGACTAATGTGGAAGGCGCGAATATATGGAGGATATTCGGCCTTGAATGTAAATAGAAGTGTGGGGAGTTTCTTATAGATTCGATTAACCAACTCCTTTCGCGCTTGGAGGTGATGGGGGTATTTATAGGCTGCTGGAGTCGGTTGCTTTTACTGAGCTGGTGGTGTCAGGATGTCAGGGATCCGATCGTTGGCGTCAGGGCCAAACGTGTCAGACGTGATTTTGTCAGGCGGTCAAAGCTGTAAATGTCAGATGGCGCTTTTGTCGGGCTGTCTGGCGGCGAAACGGCTAAGCGATCAGGCGGTGAAGTGGCCAGGTGTGCTTTTGTCAGACTTTGTCTGTAGTGAAACTGGCAGTGGTGCAAGTGGCATGTTTTCTTCCTCCTTGGGCGAACTGGTGGATGAGCGACGCTTGGGCGAGCTACCTGTGGGGTGGGCTGCTCTGGGTGAGCTAGCCTAGACTTGTGTGATCTGCTGGAAGACTCTTCTGATTCTAAGGGCGAGCTTGTCGTTCCGCTTGGCGAGCTTCCATGAAGCTCGGTGAGCTTCTTCATGCTTCGGTGAACTAGGCTTCATTGTGGAGATTCGATGGGCCAAGACTCGGGCTTTGAACCAGCGGGCCCAGATCGACCGGGCTGATCTTGAGGTCGTAACAATTGCATGTCATTTGAGTTCGACATAAGAAGTTCGGATCAGCTCGGATGACATACTCCCCTCCATTGGATGATAGCTGTAGCATTAAATGCAAGTCGACTGCTGAATCTCTGAAGTCATCGTGACGATACGGTAGCGAGGGGATATCGATGCGCCTTCGCCACTTGGAACTCGACACGTGCTGCGTACAACCCTGGGGAGAGCTGAAGCAATGCCTCTTCTTCTGATCTTGCCACATGGTGCACCTTCGACGGTCGAGATCGGCCGATGCCTATTATAAAATAAGGAGAGGGGGAACGGTTGAGAGCTTTTGCATTTGAATTTGAAAAGGGTTTCTCTTCTTCTCTTCTTTGCTCTCGAGGGTTCCTGTTGATGGTCATCTCTTCATCAGAGCTCCGGTGATCTTCATCCTTTCTAGGTAATTTCTTGAGCTGTCAATGGCTTCCGGTTCTTCATCTTTCAATCTGAACGCTGAGGGGGGTTCTGAAGAGCCTGGGAGGAGAGAGTGAGTGCCTGGATCGGGCTCTTGTAGAGTCAGTGGTATGGTTCTGGTGGAGATCAGGACTATCCAGTGTAAAACGGACACCATCGATCTCTCCGAGATCCGCTCCAACTATATTCGACCACCTTGCACGGTTCGCCTCCCCGAACCCCATGAGAGGGTTTGCTCGCCAAGAGACAACGAAGTCAGAGTCTACAGCCCGACCTTCGAACTCGGCCTGCAGTTTCTGCTCAACCCCCACCTACTTCAGTTGTTAAACTTCCTCGAGCTTCCTCTCTTCCAACTAACGTCGGACTCCATCGGCTCAATAGTTGGCTTCATCGTCCTTTGCACTATCGGTGGGATAAGTCCAAGCGTATCGCTCTTCCAGCATTACTTTGTGGTGGGGAAGAAGGGGATGTATCACAGTGTTCTTGCGATGAAGGACCGGCCTCTCATCCTTGAGGTACCGAGCGAGGGGAGAGAATGGATGGAGAGGTTTGTCTTTGTCTTGATGCCGACGAACTCGGTATTGAGATCGAACTGGAGGATGCTGAATCCCTCAGTGAATAAAGGGGTGCCGCTGGTGGGACAAGACCTGGAGAACTCCATGGCTTTGGAGGAGATCTCCAAGGCGATCAGGAAGCACGTGAATTTGATCAAGGGCGATCAGTTCGCCGAAAATTTCTGGCCCGAAGGTATTGCAATCTAGGCGACCTTCTCCCTATACACTCACCCTGAACTTTGTTCTCTTTGCATGTGCGGCAATGATCATTTCACAGGAAGAGCTGATGAGGAGGGCTAGGGAGTCGGTGACCTTGGAGCTGGCAGCCAAGGAGTCTTCTGCCCTGGAGAAGGGTAAAAAGGTGGCGACAAATGACTCGGTGGGGAAGACAGGGCAGAAGAGGGGCCCCGAGGTTGTCATTGGGGCCAAGAGGGGTAAGCACGACAAAAGGGAAAGGGAGACGCCTACAGCGAGCGTTCCCTCCCCTACTGTCGGTGAGGTGGCACAGGGCGGCTCTGTCGACCTCGGCACTGGTGTGTGTGAGGTGATGCCCTGGAGCTCGGCGGCTCAGGGTCCCCCCACGGCGTGGGCCGACGGGATTTCGATCGAGCACTGGACTTATGGATGTCCTCCTTGGGAGCAGAGGCGCCTGGGCATTCGAGCTATGAGCCTATGCTTGCCTGCTTCAAGGCGATCAAGGCCAAAGTCCATGCTATCCCAAAGGAGGAACTCATCGAGCTACCCGGTGGGCACATGGAGTCTGTGTTTGATGAAGCTGGCATCGTAGCTCGCCTGGCATAGAACAGCCTGTTGCCGAGGGATCGGGCATCCCTCGCCGAGGTTGGTCCAGAGCACCTCTGTGATACGGTGATCTGGTACAGTATGCAGGTTTTCCGCACTCTCTTCCCCATGATGCCGGTCTTCTTTCTTCCCTGGGTACTTATGTTTTCTGTTTCTCCTACAGGCGGTTGCGACAATGGTGTCCTTGCAGCACCATACCGCCATGAATATGCTCAAGGCAAACCATGGGAAGAGGAAGGCTGATCTTGAGGCAGCCGCAGGTAAGCCGCGGGCGTTGGAGGCACAATTTAAGGAGGTCGCTGGGAGGCTGCGATATAGGGAGGACCAGCTGGAGTAGCTCCAAGGATGGTATACTGCCCAGAGGGTAGAGACCGAAAAGTGGAAGAAGATCGCAGCAGTGGTGGAGCGGCAGCTTTGGGATGAGGAGAATCGAAGGGTTGCCACCTTGAACGAACACTCCGCGGAAATGGAGGCCAAGGGGATGGAGAGTGCCTCGCTGAAGCGGGAGGTGGCGACACTGAGGAAGATTGATCTGGAGGTCGAGAAGGCTGGGGCCATCCACAAATATCAGGAGGAGGAGTACCTCCCTATGATGAGGTCAATAAGGGCAGAAGGCATGGAGGAAGGGATGCAGGCGGGCTTCAGGAGAGTGGAAGCGAGGCTGGCGAAGCTGTACCCTTCCCTGGAGGTCGACTTCTCCAAGCTGACTATAGCCTCCGACGATGAGGAGGATGAGGTCGATGCTCCAGGGGGGGCGATGCTGCTTAATCTTCGGGGAGTGGTCGTATTTGTAGGGCGGGCTTAAGGCCATGCACTGGACCTATTGTAGAGAAACTATGTCAATGTATTAATCTTCAATTTTAATGAAATACACCTTAGGTGGTTCATCTTTTTTATCTTTTGTGTTTGTGTTGTTGTTCGACGTGTATGCCCTAACTTTCTGCTTGGAAGTGGCTAAGGCCCAGGAGAAGCACAATATTGTGGAGTTGGCATCTATCGGGGGCAAAGCTCGTAGGCTTGCCCCAGAGTTGAGGGAAGGGAGGGTGCAAGCTATAGCTCGATTCTTAACCCACTCGGTGCCTATCGAGTGCAAAGTTTGTGAGCTTACCCCGGAGTTGGGGAAGGGAAGGATGCGTGCCATCGCCCGTTCCTTGTCCCACCCAGAGACACTATCGAGGGCAAATCTATCAAGCATGCCCGGGAGTTGAGGGAGGGGAGGGTGTGAGCTGTAGCTTGTTTCTTAACCCACCGACGATCCTATCGAGGGCGAAGCTCGTCAGCCTGCCCTGGAGTTGAGGGAGGGGAGGGTGCGAGATGTTGCTCGTTCCTTGTCCCACCCGGCGACCCTATCGAGGGTGAAGATGTCAAGCTTGCCCCGAAGTTGATGGTGGGGAGGGTGCGAGCCGTAGCTCGTTCCTTAACCCACCGGATGATCCTATCGAGGGAGAAGCTCGACAGCCTGCCCCAGAGTTGAGGGAGGGAAGGGTGCAAGAGGTCGCTTATTTCTTGTCCCACCCGACGACCCTATTGAGGGTGAAGCTGTAAAGCTTTCCCCAGAGTTGATGGTAGGGAGGGTGCGAGCCGTAGCTCGTTCCTTAACCCACCAGGTGATCCTATCGGCGACGAAGCTCATCAGCCTGCCGCGGAGTTGAGGGAGGGGAGGGTGCGAGCCGTAGATCGATCCTTAACCCACCCGGTGCCTATCGAGGGTGAAGCTTGTAAGCTTGTCCCGGAGTTGAGGGAGGGGAGGGAGCGATCCGTCGCTCATTCCTTGTCCCACCCGGTGACACTATCGATGGCGAAGCTGTCAAGCTTGCCCCAGAGTTGATGGTGGGGAGGGTGCAATCCGTAGCTCGGTCTTTAATCCATCGGGCGATCCTTACAGGGGCAAAGCTCATCAGCCTGCCCCAGAGTTGAGGGAGGGGAAGGTGTGAGCCGTAGCTCGGTCCTTAACCCACCTGGTGCCTATTGAGGGCGAAGCTCGTAAGCATCCCATGAAGTTGAGGTAGGGGAGGGTACGAGCCATCGCCTGTTCCTTGTCCCACCCAATGACCCTATCGAGGGCGAAGCTGTCAAGCTTGCCCCAGAGTTGATGGAGGGGAGGGTGCGAGCCGTAACTCGTTCCTTAACCCCCCCCCCCCCCCGGGCGATCATATCGAGGGCGAAGCTCGTCAGCCTGCCCCAGAGTTGAGGGAGGGGAGGGTCCGAGCTGTCGCCCGTTCCTTGTCCCACCCGATGACCCAATCGAGGGTGAAGCTGTCAAGCTTGCCCCAGAGTTGATGAAGGGGAGGGTGCAAGCCGTAGCTCATTCCTTAACCCCCCGGGTGATCTTATCGGGGGCGAAGCTCGTCAGCCTGCACCAGAGTTGAAGGAGGGGAGGGTGCGAGCCGTCGCCCGTTCCTTGTCCCACCCGATGACCCTATCGAGGGCGAAGTGTCAAGCTTTCCCCGGAGTTGATGGAGGGGAGGGTGCAAGCCATAGCTCGTTCCTTAACCTCCCAGGTGATCCTATCGAGGGCGAAGCTCGTCAGCCTACCCCAGAGTTTGAGAATATTTAAGGAGAGCTGAAATTTCCAAATCAAGATGGTGATATTTGAGAATATGCATATAAAATGATAGTTATATTTACAAAAATGTAGCTAACATAGGAGTAAATGATCATTGTTCATGTGGCGGGCTAGCTTGCTGCCTTCCCTGGTTGATCGATGACGTCCTCCTGATGATTGCCGAGCATGACCAGCTGGGCTTGCTCGGGCGCTTTGTGTTTGGTGGAGCCGAATAGCAACTCCGAGACAATTTCTGGCTCCCACGTACACATCCAACCCCCTGCGGAGTCTGGAACTTGACCATTTGGTGCAGGAGTGAGGGAAGAGCTTCGATGGCGGTCATGTATGGCCTCCTGATTATGCTGGTATATGCCAAGGCGATGTCGACGACAATGACCAGCGTCATCCGAGTGACAATCCTTGGCTCCTCCCCCAAAGACATCAACAGGGTGATGACTCCAGCAATGGGAGCCGAGTGGCTGGTGAAGCCAACAATCAGACCTATGCATGGCCTTAGATCTGCATGCCTCAGCTCCATCTTCTCGATCGTCGACATAAAAAGAATGTCGCACGAGCTCCTGGTGTCGATCAAGAGACGGCTGACTATGGCCGTTCTAATCTGGGCTTCAATGACGATGGCATCATCATGCGGTAGTTCGACCCCCTCCAGGTCATCATCTGAGAATAAGATGGGGGCCGAGCTACTCTTCTCTGCTTCGCTTCGTCGCCTACGCCCGTCGTCATAACTTACCGAGCGTACGGCTTCCTGGCAGATGGTGACGTGCCACTTGAGGATTGTCCACCGCATATCACGTCTATGCACAGGACCGCTCTAGGCTAGTGAGGGGCATCTTGCTCGGTGTTCTGGTGCTGGCTGCGCTACCGGGGGTGCTCTCTCATCGCGTGCATGTCTCCTCCCCTCAACGAAGCCTTGGAGATGGCCCTCCTGGATCAGCCGCTCAATATCCCTCTTCTGTGTAAAACACTCGTCGGTATCATGACCATGATCCTGATGTTACCAACAGTATTTCTTCCGATCCCTCGTGATTGGGATCGTCCTCCTCTCCTGTGGTAGGTCTCGGAGAAGTCCAGCTCTCGTTGCTGCGTCCAATACTTCGACTACGGGGGCATTGAACTGCGTGTACTGGGCCTGCTACTGCCCTTTGGGCCTGCTCACCACCAGCAGGGGCTCTCTAGGTGTGGCAAATCCCTGTGCTGGTCTGGTGCAATCTTGAGGTCGATAGCCTCCTTGGTCGTTGATCACTCCATATTTTACACCCTTTTTCTGCATGTTTGCATGCCACTTTGATCGCTCATATCGCGTTTTTCACGATTATTCGACAATATTGCGATGCTTTTCATGATTTCTTGTTTTTGTCGTATTTCAGGAGATATGGAGCGATTCGAAGTGATTTTGAGATAAAGAGGATTTGCACCCACTCCGGAGTGTCACCCAAGGCTCTTTTGAGGGCTATTCGGCGATGGAAGACAAGTGGAAGAAGAAGGAACTTCATAGGAGCGACGAGGAAGTGAAACGATGAAGATTGGGCATCTGCAGCATCTCACTCAGCCGAGTGAAGCACTCACTCGGCTGAGCTAGAAGACCACTCGGCCGACCAGACCGGACACGCACCAACAGAAGGAAATCAGCGTGCACTCGGTCGAGGGACGATAGTCCACTCGGTCGAGTATGAAGATCCCCTCGCTCGAGTGGCATGGGAAAATCCACATCAAAAGGAGCCGACTTACTATAATTTTACAGTCGATTTCAGAGTCGTCACTCAGCCGAGCATGAAAAGCCCCTCGGCCGAGTGAGTAAAGCCACTCGGCCGAGTCACCTCCGAAGACTGACCCCCGAAAATCCCCAACTTACTGGAAATGTATAGGGTTTGTCACTCGGCCGAGTGACATTTGTCACTCGGCCAAGTGAGCCGCCCCGCCTGCTGCGTAAACTGCGATTTCTGGGCTGCGTAGGGGCATTTTTGTCACGATTTTTGGGTGATTTTGAGGGGTATTTAAACCCAGTTTTTGCCTTAGTTTAGAAGAACTTTTTGATACTTTTGGCAGCCTTTTTAGAGAGCTTTTTAGGTAATTAGATTTAGGCTTTTTGAGAGATTAGAAAGGGGACTTTTGTTGGATGCTCTTGGATTCTCATTGGTTTGTCTCTTTTCTTATCAAAAACTCTATTTTTGTTGATAATTTCTCTATTGCAATGAATTGTGCTGAATTTGTTATTGATTTTCTCATGAATTGCATGATGATTAGTGAGTAGTTTTATTGTCCTAGGGCATAGGGATGAACCCTATGAACCCTATTTCTAAATTGTGATGAATTGGTGAAATTCTTGCTAGAATTGATTAGGGTTAGGTTGGGATTGATTAATTACGGATAGCTAGGGATTCATATTGATTGGGATTTGTAAGAGATTGGGTCTCAATTGATAGGAAGCCCTAGAAATTCAATTTAGATTTACGATTGGATTCCTCTAGGATTGGTTTGCAAGAGATTGAACCAAGGCTAGGGTTTTCAATTGTAATTCTATACCAATACCCGTTTGCAAGAGATTGGACAGGTAGGAACTATCTCAACCTAGATCGTAGCTCGAGTTTGCACGAGAGTGGGCTCGAGATACAGTTGAACGATGATGTCATTCTTCACGCTAGCGGCTTAGGTTAGGGTTTGCAAGAGATTGGGCCCTACCATAGGTTCGCTATAGACCGGTAATAGCGCGAGAGCGTGAGCTTGGTTCTACATTTAGTTGCGACTAGTTCACCTAAAATTCAAGTCTAGCAATGATGTAACCTACGAATCACAACGATGAGATACGGTCCGTAGCGGGGATTCCCTATCCCTAGGTGCTTTATTTTATTGATATTTCTATTGACATTCGAACGATTGTGACAATTTTACCCTAAATTATTCTCAACCATTTTGATAGCTAGGTGATTGGAAGGAGACACTGTCATTGTTCCTCCCTAAGTTCGATACCCGCTCGCCACTACGCCGTGCGCTTGCGGTAAGACTACGAGTTGCTTGTCCTGGGTGTGTGTGCATACCGGGGCATCGATCAAGTTTTTGGCGCCGTTGCCGGGGAGATTTATTTGACGGTTTTTTTAATTTTGATCACCTGGTTATCTCTCACCATCTATCCATCCATATTTCTTTATTTTTCCTTTTTGACTCTGTTTGCTACCCAATTTACTTGCTTTCTCAGAATTCTCTATAAGATCTTAACAGGAACATGGGGGAGGCAATGTTAATGACTTAGTCAAGCCTGGGAGATGATGACTCCTTTGCGAGCCTTCTTAAAGAACTTGTTGATGAGGTCCATGCCACAGGGGCATTCGCTATTGATATCGAGGACCCCATTGAGCAACAATTTGCCATTTTTGTGATGGATCAAATCTCCCCAGAAGGGACTATAGAGGGCAACATCAGAGTTGATGTGAGGGACGGCAAGTTATATTTTGAAAATGGCAGAACATGCATCGAAGAGTACTACTCTTCCGAGGAATCCATTGATTAAGCCGAGATTCAGGGAAGCACACTCTACGACCCTTACTCTTATATTTGTGAACTCATTGACACATCTCTTGATCTCAGGCTTGGACCGGAGCACAACGGTGACCACATCCATGCCCACACGGAGGTGTGCATCGTCTATTATGATGCACCGTCCTCACCAAGAAGCAAATCTGAGCCTCCACACGAGAGCGCACCGCATGAGCAGGAACTAGACTCAGATATTGATGAAGAAGACGAACTCTCACAAGCAGAGAAAGTAGAGGGTACAACGCCTCCTGAGGTAGAGCTAAAACAATTACCATCAAATATAAGTTATGCTTTCTTGGGTAGTAAATTGACCTTTCCGGTGATTGTTAATGCCCACCTCACCCATGATCAACTTGAAAGACTCCTAGACGTCCTTAGGAGTCACAAAGATGTGCTTGGCTACACCATCTCTGACCTTAAAGGAATAAGCCCTAGGCTTTGCACGCATAGAATCCACTTGGAAAACACTGAAGCACCTCGATAGAGCCTCAAAGGCGGTTAAACCCTAACATGAAGGAGGTGGTTAAGAAAGAGATTCTTAAGTTACTCGAAGCTGACATTATTTACCATATCTCTGATAGCCGGTGGGTTAGCCTCGTTCACGTCGTTCCTAAAAAAGGGGGAATGACCGTTGTAAAAAATGAAAAGGGAGAACCCATTTCTACACGCACTGTCACGGGATGGCGAATGTGCATTGACAATAGGAAGTTAAATAAGGCCACAAGGAAAGACCATTACCCATTACCCTTCATTGATCAAATGCTTGAACGACTTGCTAAACATAAATACTTTTGTTATTTGGATGGGTATTCGGGGTTCTTTCAAATTCCCTTTCATGAAGATGACCAAGAAAAGACCACTTTCACATGTCCTTATAGTACATATGCCTATAGTAGAATGCCCTTTGGACTTTGTAATGCTCCCGCCACTTTTCAAAGGTGCATGACATCAATCTTTTCTGATTACATTGAAAATATTATGAAAGTCTTCATGGATGATTTTTCTGTGTATGGAAGTGAGTTCGATTCTTGTTTGGCTAATCTTACTAAAGTCCTCGAACGATGCCAACAAAACAACCTCACCCTTAATTGAGAAAAATGTCATTTTATGGTCACCGAGGGGTTAGTGCTTGGGCATCTTGTGTCCTCTAGAGGGATTGAGGTTGATAAGGCGAAAGTTGAGGTAATTAAGAAACCCCCTCCTCCTATTAATGTAAAGGGCATTAGAGGCTTCCTTGGTCATGCGGGGTTTTACCGTCGCTTTATCAAGGACTTTGCCCTAATTGCCCGACCACTTACTTCCTTACTTGTTAAAGATGCCCCTTTTGTCTTTTTAGGAGAGTGCTTGCAAGCATTTAATATGTTGAAAGGAGTGCTCATTTCCGCCCCCATCATACAACCGTCGGATTGGAACCTTCCCTTCGAGCTTATGTGTGATGCAAGTGACCAAGCCATTGGAGCGGTGCTAGGACAAAGGAAAGACAAAAAGCTTCATGCCATATTCTATGCTAGTAAAACATTGGACGATGCACAAAAAAATTATACTACCACCGAGAAAGAGCTTTTATCGGTTGTTTACTCCATCGAGAAGTTTCGTTCCTACCTCCTTGGATCAAAGGTTATTGTCCACACTGACCACGCGGCATTGAAGTATCTTCTAAGCAAAAAAGAGGCAAAACCAAGATTGATAAGATGGATACTTTTGTTGTAAGAATTTGACTTGGAGATTCGAGACAAGAAGGGAACGGACAACATTGTGGCGGACCACTTCTCTAGACTTGTTCGCGACAAGGAGGATGAGAGCTTGCCAATCGATGACACCTTTGTCGGCGAGAGGCTATTCGTCGTAAGATCTGGAGAGGTGCCTTGGTATACGGATTTCGTCAATTATTTGGCTTGTGGGATAAAACCATGCGGGATGCCCACGCAACAAAAGAGGAGGTTTATGCACGAAGTCCGAAATTATTTTTGGGAAGATCCGTATCTCTTCAAGATTTGCAAGGATGGTGTTATTCGGTGATGTGTTTCCAAAGAGGAGGCCACGTCAATCATCTTGCATTACCATGGTATGCCATGTGGGGGACATCACGCTTCATCTAAGACCACCGCCAAGATATTGCAATGCGGATTCTTTTGGCCGACCATGTTCAAGGATACGCATGAATTCGTCAAGGGATGCGATCGATGCCAACGGACCGGGAATATATCAAGGCAAAACGATATGCCGATGAGGCCCATTCTAGAAATTGAGCTATTTGATTATTGGGGAGTGGACTTCATGGGAACTTTTCCATCAAGCAAGGGAAACAATTATATCTTATTAGCCGTGGACTACGTCTCTAAATGGGTGGAAGCCATTGCGACCCCTACTAATGATGCGAGGTTGGTATCCAAGTTTTTCAAGCAAAACATCTTCCCACGCTTTGGAGTGCCTCGTACTTTGATAAGCGATGGGGGAAGTCACTTTATAGAGAACAAATTTGAAGCCATGTTGAAAAAATATGGGGTGAATCATAGAGTTGGCATGGCATACCATCCTCAAACGAGTGGCCAAGTGGAGGTGTCAAACCGAGAAATCAAGAAAATTCTAGAAAAGACCGTTGATAGATCTAGAAAAGATTGGTCAATGAAATTGAACGATGCACTATGGGCTTATCGTACGGCCTTTCGTACTCCTATTGGCACCACACCGTACCGACTTGTTTATGGGAAAGCTTGTCACTTGCCGGTAGAGTTGGAGCACCGCGCATATTGAGCTATTAAGACATTCAACTATGACTACAAGAGTGCGGCAGTGAGGTGACTCTTAGACATTAATGAGCTTGATGCGATTAGACACGATGCTTATGAGAGCTCAAGGATTTATAAGGAAAGGACTAAAATCCTCCACGACACACGCATCACTGTCACGGACTTCAAGGTCGGAGATAAAGTCCTCCTATTCAATTCCCGGCTCCGACTCTTTCCCGAAAAATTGAGATCGCGATGGTCCGGACCTTTCACCATTAAGCACATACAACCGGGGGGGAGCTTTTGAATTGGAAGGGAAAGATGGGACAACATTCAAGGTGAATGGACAAAGGCTCAAGCATTATTCTGAAGGAGTCCACTCTGGTGAAGTGAATTGCATATATCTACTCAAGGGACGCCCCCACGATCTTTCGGATCTCCTCGATGAAGTGATTGAAGAAGCAATCCCCCACTCTATTGGCGCTCTCCATGACGATGGCTTCGAAGAAGGCCAAGCTTCGGGTGAAGAAGAAAAGTTGGAGGACCCTCCAGATAGCTCCACGGATGATGATGAAGGCAACGCTAATGTTGCAAGAATACGAGAGCTTTGCAAGCTCTCAAAGGCCAAGAATCCGAAGAAAGCTCCACCGAACGAAAGATCGGTGTCACCGGCCAAGAAGAAGATAGGAACAAGCTCTAGCTTGGGGGACTTATCCCCCAACATTACCCATGATGAGGGGGCGTCGGGGAAGACCGATGATCATCACGACCCAAACCCAAGCGGCCTTCCCGACAAGTTCGACGGGCGCATCTCGTATGCGCCCAACATCACCAGCTAAACGAATATCTTAAGGGGTCGAGCTCACGACCTTAAACGAGCGCTTGTCGGGAGGCAACCCAACGGTTTTTGCATTTTTTTTATTTGATTTTCATTTTTTGTTTAGCCTTTTATTAGCTTTTAGAGTCTTATGTCCGTGAAAATCGTGACAACGGGTCTTAATTTTCATGACAGGAGAAGGAGAAAGGGAGAACAATCATATGGAGGATGATCGAGGCGAGGAAGAGCGATCCAGGAACGCGCTCAGGCCTTAGGAGGAGGAAGAAACAGACTGGAGGAAGAAAAACAGAAACCAGAGCGAAAACGGAGAGCCGATGCAGAAAACAGCACGTCACTCGGCCGAGTAGCTTATGCCACTCGGCCGAGCAAATACTCCACTCGGCCGAGTGGAGCACCAAACAGGGAAGTTTATGCAGACCAACTCTCTGTCAATTTTTGTAAGTTTTAGTTTTAATTGCCACTCGGTCGAGTGACTAGTCACTCGGCCGAGTGAAACAGATACCCTCCTAGCTTAAAAATTGCTGAGTGGCAGAGCCACTCGGCCGAGTAGAGTTTCTCCCTTCGGCCGAGTGAACCAAAGCCACTCGGCCGAGTCGTAAGTGGCGAGGAGAATTTTGAAATTTTTTTCGTTTACGCCACTCGGCCGAGTAACATTGTCACTCGGCCGAGTCGTAACAATTCCTATATATATGCGGCTGCGGGCTGCGTGAAAATCGAAACGAAAAAATCCCAATTCCGCCCGAGCCCGCTGCCGCTTGAGTTGCCCTCGCCCATTGCGACCCCTGCCTCGCCCGATTCGACTTCCTCGACCGGTGACCAACCACCCCCTCGCCGGCGATCGTCACCCAGACGACCGGCCACCCCCCTCGCCGACGCAGTGAGCCGCCACCCTCTGTTCACCCTATTTTGCCCCCAAAAAGCCCAGTTTCTCCCCGTTTCTCTTGATTCGTACGCCCGTTGAGCCCCTAATCTAAATTAATTTTTATATCTATCTATTATCCCCCATCTCCCCCATATATATTGAATATTATTTGCTGATTTGATCGTTTGATTTGCAGGCTAGCTTGGGGGAGCTTTGGGGAGCTTTTGGACGCGCTTTGAGCTTCGCGGCGGAGGTGTCTCTTCGCACACACAGCTGTTTGCTCTCGCAGCGTGTTCAGGTACACTCGTTCCATCACTTAGCATGCCGCATTATATATTTGGTTGGGACACGTCTCACGGCACACATGCCGTCACGCACTAGGCCGCGTACACGGGGATCCGCTGCCAAGCGGAAGAGGACCGATAATCCTGGTCCCTCTTCCGCTAGGGAGGACTCCCCTCCACCTAGCCCGCCACCGCGACCGCCACCTACACAGTCGATCCCTGCCGATCCTATCCCTCCACCCGCTCCCGTCGTCGGGCCGATGGGGATTACGTTTCGAAATGACGCACACCGCGCCAGATTCGAGCGTATCTACCATCGCTCGATAGTACCCTCTAGGTTTGCACACCTAGCTGACCTAGACTGCCTAGTGGTACTCGAGGGGCTTCTCACGTTGTACGACAACGTGGGATGGCGTGACTTTTTGTCGGTGTCGGCGGATACTAACATCCGTCTGACACTAGAGGTCCTCAGCTCCATTGACCGGACCCCTGGAGGATGCTTGTTTCGTTTGATGGATTGAGAGTGCGAGATTACTCTCGACATGCTTAGAGCGTTCTTCCAGTGGCCTGACGTCCCTGACCCTGACCGAGCCTACACTCCCACGCACATCCCACCCCCGTCGTTCGACACCCGCACATTTTGGACACGGATCACAGGATCCCCACTTGCCTTTGACCCTAGTAGGGCCAAGCCTAAGCTATCCTGCACCCCTGCCTCTGCATTGCCCAGCACCTCATGGCGACTACTTTCCTAGCGAGGTACGAGCCCGGGACCATGTCTACGCCAGAGCTCTATATGCTCTACGCGATGACTCGCTCTAGGGTTCTAGATAGGGGTAGCGACGACTTGGTCCCCACCGTCGAGATCGACATTGCCAGCTGGTTTTTGGACCGCATTATCATTTCGGTGAGCGCTCGCTCACCTATCTGTTGTGGCGGTCTGATCACTCTTTTGGCCCTTATGACCGGCGTCGACCTTCCTGACGACTTGCGTCGAGCTCTGGGCCCCACTACGCTTTCGATAGATGTTATGGCCCGGATGAAGATGCTTCATCCCCACGGTCGTCAGCACTGGATGTGGTTGCACGGTCCCTTCAGCGCTGATTACATGGTTCTTCCAAGCCCTGCTCGGACACACATTGGACCGGCTCACTGGGACTGGATTCCAGCGATGGATCTTCTTATCCCCGCCACCTACGTGCTTGAGCCTGAGGATGCTAAGCAGGCACCCCCTGCACCCCCTGCACCCCCTGTCGACCCCGTGATCCCTCAGCCCGCACCTACACTATCTGCACCTCCCGACACCTCTGTCCACACGTCTGTTAGTGTCGGGAGCACTTTAGCTGAGTCCACCACCACCACCACCACCGCTGAGCCTATGTCCATCGAGCCCATTACCACACTGAGCCCCGAGCGTCCACCCACTATCCTTGAGAGCGACGAGTCTTCCTTTACTGCTGCTGTGGAGACCCTCTCCCGATTGCTGTCGACGACTCCTGGGGAGTCATCTTTTGTGCCCTACACAGCCTCCCCAGTCGTCGACCTTACAGTCTCTACCGCCCCTGTTTTTACCGAGAGCGTCGTGACATCTGTCCCCACTTCTGCGTCACTGACCTCTCCTGCTGCCTCGTCACCCATTTTGACTTCCACCTCTGATGTTGCTGCTTCTGCTTCGACCCAGCCTGCGTCCCAGCCTCACACCGAGGCTGGGCATTACTTACCAAGCACAGCACCACTACCCCACTACCCTGATGGATCCATCCTATACACTGCCCGCCAGAGACAGCCCTGCACCTCACCTGTTAGACCTATGCGTCCCTCCGCTCCACCACCCCCAGACTCTCTAGTTCAGAGCATTCATGCTCTTGAGGGGGCCGTTAGTGGACTTCGAGGAGACTTTAGGGCTCTTTCTGCCACGGTCAGCATCATGCAGACCCGCGTCGCCATGCTTCCCGATATTCAGGCTTGCCTGAATCAGATTCTGGCGCGTCTACCCCCACCACCGACACCCACCCAACAGATACCACGCCCACCGCCTCCACCACCACCTCCGCCACAGGACGGTGCTGGTGTAGTGCCACCACTAGCTTAGGCACACTCCTGATGCCTCTGATATTTTTGTCGTTTTGCTGCCCGTTTGTTCTTGGGCCTGGTGATTTTTTGCCCCCCTCCTCCACGTACTATTTTGGTGCCTTCCTGATCATATCTTTTTTATATCTTTTTGGGAGCGAGGGAGAGACTTTTTGGGGACACTTATATTTCCACCATCCTGATCTTTGCATGCATCCCATTCATTCACATCTTATTTTCTTTTTATTTTTCTTTCTTTTTCATCATGCATGCATCCTCACCCACCCCGCCCACTTCACATCTCTCAGTGTGCTATACTCCGCACATTGAGGACACTGTGCACTTCAGCTTAGGGGAGTGAGTTCTCACACTTTCTATTTTTTTGCCACCCTTTATTTTTGATTTCTCACATTTTCTTTCCACTTTTGCACTTATTTTCACCACTTTTTCATTTTTTATCCTGCATCACGTTTTCTTATCTTTTTTGAGTATGCTGCATTGTATATATAGTTCTATTTTCTTTTATCTTTGTTTCTTTCATCTTTTGCTAGAGATGACTTTTCTGTGATGATGATGACGTGGTGTTAGCTTATCTCTATGTGCATGCTATTTTGTCATGTCCTAGCTTTTGTTTCAGATATCATATGCTATGTTCTGCTTTGCATTTTGAAATAGTAACCAACTCTTTTTCTGTATGAATATGGATGAAATTCTGTTATTAGCTGATGTCTGATGATTCATATATATGCTTATCATAGAAAACACACCAAGCTTCACGCATTGATTGCTTATATCTGGAGTACCACTTTCCTTTCTCATATCACTTCTTATTGCATGAATTGTGCGCTTCACTTTCAGGTTGATTGAATGATTGCTAGGATGATATATCTGGACTAGTTTACTTTTTGAGATTAAACTGAGTAGATTATATTACTCTGCTGAAAGTTGTCGTGCATGTCTTATAGAGTGAACCGAGTGATACATTTATTTCTTTCTCCACATACCTTGAGCATTATTTCTCTACTTAAAATTCATTGGTGAATCCCCCCATTAGCAAGTCTATTATCGGCATTTCCCCCGCTATTAATTTTCATGCTCCAAATCCCCAAAATCAAAAAGAAAAATATATATATACTTGTATATCCTTCTCTCTTTTGATTTGGGATCGCTTATGTATATATGTTTATTCAAAAAAGAGAGAGAAAAAGAGAAAAATTGAGAAAAAGAAAAGAAAAGAGAAAAGAAGTTTATAACGATCCCATCTCATACTATTTCTCTCTTTCTTCCCTCTTTTGTTTTTATTTTTATTTTTTTGGAGCTTCAAAAGAAATGGGGAATGTACATATTGATTTGTTTATGCCACCACGCTTATGGATAAGATTGGGGGAGAGGATCCAATGATGTGTGAGAGAGTGACTACTTGACGGTGCATGACAACCTAGGCTAAGTAATCTTCTATACTCGGTGAGATTGCTAAAGTTTCACAAAATCCAGAAATCGACACTTAGCATTCATTTCATGAAAACCATACTTTTCTATTCTTACTATTCCATATCGTGTGATATCTCTTATACTCCTTATAGAAAGCATTCAATTGAAAAGTGTGTGATCTATGGTTATGCATACCGCTTTAGATGCTTCAGACGATGTTAATCCTAGAATGATTCCATGTTTCATGCAATTTTGATATTTTGGTGTTTTCTATTTCGAATGCATCATTATACTATGATATCGAGATAAAAGTGTGTGACATGTGTTTTATATTCGATGTATGCTATATGAGTAAGCAAAACCCACGTCATGAGAAAAATGATCTAGTGCCCCCCTTCTTCGCTTTCTATTCTATTTTTATTTTTATTTTTATCTTTTTCCCCTCTTTTCCATCATTTTGCCCGTCGGGCTCGCTTTTTACTCATCTTCCTCGAGGACGAGTAAGAGGTAAGCTTAGGGGATTTTGATCACTCCATATTTTACACCCTTTTTCTGCATGTTTGCATGCCACTTTGATCGCTCATATCGTGTTTTTCACGATTATTTGACAATATTACGATGCTTTTCACGATTTCTTGTTTTTGTCGTATTTCAGGAGATATGGAGCGATTCGGAGTGATTTTGAGATCAAGAGGATTTGCACCCACTCCGGAGTGTCACCCAAGGCTCTTTTGAGGGCTATTCGGCGATGGAAGACAAGTGGAAGAAGAAGGAACTTCATAGGAGCGACGAGG
The DNA here is from genome assembly GCA_030789695.1 of Scilla litardierei. Lineage (NCBI taxonomy): Eukaryota > Viridiplantae > Streptophyta > Magnoliopsida > Asparagales > Asparagaceae > Scilla > Scilla litardierei. The sequence continues at coordinate 126,185,713 of CM061142.1, forward strand.
AAGCGAAACGATGAAGATTGGGCATCTGCAGCATCTCACTCGACCGAGTGAAGCACTCACTCGGCCGAGCTAGAAGACCACTCGGCCAACCAGACCGGACCCGCACCAACAGAAGGAAATCAGCGTGCACTCGGCCGAGTGACGATAGTCCACTCGGCTGAGTATGAAGATCCCCTCGCCCGAGTGGCATGGGAAAATCCACATCAAAAGGAGCCGACTTACTGTAATTTTACAGTCGATTTCAGAGTCGTCACTCGGCCGAGCATGAAAAGCCCCTCGGCCGAGTGAGTAAAGCCACTCGGCCGAGTCACCTCCGAAGACTGACGCCCGAAAATCCCGAACTTACTGGAAATGTACAGGGTTTGTCACTCGGCTGAGTGACATTTGTCACTCGGCCGAGTGAGCCACCCCGCCTGCTGTGTAAACTGCGATTTCTGGGCTGCGCAAGGTGTAACGGCTGGTTTTTGTATGGTGAATATTATTTATATATATATGTGATTGTTCGTCTTCCTTCTTTACTTCTCCGTATTTCTTTGCGCTCATATCTTAGAATAGGTTCGTCTTTGGAACTCATTGGAATCATTCCGAAGCCTCACGCTTCAATTTTCGACTTCCTGTGCCAATTAGCCGATTCACGTTGAGGAACCGACCGACTAGATGTCAATCTAGTCGGTCAACAACTCCTCATGGACCAACTAGTTTCCGTCAGGTTTTTCCCTTGAGTTACTGTTTACGATTAGTCGGTCTAAGTTCATCCACCGACCGGCTAGTTTCCAAACTAGTCGGTCAACACTTCTTCTCAGACCGACTTGTTCAGAGATCATTTTTCGCACCCAGGTTACTGTTTACCGTTAGTCAATCAAAGAACGAAAACCGACCGACTAGTTGACGAACTAGTCGGTTAGGTATCCTTCTCTGACCGACTAACCTTCAAAATATCTTGTTGACCATTTTCACCTTTTAGTCGGTCTATGAACACTGGCCGACCGACTAGGTTGCAAACTAGTCGGTCGACGAGCCTTCACAGACCGACTAACTCTATAAATTCTACAACAACCCTGTTCACGGTTTGGGTTTTAGTCGGTCACAGTTATACGACCGACCGACTAGTTCCCAAACTAGTCGGTCGACCGCCCTTCTCTGACCGACTAGTTGACCCCGAAACCCTAATTTCTGTGCTAGCCACCGTTTCATTTTCTTATTTAAACGGGGCTTCCTCTTTCATTTCTCCTGATTGTTTTCAGTCTCCATCTTCCCCAAACCTATTTCCCTACCTCCCACGACCTCCCCTTGCTCTTCCTCCTCCATCCTTGTGCCTTTCATCTTCCCCAAAGCTCTCCCTCTTCTCTCTTTTCCCTTTCTTTTGCTCTAGCACGGTGTTCCCATCTCCGATCCAGCAGCAACGACACCGGGAGAGGCTGAAATCTTCACCATCACCGGCGATCAACGTTCCTCGCTGCGCTACCCGCGGCTTGGGAATTTCCGGACGACATAAAGCTTCCACCCCTTCCAGATTTGACGCCGGATCTTCGTGCAATCGTCAATTTCAGGTTGGTGCCCTAAATTCGTAGTAACCCACACAATAAATGATCAAACCCTAATTAAAATCAGCAACCTAATCAAACTAAAGTTATTTTCCGCTGATCTTTAAAACATCGTACAAACCGTAGAAATCGACGAATGGACGTTATGCATGTACACATAGGATAGATCGTCGATTAGGTCAATTACATTAAAAATGTGATTTTTAACTGAATAGGATAGTCCCGATAATCTAGACACAACCCTAATAGGGATTAATGAATCGTGATCTGACACCGTCGCCGTGTCATGATTTTCAGACACTATTCCGCCGACGAGACGTTTGGACGAGACGTACCAGGGAGACGACGCACTCGCCGCCACAGGCAAGTGTATCACTTCCGTTCTTGGCCATGTTTAGGCCTTCATCTTGTTAGGATTGTTAATTTAGAAACTTGAGAACTGGACGTGAAATGATAGCGTCCGGGACGCCTTTGAAGCTCAGATTTGACAACGAAATCTGAGTCCAACAACAACAATTTTTGACATCATAGGATTGACATGCGTGTGCGTGAGTTGTGGACACCCTAGTACAACCCCTCCCGTTTTGTCGTGTCTTGTTTCTTTTCGTCTGCACAGCCTGCGGGCAATAGGGCACTCGCCAAGCCAGAGCGAGTGATCCCTTGTACTAGTTCACAGCCCGATGGGCAATTGGGCACATGTCAAGCTAGAGCAGGTGATCCCATGTATCGATACACAGCTCAGGGAGCAATTGGGCACTTGTCAAGCTAGAGCAAGTGATCCCATGTCTTGTCATGATTCTTGGGGTTATGTGGTAGGGTTGAGCGTGCAAGCGGCAAGAGGGACTGATCCCCCTCGAACCGAACAGGCGTGAACCCTTTCGTGTCTTGTCTTATCTTGTCGTGTCTGGCTTCCCGTGTTCCGTCTTGTCTTGACACCTGTAAGCTAGTCCCGTAGTCCATAGCACTCTCTATGACTACTACCTGTCTTGTTTACTTTTCTGTTGCGTTTACTTCTGTTGTTAAACCTCAGCATGTTAATCAACCAGTAAAACGTTGTGAGTAATTGGTACACGTGTAGTTTGGTCTAATCTTTTCTTGTAGACCTTACCTGACGTACAGTTCCTTCTTTTGGTGATGTACGTCAGGGATCGAACCAGAGTACGTTGAGGAGACTGACCTGCCAGCTGACGTGGAGCCAGAGAGCGTCGATCCCGAGTACGACCCTGAGGAGGATCAGAGCTAGAGACTTCTAGTTGCAGTTTCCTGAGACGTTTATTATTTCTGTTGGGTGTGTAGCACCTTTATGTTTCTTTGTCTAGGTTGGGTGCTTGCACCATTAGATTTACCTTTTCTGCTGTTGTAGCCCCTTCGGACATTGAGACTTGGTACTCTTGATATGTTGGAATAAAATGTGATGTTCTTTCCTTCTTGCACTTTTATTGTTCTGTACTAACATGCAGGGACCTGTACCTTCGTCTTGGTACCACACAGACGCTTATTGGGTCAGGGCTTCGTAGCTCTGGCCTAAGCGGGCCTAGTCACGCTTCGCCTCCGCTGTTTTCGGAAGCAGGGCGTGACATGTTTTAGTGGTGGCCCATGCAGGTCCAAGTCCCAATCTTTCTGCAAGTACAGAACAGTAAGAGTAAGGAGATTCACTTTGATATTCAAACATTGTACGAGTCTAACCTTCGTCTTTCTGTCAATAGGATGGCCAGACGACGCGTTACTCGATCGGGAAACTTAGGCGATGGAGTTCCGGAGGACCAGGGCGGAGAGTTCCGTCAGTTTCTGGGCGTGATGAGGGAGATGCTGGATGTTCAGCATCAGCTGGTTCAGCAGTCTCAGCGTGCTGCCCAGGCTCCACCTGCTGCACCACCACCACCTCCGCCTGCCCCACGAGCTGCTCCAGGAGTGAAGCAGTTCAACGAGCTGCAGCCGAAGACCTTCTCTGGGAAGGAAGGACCTCTGGGTGCCGACGAGTGGATCCAGAGCACGGATGAGAAATTAGTTGCTGCAAAGATTCCTGACGATACCTGAGTGGAGATAGCGAAGATGCAGCTGACGGAGAATGCGAGGAACTGGTGGCGCGTTGAGGAGAGGCGTCTGGAGAAACCAGTGGAGTGGAAGACATTCAGATCGATGTTCAAGGACAAATATTTCACCAAGTCTGCTAGGAGGGAGCTGCTGAGCAAGTTTATAGATCTGAAGCAGGGGGATATGACTGTCGAGGAGTATGAAGCTGAGTTTGAGATGCTGAGCCGTTTTGCCCCGCATATGGTGAGGAAGGAGGAGAAGCGAGCTGATCGCTTCCGTCAGGGACTGCGTCCGAAGATTCAGGCTTCTATGTCTTCGGTGAGTTTCTCGACTATAAGGGAGGTGCTTGATGCTGCGAAGAATCATGAGCTCATAGCTCTTCTGCCTGACCCTCCAGTTGATAAGAGGAAGCGTCCCATGGAGCAGTACCGACCACCTGCTAGGCCGGCGATGAAGCCAGTCCAGACTGTGCCATTTAAGAGGCCTGGAGCACCAGTGCAGCAGCAGAGCAAGGGTCCGTGCCATTTCTGCGGCAAGCCCGGACATGTTCAGACCAACTGTCGGAGGAAGCTGGGACTGTGCCTACTTTGTGGAGATGCTTCGCATGCTACGAAGGACTGTCCTAGAGCCCGCACTGCTATTGTTGGAGCGCCAGCATCGTTACAGATGAGGGCACCTGCTCTGTTTCAGAGAGGACCTGCTGTTCGTGGACAACCCTTGGTGCCACAGAGGCAGTTGTACCAGCGCGCAGTGCAGCCTCTGAGGCCGGCCTATACTATGACTGCTGTAGAGACCGAGGAGATGGATGGAGTGATTGTAGGTAACATCTTGACCTAGTCTTTTCATTTCATAATTATATTGTATTGCTAGTCTAGTTAGCGTTGTCTGTTTGTTTGATTGTTAGAGTAGTGTTTGACCTTAGACCCCTTGATTTCTTAGGCACCATTCTTGTGTTCTCTCACCCCGCTTTGGCTTTGTTTGACTCTGGTGCATCTATGTGCATCTTATCCCGGAGGTTTATAACGAAGCACTCCATTCCTACCCATACACTTCCTAAGTGTTGGGACATCACTACTGGGAACGGAGTGGTGACGGTGAATCTGGGATGTCGGTCGATTCCTTTAGTGGTTAGTGGACATGAGCTATATGCAGATTTTATCGTCCACGATCTGTCGCATTTTGATGTCGTCCTTGGCATCGATTGGCTGGGAGATTTCCACGCTTCAATCGATTGTCACAGCAAGAGAGTGGTTTTCCGGATTCCAGGACATCCGGAGTTCGAGTTCCGAAGCCGAGATGAGTCGCTTGGGCCCATCAGATTTCGGGCCAAGCCGGAGGTGCCGGTGATAGCAGCGTTGTAGATGGAGATGGAGATCAACCGACCAGCGGTTGTCAGAGACTTTGACAATGTCTTCCCGGAGGATATCTCGGGTCTGCCACCCGACAGAGCTTTGGAGTTCGGCATCGACCTGATGCCGGGTGCGCAGCCGATATCGAAGGCACCGTATCGGATGGCTCCCGCGGAGCTTGAGGAGCTGCAGAAGCAGTTGGATGAGTTGTTGCAGAAGGGTTTCATCCACCCTAGTGTGTCACCGTGGGGTGCACCTGTATTGCTCGTGAAGAAGAAGGATGGGTCCCGCAGGATGTGCGTAGATTATCGAGGATTGAATGCTGTCACCGTGAAGAACAAGTATCAGATGCCGCGTATCGATGACATATTTGATCAGCTGGGAGGTTCGAGAGTTTTCTCGAAGTTGGACTTGAGGAGCGGTTACCATCAGTTGAAGGTAAAGAAGGATGACGTCCTGAAGACAGCTTTCCGGACGAAGTACGGGCACTATGAGTTTGTGGTGATGCCATTCAGCATGACCAATGCTCTAGCTGTGTTCATGAATCTTATGAACTTGATTTTCTATGACTTCCTGGATAAGTTTGTCGTTATTTTCATTGACGACATTCTTATTTACTCGAAGTCAGAGGAGGAGCAAAGTTGTCATCTGAGGACAGTGCTGGAGACGCTGAGGCGACACAAGTTGTATGCCAAGTATAGCAAGTGCGAGTTCTGGCTGGACAGAGTCGCGTTTCTGGGACACGTGGTGTCTGGTGATGGTATATCTATGGATCCGGAGAAGTTCAGAGCAGTCAGAGATTGGCCGACTCCGCAGTCAGCATCCGACATCAGGAGTTTTCTTAGTCTAGCAGGCTATTATCGGCGGTTCATCAAAGATTTCTCGAGGATTGTGGAGCCGATGACGAAGCTGACGAGGAAGGATGAGGAGTTTCTGTGGTCTGATGCTTGTGAGGAGGCTTTCAGTATCTTGAAGGCGAGGTTGACCACGGCACCAGTTTTGACGGTACCGGATCGGAGCGGAGGCTTTGAAGTTTATTGTGATGCATTGGGGAAGGGCCTAAGATGCGTTCTGCATCAACATGGCCACGTGGTCACGTATGCTTCTCGTCAATTGAGGACTCATGAGAAGAATTACCCGACGCACGATCTGGAGTTGGCAGCAGTGATCTTTGCGCTGAAGATTTGGAGGCATTTCTTGCTGGGTGAATGTGTGAAGATTTTTACAGATCATAAGAGCTTGAAGTACATATTCACCCAGAAGGAGCTCAACATGCGTCAGAGACGATGGTTGGAGCTCATGGCTGACTACGAGATAGATTTGCAGTATCATCCTGGGAAGGTGAACGTTGTGCCGGATGCTTTGAGTAGACTCCCCACTACTATGATGCATACTGCTGACTGGAGGATTCAGTAGGAGCTGAAGGAGATGGATTTGGAGGTTGTCCTACCTGGTGTGGTTCATACTTTCATGAATTTGCAGATTCATTCCACGATTGTGGATCGGATCAAGGCAGCACAGGCAGGAGATCCGAAGTTGCAGAGGATCAGGAGGCAGGTTGAAGCTGGGCTGCGAGTAGAGTTCATGATTCATGAGGATGGTTCACTGCGGAACGGCAGCAGACTTTGCGTACCTGCGGGAGATGTTCGGGAGGAGCTTTTGAGCGAGGCTCATAGCTCGCCTTATTCTATACATCCTGGTGGCACTAAGATGTATAAGGACCTTCGACTGAATTACTGGTGGATTGGCATGAAGAGGAGTGTGGCACGGAGCGTTGCCAAGTGTTTGGTATGCCAACAAGTGAAGGCCAAGCACCATCGTACTGCTGGGTTGATGCAACCACTTCCTATTCCGGAGTGGAAGTGGCAACATATTACGATGGATTTCGTGACTGGTTTACCTCGGACCCCGAGGCAGAACGACGCAGTCTGGGTGATCGTGGATCGGTTGACCAAGTCTGCGCATTTCATTCCTTTTCGAGTAGGCCAGTCTACGGAAGCCTTGGCGATGAAATATCTTGAGGTAAAATTTCGTTTCTACTTCTCTTTATTTTTCCTTCTTGATTAGTTGTGACGTAGACCGTGTACATGCAGGAGATTGTACGCTTACACGGGGTCCCCGTGAGCATCGTGTCTGACAGAGATACGAGGTTCACATCTCATTTCTGGAGAAGTCTGCAGGAGCATTTGGGTACGAGTCTGAGTTTCAGCACGGCGTACCACCTGCAGACCGACGGCCAGTCCGAGAGGACTATACAGATTCTAGAGGATATGTTGCGAGCTTGCACACTCGACTGGAAGGGATCTTGGGAGGACCATCTCCACTTGGTGGAGTTTTCTTATAACAACAGCTACTAGGCGAGCATTGGCATGGCGCCGTTTGCTGCCTTATATGGGAGAAAATGACGATCGCCACTGAGCTGGGATGACGTTGGAGATCGGGAGCTGTTGGGTCCAGAGATGATTGTTGAAGCTGTGGATGTCGTAAGAGACATCAGGGAGAAGCTCAGAGTTGCGCAGGATCGCTTTAAGCATTGGGCTGATGCCAAGAGGAGACAGTTGGAGTTTCATCCTGGAGATCACGTTTTCTTGAAGATTTCTCCGAACCGCGGATTTATTCGTTTCGGGAAGAAGGGGAAGCTGAGCCCGAGGTTTATTGGACCATTTGATGTGCTGGAGCGTGTGGGAGCAATGGCCTACCGTCTTGCTCTGCCACCATCTTTGGTGGGGGTTCACGACGTATTCCACGTATCACAGTTACGTCGGTACGTCAGTGATCCGTCGCACACGGTGGATTTCTCGGAGATCACGGTCCGTCCAGACCTGACCTACGACCAGCAACCCGTGCAGATTTTGGACCGTCAACAGAAGCAGTTGAGGAATAAGGTAGTCGACCTGGTGAGAGTGATGTGGCGTCACGGATCGCCTGGAGAGTCCACTTGGGAGAGAGAGGATGAGATGAGAGAGCGTTACCCTCACCTATTCTGAAAGAAATTCCGAGGGCGGAGTTTTCTTAAGGTGGGTAGGATGTAACGGCTGGTTTTTGTATGGTGAATATTATTTATATATATGTGATTATTCGTCTTCCTTCTTTACTTCTCCGTATTTCTTTGCGCTCATATCTTAGAATAGGTTCGTCTTTGGAACTCATTGGAATCATTCCGAACCCTCACGCTTCAATTTTCGACTTCCTGTGCCAATTAGCCGGTTCACGTTGAGGAACCGACCGACTAGATGTCAATCTAGTCGGTCAACAACTCCTCATGGACCGACTAGTTTCCGTCAGGTTTTTCCCTTGAGTTACTGTTTACGATTAGTCGGTCTAAGTTCATCCACCGACCAACTAGTTTAGTTTCCAAACTAGTCGGTCAACACTTCTTCTCAGACCGACTTGTTCAGAGATCATTTTTCGCACCCAGGTTACTGTTTACCGTTAGTCGGTCAAAGAACGAAAACCGACCGACTAGTTGACGAACTAGTCGGTTAGGTATCCTTCTCTGACCGACTAACCTTCAAAATATCTTGTTGACCATTTTCACCTTTTAGTCGGTCTATGAACACTGGCCGACCGACTAGGTTGCAAACTAGTCGGTCGACGAGCCTTCACAGACCGACTAACTCTATAAATTCTACAACAACCCTGTTCACGGTTTGGGTTTTAGTCGGTCACAGTTATACGACCGACCGACTAGTTCCTAAACTAGTCGGTCGACCGCCCTTCTCTGACCGACTAGTTGACCCCGAAACCCTAATTTCTGTGCTAGCCGCCGTTTCATTTTCTTATTTAAATGGGGCTTCCTCTTTCATTTCTCCTGATTGTTTTCAGTCTCCATCTTCCCCAAACCTATTTCCCTACCTCCCACGACCTCCCCTTGCTCTTCCTCCTCCATCCTTGCGCCTTTCATCTTCCCCAAAGCTCTCTTTTCCCTTTCTTTTGCCCTAGCACGGTGTTCCCATCTCCGATCCAGCAGCAATGACGCCGGGAGACGCTGAAATCTTCACCATCACCGGTGATCAACGTTCCTCGCTGCGCTACCCGCGGCTTGGGAATTTCCGGACGACATAAAGCTTCCACCCCTTCCAGATTTGACACCGGATCTTCGTGCAATCGTCAATTTCAGGTTGGTGCCCTAAATTCGTAGTAACCCACACAATAAATGATCAAACCCTAATTAAAATCAGCAAGCTAATCAAACTAAAGTTATTTTCTGCTGATCTTTAAAACATCGTACAAACCGTAGAAATCGACGAATGGACGTTATGCATGTACACATAGGATAGATCGTCGATTAGGTCAATTACATTAAAAATGTGATTTTTAACTGAATAGGATAGTCCCGATAATCTAGACACAACCCTAATAGGGATTAATGAATCGTGATCTGACACCGTCGTCGTGTCACGATTTTCAGACACTATTCCGCCGACGAGACGTTTGGACGAGACGTACCAGGGAGACGACGCACTCGCCGCCACAGGCAAGTGTATCACTTGCGTTCTTGGCCATGTTTAGGCCTTCATCTTGTTAGGATTGTTAATTTAGAAACTTGAGAACCGGACGTGAAATGATAGCGTCCGGGACGCCTTTGAAGCTCAGATTTGACAACGAAATCTGAGTCCAACAACAACAATTTTTGACATCATAGGATTGACATGCGTGTGCGCGAGTTATGGACACCCTAGTACAACCCCTCCCGTTTTGTCGTGTCTTGTTCCTTTTCATCTGCACAGCCTACGGGCAATAGGGCACTCGCCAAGCCAGAGCGAGTGATCCCTTGTACTAGTTCACAGCCCGATGGGCAATTGGGCACCTGTCAGCTAGAGCAGGTGATCCCATGTACCGATACACAACTCAGGGAGCAATTGGGCACTTGTCAAGCTAGAGCAAGTGATCCCATGTCTTGTCATGATTCTTGGGGTTATGGGGTAGGGTTGAGCGTGCAAGCGGCAAGAGGGACTGATCCCCCTCGAACCGAACAGGCGTGAACCCTTTCGTGTCTTGTCTTGTCTTGTCTTGTCTGGCTTCCCGTGTTCCGTCTTGTCTTGACACCTGTAAGCTAGTCCCGTAGTCCATAGCACTCGCTATGACTACTACTTGTCTTGTTTACTTTTCTGTTGCGTTTACTTCTGTTGTTAAACCTCAGCATGTTAATCAACCAGTAAAACATTGTGAGTAATTGGTACACTTGTAGTTTGGTCTAATCTTTTCTTGTAGACCTTACCTGACGTACAGTTCCTTCTTTTGGTGTTGTACGTCAGGGATCAAGCCAGAGTACGTTGAGGAGACTGACCTGCCAGCTGACGTGGAGCCAGAGAGCGTCGATCCCAAGTACGACCCTGAGGAGGATCAGAGCTAGAGACTTCTAGTTGCAGTTTCCTGAGACGTTTATTATTTCTGTTGGGTGCGTAGCACCTTTATGTTTATTTGTCTAGGTTGGGTGCTTGCACCATTAGATTTACCTTTTCTGCTGTTGTAGCCCTTTCGGGCGTTGAGACTTGGTACTCTTGATATGTTGGAATAAAATGTGATGTTCTTTCCTTCTTGCACTTTTATTGTTCTGTACTAACATGCAGGGACCTGTACCTTCGTCTTGGTACCACACAGACGCTTATTGGGTCAGGGCTTCGTAGCTCTGGCCTAAGCGGGCCTAGTCACGCTTCGCCTCCGCTGTTTTGGGAAGCGGGGTGTGACACAAGGGCATTTTTGTCATGATTTTTTGGGCGATTTTGAGGGGTTTTTAAACCCAATTTTTGCGCTAGTTTAGAAGAGCTTTTTGATACTTTTGGCAGCCTTTTTTAAAGAGCTTTTTAGGTAATTAGATTTAGGCTTTTTGAGAGATTAGAAAGGGGACTTTTGTTGGATGCTATTGGATTCTCATTGGTTTGTCTCTTTTCTTATCAAAAACTCTATTTTTGTTGATAATTTCTCTATTGCAATGAATTGTGCTGAATTTGTTATTGATTTTCTCATGAATTGCATGATGATTAGTGAGTAGTTTTATTGTCCTAGGGCATAGGGATGAACCCTATTTATAAATTGTGATGAATTGGTGAAATTCTTGCTAGAATTGATTAGGGTTAGGTTGGGATTGATTAATTACGGATAGCTAGGGATTCATATTGATTGGGATTTGCAAGAGATTGGGTCCCAATTGATAGGAAGCCCTAGAAATTCGATTTAGAATTACGATTGGATTCCTCTAGGATTGGTTTGCAAGAGATTGGACCAAGGCTAGGGTTTTCAATCGTAATTCTATACCAATACCCGTTTGCAAGAGATTGGACGGGTAGGAACTATCTCAACCTAGATCGTAGCTCGAGTTTTGTAACGCCCCGCTTCCCAAAAATGTGGAGGCGAGACGTGAGAAGGTCCGCTCAGACTTGAAGCTGCAAAGCTCCAAGTCCGATAAGCGTCAATCAACAATAAATTGGCAGGTCCTTGCAACGTGATACGAAACAAAGATAATAATGAAGGGAAATGCGACAAAGCCAAATCTCAGAATATCCATCATACTAAATTCCAACATCACAGAAAAAGCCGCCAGGCTTAAAGAGAAAAGAATCTAAGGGCCCCAGCATGGCCAACAAAAGTACAAGGTACGAAAACAAAGTACAGGTGCCACGCACCGACAACTTAACAGAAAACCTAAACAAAAGGGAGCTCAGCAGGGATCACTAAGAATGGTCACCAGTATCCTCGTACTCAACGTCAACCACGGGATCAGGCACGAACTCCACGAACTCGTCGCCCTCAACAGCCATCTCTGGCTCAGCAACTAACATGTGACACCCAAAGAGAAGGGGCACATGTCAGCAAATCTAAAACGACTTGAGCAAGGAAACTGAAAGTAAACTAACAACCTAACAGTTATAATAAGATGCAAGAGACATGAAACTGAAAGTAAACTAACAACCAAACAGTTATAATAAGATGCAAGAGACATGGTAGTTAAGTATGATGCAACAGTTTAAAGGAAAAGACAAGCATGCACGATGTAGCAAAAGCTACCAAATCACTAATTCACAAATCACTTATCACGATTTTCACTTTGTGCTCAGAGTTTCTGTCTTTTGGCTGAAGTAGCTGTACGGGCTAACTTCTACGCTCAAGCGATCTTTTAACCCTACCCCTCCACGTGTATCGAGTGTTGGGATTAGCAACACACTATGCTCGCTTCTGGATCACGAGCCAGGAAGTGTATTTGGCATAGGGGTGAACCTAGCCGGATCACTGTGTAGGAATGAAAATCCTACTCGTCGCAGCTTACATTTTAAAAAGTAGTGTGTGCTACGCATTCATGATAAACAATCAATGTATGCAATGACATGAACCGATATTTGTGTACCGTTAATTGAAATTAAACATGACTTGCAAGCATGATGAGGGTGACGGATCTAGCTTCGTTGTCAAGCTAGATCAAAGGGCGTCTAGGCAGCTATCCTTTCACTGCCTAGTCTCTTTTACGCTAAGACAAGGAAATGGCCTAAGGACATGGCCTAAACAAAAGGTTGGCAAGTTTCACTTGCCCGGCACCAAGGATGACGATCAACGAGGCACGTCACAAAATGTTAAACTACGGAAATGGGATCGCTGCTGTCACGCCCCGCTTCCCAAAAACGTGGAGACGAGACGTGAGAAGGTCCGCTCAGACTTGAAGCTGCAAAGCTCCAAGTCCGATAAGCGTCAATAAACATCAAAAGGCAGGTCCTTGCAATTGCGATACGAAACAAGAATAATAAACAAGGAAATGAGACAAAAGAATTCTCAGAATATCCATTGAATTAAATTACAATATCACAGAAAAAGCCACCAGGCTTACAGAGAAAGAAACTAAGGGCCCCAGCATGGCCAAACAAAAGTACAAGGTACATAAAAACATAGTACAGGTGCCACGCACCGACAACTTAACAAAATCTAAACAAAAGGAAACTCAGCAGAGGTCACTAAGAATAGTCACCGGAAGCATCGTACTCAACGTCAACAACGGCTCGGGCACGTACACCACGGACACGTCACCCTCAACTGCAATCTCTGGCTCAGCAACTAACATGTGTCACCCAAAGAGAAGGGGCACATGTCAGCAAGTCTAAAAAGACTTGTGCAAGGAAACTATAAAAAGGAAGCAACCTAACAGTTATAAAGTAAAGTATGACATGGTATAGCATGGAAAATAGCATGGCATGGCAAGTAACATGGCATGGCAAGTAAACAAGTAAAAGACAAGTACTGGAATTGTAATCACGTCGTGCACAGAGATTCCGCCCTTTGGCTAGAGTGGCTGTACGGGCCAACTCTTACGCTCAAGTGATCGTTTATCCCTACCCTTCCACGTGTGTCGAGCCAGGGCATTACCCCCGAACACGGAATGCTCGCTTCTGGATCACGAGCCAGGAAGTGTTTTTAACACGAATGGCGTAGGGTTATGCCCGCATAACGGGTGCCTAGCCGGTAACACGGAAACATGGATTGTACAAGTAGTGTAGCGTGTGCTACGATGCAAGTTTAACTAGGATGACATGTATGATGCAATGCATGGCAGTTAACAATTCAAATGCGTACAGTTAAGGAATTTAAACATGACAGATATCAATGCATAAATGATAGGGCAAGGTGTCGGATCTAGCTTCGTTGTCAAGCTAGATCATAAAGTTGCGCCTAGATCGCTATCATTTCACGATCTAGTCTCTTTCACGCTAGTACAAGGAATTGGCCTAAAAACATGGCCTAAAGAAGTGTTGGCAAGTTTCACTTGCCTGATCCTGAAGTTCTTGGTGTCGACGAGCCCGTACAGAAAGCGCGTACATTCTCTTTATAAGAATCATCGTTGTTGTGGTTGCAGGTGGACGCGAGAAGCGGCTGCGGGGACTTGGGGGTGCTGCGGCGCTAGCGGGAGTCCACGGGGTTGTCGGACGGCGGCGTAGCGGCAGTTGCTACTGCGAGATGCTGCTGCGAAAAACGGCAACAACGACGACTTTTGCGGCGGTTTCGGATGCCCACGGCGATGCTTGAGGGAAGGAGAAGGTCGGGGCGAGTGGTGTGGCCGTCGGCGACGGCAGCTTGGCCGGAAGGTGCAGAACAGTGGCGGAGCAAATTTTGCGGGCTGCAGTTGCATTCTCGGGCGGTTTTCCGGCGACCACCGGCGGGGATGGGATGCCGGCGGGAGAGAGGAAGGTCAGAGACGAGCAGGGTTCACCGGTGACGATCATGGTCAGAGCACGATGGGTGGAAGTCGGGGTTCTGCGTGGGGGAGAATGTCGACGGCGCTGGAGATTCTCAGCGGCTTCAACGGCGGGGAGACTGACTGCGGTGGTCGGAGCGAGCGCACAGGCGGCGGAAACAGCCGCTGCGGGATCGCACGGTTCCGGTCAGGCTGCCAGTGGCGCAAGGAGGCGGGACGCGATCGGGGTGGCCGCTGGGGTCTGTCTCCGGCGTGTGAGGCCGGCAACGAGGCGGACGACCGCGCCGGAGGGGTCTAAGCTGTGGATGGGTTCGATCGGAGATCGGGTAAGGCCGGCGATGGGTTGCTGCGGCGGAAAATTGTTGAGGACGGTGGCTTCGTTAGGGTGTGTGTGTGGGCGATATATGGGGGGCGGCAAAACAATGTGTTTTCTATGAACAAATAGCCCTAGTCTATTGTTAAATAGGTTAGGTCTGAGAAGAAACGTGGGTAGGCTCACGTGCTAGGTTACTAGGGTTGGTTTATTCCCATCTTATTAGTTTAATGGAAAAGAAAAGCCCAAGAGAGTGTGCTGTGCGAGATGCGGCTTGGGCTTTTGGGTACTAGTGCCTAGGCTAAGTCAAGGCAGTATAAGATGTAACATAGGGTATTATTATTACTGATTTTCATTAGGGAGAATACTCAAGATGAAACCTAGGGCTAAAAGAATGATAAGTTGGGCCAAACAGTGAAAGTAATTCCAACGAAGCCTAAAAAATTGTGAAATAAATATTGGGGTGACCGGGGCGACGAGAGAAAGAAGGCGGAGGAGACGGATCACAATTTTGACGACGAGAAACGAAATTAAAAATAGAAAGGCCTTGCGACAAAAGCGAAAATCGTGACGTCTCTTCAAACAAGGTCAAATCGTGGGGGACGACCCGAGAAATGTTGTTCCAAATTAGTGCCACAATTTAATACACTCAGAGACATTCACAACGACATATCACACCATAGTGTTCACAAACGAACAAAGTCTAAAACAAACACGTGCACGGACAAAAGCACGTGCACGAACAACGTACAACGAAAAGTGGTCGTTACATCCTCCCCACCTTAGAATAAAGTCCGTCCTCGGACTTTCTAATATAGCTAAGCGCCCTAGTAACTACCCAATCAAGTCATATTATAATTCAACCAGGTATAGTCATTACAAGTGCTTATATATGCACTAGGTAGTCAAACATTAATACTACCAACACGTGTATATATATATATATATATATACACGTACGTCACACTCTTATACCTATTATAGTCAGTCAAATCCATACACGTATTTTAATCACGTATATAAGCATGCACCCCTTATATAACTACTACCTACCTATTCGCAAACAATATTTCAGATACTCATATAAGGATAGTCTCACACTTAGCAAATACAATCATTGCTCTACCTATAGGTAGCTACCTATGCACAAACATCAATGGTATACTACCCTCTAATATTTCCTAGTACACATCCAATACCAAACACATCAACTCATGTAGTCACACCATACCATTATTATTCAAGTTTCACTATATCTAATATGCATTCATCACTACTATAGTTTCACAATATATAGTCATTCAAATGCATGCAAGTAGTTCACAATATATTCACATCACGTACGGTCCTATTACTGTATTTACAACACGCCACATATACCATAGTCATCAATACCCATAACTAAGCACATACTTACCCGTGCATGGTGCACACCCATACACGCTAACATTTCATTTACGCATACCATTCATACCATTATATTACTAGCACATCTATGCACCTAGTTTAGCTAGCACACAAGCAAGTCCTTAGTAAATAACTATACCACAAGACCAACCCTATAACTATATACTGGTATAGCGACCCACAATCATGTGCGTAGCACCACCAGGCACAAACACTCCTATCACTATACATACATCAAACATTGCTTTATTCAAACTACAAACTTACATTCAATATACTTAGAGTATACCCACTCAAGCTTGAGTGAGACTCGGTACCTATATCAGAATATTCTATATACGTAACACGACATTCATACCTATACCAATACCACTCCCATATATATACATCTACCAATACAACCATATACATTCCATAAATCAATCACACTTAATATTTAGTCAGATAACACCCACATAGTTCAATCTAATTATATACCATAATAATAACATTACAGACATCAGCACCCACATATTTATAATACCCTCTCTAGTACAAACATTCACCGTACAGTCACACATAAATAATGTATATATTCACACCATAGCCTACTACTTATAATTAGTATACTAACACATTCACACATACATAATTAAGATGTGCAATAGTCGTGTATACCTCACGGTATGCACGCATGCAACATCCCGAAAAGCAAGCAATACCAATCAAAATTATACTCCTACTACCATATGTATATCACCTACATACTCAGGCAACAAAACATAACTACTTACGTCTAAACACAATACATACCCACATACGAGCACACACTCATACGTGCTAACATATAGATCACATAATAGACCTACCCTCTTAACCATACGTACTCTTATTATTATCACTACTAACATACACATAGCTTTACCAATCATTTATTTCAACCATTATAAGTATCTCTAACTACATACACAACTTAGATATTCCCACACTAATCCTTATATACACATGCATCCCTAGTATGGTATAGCTACCCATACCCAAATCTATAAATACTAACACACATACAACTTCATATCGTCATGAATAACTCTGAGTATGTATATATCACACAATAAGCAATCATTAATATACTACCACGAGTACACTCATTCAAGCCTACATACTTAACTTAGGTACATGCACCACGACAATATCACAAAGGTCCAAGGGCCTACTAAAAATTTAGAGTTGACACAGTTATTGACGAGCACTAAATTCTAGGCAATAGAGGGAGACCGAGATCGATAGCATAACGAGGGAAGAATCGATAAGCATGGGTTCGGATAGGACGAATATAAGGAGACAGCTTGGTTAGGTGAAACAGCGACTCACTTGTGAATGTTTAGGTAGAGGAAGGGAGATGTAGTGATACACTTATAGGACACAGAACGAGAATATGGTAAATAACATAAGCCGAAATACGTGAAATTTGAAAACGGTTGTACTTCAAAAGTTGGAGTCCTCGTCTGTATAAAAATATTTGGAGATCGATAAAGCAAGTTGTCCGAAACAAGTTGAGTCGAATATACATAATAGGAGAAAATGATTTATTGGCTTATCAAAAATCATTATGAAAAGGAAGTAATTCATTCACACGATCATTAAGGACATAGTTTAGAAAATATTATACGGCAGTAATTTAATATAATTTCGGTAAAAATTTTGAAATTCAAAGAATGAAATTAGATCAACTATAGAGTAGGGAATGTTTTTAACGGAGAGATTCGAAAATTGACGACGATCGTCATGAGGCGATCTCGTGGATCGAGGCAAGGAAAATGGTCGGATGATCCAAACATACATACGCCTTGTATATGACCCAGGAAAAACCTACGTGGTAACTCCTACGGTTGACCAACCAAAGATTATGGAACTAAGTGCTAAGACTTTCTAAGGAGCTAGACAGTAATGAAATGTGTTCAGCTTGGTCCGAATTCGATGACCCAAGCGAACGACTCAAAGAATTCTAGAAGTCCATCATGGTCAGAGCTAGACAGGAACCACTAAGGTAACTCCTACGATGATTAAGTCAATTCCTAGCAGGGAGTCTAACTAACAATCAGGGCCTCTAACTAGCAAGCACTGACGTCTAACTAAGTTTTCTTACCACCTAGTGGCATAGGAAAACGACTAGGCTCAAGGCTTATGACTCGGATGTTGTAATTTATCTAATGGACATTCCATAGTTATTATCGTTGTTCCGATAATTCACAGTTGCAAGACGAGGACCTGCATGGGCCACCAACAAAACCTGTCACGCCCCGCTTCCCAAAAACGTGGAGACGAGACGTGAGAAGGTCCGCTCAGACTTGAAGCTGCAAAGCTCCAAGTCCGATAAGCGTCAATAAACATCAAAAGGCATGTCCTTGCAATTGCGATACGAAACAAGAATAATAAACAAGGAAATGAGACAAAAGAATTCTCAGAATATCCATTGAATTAAATTACAATATCACAGAAAAAGCCACCAGTCTTACAGAGAAAGAAACTAAGGCCCCAGCATGGCCAAACAAAAGTACAAGGTACATAAAAACATAGTACAGGTGCCACGCACCGACAACTTAACAAAATCTAAACAAAAGGAAACTCAGCAGAGGTCACTAAGAATAGTCACCGGAAGCATCGTACTCAACGTCAACAACGGCTCGGGCACGTACACCACGGACACGTCACCCTCAACTGCAATCTCTGGCTCAGCAACTAACATGTGTCATCCAAAGAGAAGGGGCACATGTCAGCAAGTCTAAAAAGACTTGTGCAAGGAAACTATAAAAAGGAAGCAACCTAACAGTTCTAAAGTAAAGTATGACATGGTATAGCATGGCAAATAGCATGGCATGGCAAGTAACATGGCATGGCAAGTAAACAAGTAAAAGACAAGTACTGGAATTGTAATCACGTCGTGCACAGAGATTCCGCCCTTTGGCTAGAGTGGCTGTACGGGCCAACTCTTACGCTCAAGTGATCGTTTATCCCTACCCCTCCACGTGTGTCGAGCCAGGGCATTACCCCCGAACACGGAATGCTCGCTTCTGGATCACGAGCCAGGAAGTGTTTTTAACACGGATGGCGTAGGGTTATGCCTGCATAACGGGTGCCTAGCCGGTAACACGGAAACATGGGTTGTACAAGTAGTGTAGCGTGTGCTACGATGCAAGTTTAACTAGGATGACATGTATGATGCAATGCATGGCAGTTAACAATTCAAATGCATACAGTTAAGGAATTTAAACATGACAGATATCAATGCATAAATGGTAGGGCAAGGTGTCGGATCTAGCTTCGTTGTCAAGCTAGATCACAAAGTTGCGCCTAGATCGCTATCATTTCACGATCTAGTCTCTTTCACGCTAGTACAAGGAATTGGCCTAAAAACATGGCCTAAAGAAGTGTTGGCAAGTTTCACTTGCCTGATCCTGAAGTTCTTGGTGTCGACGAGCCCGTACAGAAAGCGCGTACATTCTCTTTATAAGAATCCTCGTTGCTTTGGTTGCAGGTGGACGCGAGAAGCGGCTGTGGGGACTTGGGCGGTGCTGCGGCGCTAGCGGGAGTCCACGGGGTTGTCGGACGGCGGCGTAGCAGCAGTGGCTACTGTGAGATGCTGCTGCGAAAAACGGCAACAACGACGACTTTTGCGGCGGTTTCGGATGCCCACGGCGATGCTTGAGGGAAGGAGAAGGTCGGGGCGAGTGGTGTGGCCGTCGGCGACGGTAGCTTGGCCGGAAGGTGCAGAACAGTGGCGGAGCAAATTTTGCGGGCTGCAGTTGCATTCTCGGGCGGTTTTCTGGCGACCACCAGCGGGGATGGGACGCCGGCGGGAGAGAGGAAGGTCGGAGACGAGCAGGGTTCGCCGGTGACGATCATGGTCGGAGCACGATGGGTGGAAGTCGGGGTTCTGCGTGGGGGAGAATGTCGACGGCGCTGGAGATTCTCAGCGGTTTCAACGGCGGGGAGACGGACTGAGGTGGTCGGAGCGAGCGCACAGGCGGTGGAAACAGCCGCTGCGGGATCGCACGGTTCCGGTCAGGCTGCCAGTGGCGCAAGGAGGTGGGACGCGATCGGGGTGGCTGCTGGGGTCTGTCTCCGGCGTGTGAGGCCGGCAACGAGGCGGACGACCACGTCGGAGGGGTCTAAGCGGCGGATGGGTTCGATCAGAGATCGGGTAAGGCCGGTGATGGGTTGCTGCGGCGGAAAATTGTTGAGGACGGCGGCTTCGTTAGGGTGTGTGTGGGCGATATATGGGGGGCGGCGAAACAATGTGTTTTCTGTGAACAAATAGCCCTAGTCTATTGTTAAATAGGTTAGGTCTGAGAAGAAACGTGGGTAGGCTCACGTGCTAGGTTACTAGGGTTGGTTTATTCCCATCTTATTAGTTTAATGGAAAAGAAAAGCCCAAGAGAGTGTGATGTGCGAGATGCGGCTTGGGCTTTTGGGTACTAGGGCCTAGGCTAAGTCAAGGCAGTATAAGATGTAACATAGGGTATTATTATTACTGATTTTCATTAGGGAGAATACTCAAGATAAAACCTAAGGCTAAAAGAATGATAAGTTGGGCCAAACAGTGAAAGTAATTCCAATGAAGCCTAAAAAATTGTGAAATAAATATTGGGGTGACCGGGGCGACGAGAGAAAGAAGGCGGAGGAGACGGATCACAATTTTGACGACAAGAAACGAAATTAAAAATAGAAAGGCCTTGCGACAAAAGCGAAAATCGTGACGTCTCTTCAAACAAGGTCAAATCGTGGGGGACGACCCGAGAAATGTTGTTTCAAATTAGTGCCACAATTTAATACACTCAGAGACATTCACAACGACATATCACACCATAGTGTTCACAAACGAACAAAGTCTAAAACAAACACGTGCACGGACAAAAGCACGTGCACGAACAACGTACAACGAAAAGTGGTCATTACAGCTGCCATGGCAAAAAAAATATTAGAACAATATCCAATCCAGTTTTATAATCGAATCTACGACGTCTAATATCCATTTTTTATTAGGGTTTAACAAAATCACAATGTGGGTTATGAGAATATTAAAGGATCGATTTACTAACCGTATCGTAGCGAAAGAACGATACCAAGCAAGCACGGCAACGGAAGAACGATCCGGAGATCTATGGCTCAGATCTGGAAACGGCGAGAAAATTTGGAGAAAATGGGATTTGGGGGGGTTTTGGGGTTGGCCGACGGCCTAAAGGAAGGTGGTCGACGCTAATGAGGGTGTGAGGGGCTCCGGGGATGAAGGAAAGAGCTAGAGGAAGGTTGGGGAAGATCAGATATCAAAAGGGGAAAGGGAATGGCCAAGAGAAGTGAAAGAAAGAAGAAAAACGATTGGGAGTTTAAATAGAAAAAATTATGGCAGCTGGGAAAACCCTAGGTTTTCGGGGTCAGTTAGTCGGTCAGAGAAGAGTGGTTGACCGACTAGTTTGGGAACTAGTCGGTCGGTCGTCCAACTGTGACCGACTAAAAGCAAACAGAGAACAGTGTTGGTACATGTTGACAGATTTAGTCGGTCTGTGAAGGCTCGTCAACCGACTATAGTTTGGAAACTAGTCGGTCGGTGATTGTTCATAGACCGACTAAGGGTAAAATTAGATGGACATTAAGCACTGAGAGTTAGTCGGTCAGAGAAGGAATTCTAACCGACTAGTTTGGAAACTAGTCGGTCGGTAGATGTTCTTTGACCGACTAACCATAAACAGTAACTCGGCTGAAATTATCAAGATGAACTAGTCGGTCTGTGAAGTGTTGCCGACCGACTAGACTGCGATCTAGTCGGTTGGTTCTCCTTCACGAACCAACTAAGATGCACCAAAAGTGCCGAATCGAAGTGCGAAGCTTCGGGAAGATTCCTATGACCTCTAGGATCACTCTAGCTCTAAAATTAAGACGCTATGAAGCTAATCGTAAGAACTTCTAACGGGAAGAGACACACAAAGAGGGGAAACATCCAATATTATTCATATAATCGTCATTACGAAAACCGGTCGTTACATCCTCCCCACCTTAAAATAAAGTCCTTCCTCGGACTTTCTAACATATCTAGTCGCCCTTGTAACTACCCCAATCATATCACATTATAATTTAAACCAGGTATAGTCATTGCAAGTGCTTATATATATGCACTAGATAGTCAAATATTAACACTGCTAACATGTATTCATTCACGCACATTATACTCTTATACTTATCATAGCCATTCATTCTCATACATGTATTTCAATCATATATATATACATCCCTTATATAGTTACTACTTACCTAGCACAAAAAATAGTTCAGATACTTACTTATAGATAAGATTAGTCTCACACTAGCAAATACAACCATCGCTCTACGTATAGATAGCTACCTATGCATCAAGCAATCATGGGTATATTACTCCCTAATATTTCCTAGTATACATCCAATACCAACACATCGACACATGTAGTCGCACCATACCATTATTCAAACAAGTCTTACTATATCTAATATACATTCACCATTGATATAATTTCATAATATATAGTCATTCAAATGTATGAAATTATTTCACCATAAATTCACATCACATACGGTCCTATAACTATATTCACGACACGCCACACATACCATAGTTATCAATACTTATAACTAAGCACATACTTACCCGTGCATGGTGCACACCCATACACGCCAACATTTCATTCACATATACCCGTCGTACCACTATATACTTAGCACATCTACTCCTAGTTTATCTAGCACACATACGTTCACACAAGCAAGTCCTTAGTAAATAACTATACCACAAGACCAACACCAATAATTATATACTGGTATAGCGACCCACAATCATGTGCGTAACACAACCAGGCACAAACACTCGTATCACTATATATACATCAAACATCACTATATGCAACCACCGACATACATAACAATATACTTAGAGTATACCCACTCAACTTGAGTGAGACTCAAAACACATATCATAATACTTTATATACGTAACACGGTATTTATACTTATACCAATACCACTCCAATGTGTACACATCTACCAATATAACCATATACATACCATATATCAATCACACTTAATATTTAATCAGGTAACATCCACATAGTTCAATTACTATATATACCATAATAATATCACAGACATCATCACACTTACAATCATAATACCCTCCCTAATACAAACATTCCCCGTATAGTCACACACAAGTAATATATATTTACACCATATCCTACTACCTATAATTAGTATACCAACACGTCTACTACATTCATAGTTAAGATATGCAATAGTCGTGTATACCTCATGGTATACACGCATACAACATCCCGTAAAAACAAGCAATACCAATCAAAATTATAACCATACGACTATATGTACAACATCTATATACTCATGCAGCAAATACATAACTACTTACGTCTAAGCACAATGCGTATCTACGTACGAGTACATACTCACACGTACTAACACATAGGGTACATAATAGGCCTACCCACCTTAACTTTACATACGACTATTATTATCGCACCTAACATACACACAGCTTTACTAATCATATCATTTCAACCATTATAAGTATCTCCAACTACATACTCCCTATTAGATATTCCAATACTGATTCTTATACACACAGACGCCCCTAGAGTGGTATAGCTATCCACGTACATATCTATAAATACTAACACACTTACAATTTCACAACATCATTAATAACTCTGAGTATGTATATATCACATAATAGGCAAACATTAATATACTATAGAGAGTACACTCATTCAAGCCCACCTACTCAACTTAGGTACATGCACTACGACAACATCACAAAAGTCCGAGGGCCCACTACTAAACTGGTGTGACGTAAACAACGGCAAGCACTAGTGGGACGACTAAGCAGAAGGAAGGAAACCAAGTTTAGATAGTGTAACGAAGCAAGATCGTAAGGATGGGTTCAGGTAGGGCGAGGACAAGGAAGTGAATAGATCAAGTGAAACTGAGATATAATTGTGGGTGTTTAGGTGGGGAAGAAAGATGTAAATATTGCCCTCATAAGTTATCGAAAATAGGACGTAAATGGTATAAGTTAAAAACACTAAAAGTATAAAACGGTCATATTTGAAAAGATGGAGTTCTCCTCCGTATAAACAATATTTGGAGATCGATAAAATAAGTTGTTCGAAATAAGTTTGAGTTGAATATACATAATGAGATGAAATGATTTATTGGCTTAACAGAAATCGTTATGAAAGGAAATAAATCGTTCATACGAACATTAAGGACGTAGTTTAGAAAAATATTATACGACAGTAATTTAATATAATGTTGGCAAAAGTTTTGAAATGAAATTAAATTAACTGAAGAATTTAAACTCAGGTTAAATGCTTCCAAAGTCTTTAAGCCAGGGAAAAATTTAAAATAATCAATATTTGAAACTACCAGGATTTGCCAAAAAGAACTGATTCACACAAGGTCCTTAACATACGAGCATAACAAGCCTGGTACGGATATATAAAAATAATTGAAATTCTATTTAGTTATAATTTATTCTAAAGTATGTATGGGGAACGGAAAGATAATAATATTTTATTAATAAAATTATCAAAATTTGTAATAAAGCTTTAAAACCAAATTACGGAGGGTCTAGATCAGGAAGTGGTTACGAAAACGTAATTTTCCAAAAATCTGTAATAGGGAAAAATGTTGAACATAACTTTGATTTGTTGAAAGCTGAAATCATATGTGACTTGAAAGGTATATTAAGGGAGCGCGATGAGTCATTTGAATGGCATAAATAAGAAAGGAAAATTGTGAATCGAATTGGGAAAAATAGAAATACGGCTCAGAATTAAATTGATATATGAAAAGGGACAAGATATTTGAATAGGTATGAAAAGTAAAGGCTGGAAAAACATTATAAAACAGTAATCAAAATCTCGTCAAAACTTTCGGAATTCAAAAATGAATTTAAGCCAAAATTTATTTATATAAAAAAAAGTTTTCGAACGAAGAGCATGACTTCGGGAAGAGCATGAAGTCCAAATATGTATATATTAAAAGGTTTCTAACGAGTTTAAACTTTAGCGAATGATGAACATCGAAAACACTTTTTTTAAAAAGCTTCAAGATTTGTAACGAATGGATTCAGAAATTAACGACGATCGTCATGAGGCAATCTCGTGAATCGGGGGCAAGGAAATGGTCGCATGATCGAACATAAACACGCCTAGGATAAGACTCAGGAAAATCTACGGGCAACTCCTACGGTCGACTAACTAAGGTTCAGGAAACTTGGCGCTAAGGCTTTCTAAGGGGCTGGCCAGCAATGAAATGCGTTCAGCTTGGTCCGAAATCAATGAACCCAAGCGAACGACCAAAGAATTCTAGAAGTCTATCATGGTCAAAGCTAGACAGGGACTACTAAGGTAACTCCTACGACGACTAAATCAATTCCTAGCAGGGAGTCTACTAACAAGCAGGGGCCTCTAACTAGCAAGCACGGACGTCTAACTAAGTCTTCCTACCACCTAGTGACATAGGAAAACGACTAGACTCAAGGATTATGACTCGGATGTTGCAATTTATTTAATGGACATTCCATAGTTATTATCGTTGTTCCGATAATCCGCAGTTGCAAGATGGACCTGCATGGGCCACCAACAAAACCTGTCACGCCCCGCTTCCCAAAAATGTGGAGGCGAGACGTGAGAAGGTCCGCTCAGACTTGAAGCTGCAAAGCTCCAAGTCCGATAAGCGTCAATCAACAATAAATTGGCATGTCCTTGCAACGTGCTACGAAACAAAGATAATAATGAAGGGAAATGCGACAAAGGCAAATCTCAGAATATCCATCATACTAAATTCCAACATCACAGAAAAAGCCACCAGGCTTAAAGAGAAAAGAATCTAAGGGCCCCAGCATGGCCAAAAAAAGTACAAGGTACGAAAACAAAGTACAGGTGCCACGCACCGACAACTTAACAGAAAACCTAAACAAAAGGGAGCTCAGCAGGGATCACTAAGAATGGTCACGGGTATCCTCGTACTCAACATCAACCACGGGATCGGGCACGAACTCCACGAACTCGTCGCCCTCAACAGCCATCTCTGGCTCAGCAACTAACATGCCACACCCAAAGAGAAGGGGCACATGTCAGCAAGTCTAAAAAGACTTGAGCAAGGAAACTGAAAGTAAACTAACAACCTAACAGTTATAATAAGATGCAAGAGACATGGTAGTTAAGTATGATGCAACAGTTTAAAGGAAAAGACAAGCACGCACGATGTAGCAAAAGCTACCAAATCACTAATTCACGAATCACTTATCACGATTTTCACTTTGTGCTCAGAGTTTCCGTCTTTTGGCTGAAGTAGCTGTACGGGCTAACTTCTATGCTCAAGTGATCGTTTAACCCTACCCCTCCACGTGTATCGAGCGTTGGGATTAGTAACACACTATGCTCGCTTCTGGATCACAAGCCAGGAAGTGTATTTGGCATAGGGGTGCACCTAGCCGGATCACTGTGTAGGAATCAAAATCCTACTCGCCGCAGCTTACATTTTAAAAAGTAGCGTGTGCTACGCATTCATGATAAACAATCAATGTATTCAATGACATGAACCGATTTTGTGTACCGTTAATTGAAATTAAACATAACTTGCAAGCATGATGAGGGTGACGGATCTAGCTTCGTTGTCAAGCTAGATCAAAGGGCGTCTAGGCAGCTATCCTTTCACTGCCTAGTCTCTTTTACGCTAAGACAAGGAAATGGCCTAAGGATATGGCCTAAAAAAAGGTTGGCAAGTTTCACTTGCCCGGCACCAAGGATGACGATCAACGAGGCACGTCACAAAATGTTAAAGTACGGAAATGGGATCGCTGCCATGGCAAAAAAATATCAGAACAATATCCAATCCAGTTTTATAATCGAATCTACGACATCTAATATCCATTTTTTATTAGGGTTTAACAAAATCACAAGGTGGGTTATGAGAATATTAAAGGATCGATTTACTAACCGTATCGTAGCGAAAGAACGATGCCGAGCAAGCATGGAAATGGAAGAACGATCCGGAGATCTATGGCTCAGATCTGGAAACGGCGAGAAAATCTAGAGAAAATGGGATTTGGGGGGTTTTGGGGTTGGCCGACGGCCTAAAGGAAGGTGGCCGGCGCTAATGAGGGTGTGAGGGGCTCCGGGGATGAAGGAAAGAGCTAGAGGAAGGTTGGAGAAGATCAGAGATCAAAAGGGGAAAGGGAATGGCCAAGAGAAGTGAAAGAAAGAAGAAAAACGATTGGGAGTTTAAATAGAAAAAGTTGCGGCGGCTGGGAAAACCCTAGGGTTTCGGGGTCAGTTAGTCGGTCAGAGAAGAGTGGTTGACCGACTAGTTTGGAAACTAGTCGGTCGGTCGTCCAACTGTGACCGACTAAAAGCAAACAGAGAACAGTGTTGGTACAGGTTGACAGATTTAGTCGGTCTGTGAAGGCTTGTCAACCGACTAGTTTGGAAACTAGTCGGTCGGTGATTGTTCATAGACCGCCTAAGGGTAAAATTAGATGGACATTAAGCACTGAGAGTTAGTCGGTCAGAGAAGGAATTCTAACCGACTAGTTTGGAAACTAGTCGGTCGGTAGATGTTCTTTGACTAACTAACCATAAACAGTAACTCGGCTGAAATTATCAAGATGAACTAGTCGGTCTGTGAAGTGTTGCCGACCGACTAGACTGCGATCTAGTCGGTTGGTTCTCCTTCATGAACCAACTAAGATGCATCAAAAGTGTCGAATCGAAGCGCGAAGCTTCGGAAAGATTCCTATGACCTCTAGGATAACTCTAGCTTTAAAATTAAGACGCTATGAAGCTAATCGTAAGAACTTCTAACGGGAAGAGACACACAAAGAGGGGAAACATCCAATATTATTCATATAATCGTCATTACGAAAACCGGTCGTTACAAGTTTGCACGAGAGTGGGCTCGAGATACGATTGAACGATGATGTCATTCTTCACGCTAGCGGCTTAGGTTAGGGTTTGCAAGAGATTGGGCCATACCCTAGGTTCGCTATAGACCGGCAATAGCGCGAGAGCGTGAGCTTGGTTCTACATTTAGTTGCGACTAGTTCACCTAAAATTCAAGTCTAGCAATGATGTAACCTACGAATCACAACGATGAGATACGGTCCGTAGCGGGGATTCCCTATCCCTAGGCGCTTTATTTTATTGATATTTCTATTGACATTCGAACGATTGTGACAATTTTACCCCAAATTATTCTCAACCATTTTGATAGCTAGGTGGTTGGAAGGAGACACTGTCATTGTTCCTCCCTGAGTTCGATACCCGCTCGCCACTACGTCGTGCGCTTGCGGTAAGACTACGAGTCGCTTGTCCCGGGTGCGTGTGCATACCGGGGCATCGATCAGTCGTGCCTCTAGCTGTCGAGTTGGTCACACCCTCGAGGGAGGTCATCCTGCTGTGATTGACCATCAGACCGTCAATCTTTGTGGGATGTCCCAACTGGGGCAGCCACCTTCTTCGCACTGAGAGCATTCTCGCTCAGCATGAACCTCTTCGCCTGGGTAAAGAGCACGTCCAGATCGGCGGGCTAATCTTGGAGGAGCGACTTATACAGGCTTCGATTGGTCAGCCCCTTCTGAAGGCCGCCATGTCGAGCTCACCTCCGCAGCTCGCCATGCTAAGCCTTTCTTTCTGGAAACGATGCAAGAACTTTCTGATCGTTTCCCCTCTCTCTGGAGTATAGAGAATAGATAGTCCGCTGGTTTCTTCCTTCTGTGTCCTGCCCTGAACTACTGGCAGAACTTGTGGAATAGGTCGTCGAAGAATTCGACGAAGCGGTTGGGTAGGCCGTTGTACCACTCTAGTGCCGACTTCTTCAAAGTCATCTGGAAGCCTCGGCATAGGAGCGGATAATCCGTGCCTTGAATCTCCATGGCCCCTCTGTACCGCTATACATGCTCGAGGGGATCACCCGCACCATCATATAGTTCAAGCTGAGGAAGCTTGAATCTATGAGGGATCGGGGTCGCAGTCACCCGTCTGACCAGGGGGTTAGACTCTGGGTGGGAGGTCGTACAGGCGATCCTTGTGGGCACACATGCGATCTCTGTAGGTCGTTATGGCCACCTCGACCGCTTTGTCCCTCATCGGAGTCGTTGGATGAGCCATCTCGACGCTCAGCGGCATCCCTTCCCTGCCTCGGGGGAGTCCTGCTTCGATTACAGACTTGTCGTCGATGATCATCACGCCTGGGAGATGGGCGGGCCATCCGGTGGCCGCTCCCTCTAAGCGGCGAGATATCCACCGATGGCGGGCTACGGGTGTGCCATCAATTCGAAGGTGATGCCTCTGGGACCCTACGACTCTCCTCCCAGAGCCTCTCTCACACGGAGATGATGAATTACAACTGTCGACGTGCAATTTCTTCATTGACCCGTATTTGTTCGACGGCGGCCTCCGCTTCATCGTCAAGCTGGCTCGGCTGGACAGCAGCTTCTTCCTCGAGTCGCCTCTAATGAGCAGCCTCCATCTCTGCATCAAGAAGTCTCTGTTGGGCTGCAATCTCTTCGTTGAGCCCCCTCCGCCAAGCGGCTGCTTATGCTTCGATCTGAGGGTGAAGGCTGACCTCACGTTCAGGGGTGCAAGGGGGATGATGGACGTCCCGGCCCCACACACGCCCCAGTCATTCATCATCTTCATAAAGGCTTCAAAGCCTTGGTGAACAGCACAGGCCGAGGCGTGAATAGCCTCCGTCGTCCCATCAGGGGGTATGTCTGCCAAGGATGCCTCTCTAAGAGGACGTGGCTCATCCTACATGGGTTGTTTGCCCCTGTCAGGGCTGGAATTGAACTGTGTGGGGTTAGACATGGGTGTGACCCTAATTGCCCATAGACGACACCAAATGTTGCGGGATGAATCTGCACACAATGAAATATGTATTGATGTGGGGAACCGAGGGCACGATGGTTACAAGTTGATGAGGGATGATGAGGCTAACTCCAGTCAGAGGACGATTTAAGGATGGGGTTCTCGAGTTTGCCAGTCCGATGGATTAGGTCGCCTACTGGTTGGTGAAGGATGAGGTAGGTCGCTCGTCAGATGGCAGCAAGGGTGAGCTTCCTACAAGAAGAGCAACTCGTCAGAAAGGCTAGGCCGGCTGTCAGCCCGCAACCCCTCTGATGCCTAAGTCAGTAGATGACTGAAGAAAAGATGTCAGACACGAAGGGCGATCTTAGAGGTAGATCGGTGCATGCATGGAAGACTAGTGTGGAAGGCACGAATATATGGAGGATATTCGGCCTTGAATGTAAATAGAAGTGTGGGGAGTTTCTTACAGATTCGATTAACCAACACCTTTCTTGCTTGGAGGTGAGGTGGCATTTATAGGATACTGGAGTCAGTTGCTTTTGCTGAGCTGGCGGTGTCAGGGATCCGACCGTTAGCGTCAGGGCCAAACGTGTCAGACGTGCTTTTGTCAGGCGGTCAAAGTCGTAAATGTCAGGTGGCGCTTTTGTCAGGCTATCTGGCAGCGAAACGGCTAGGCGTGCTTTCGGCAAGTGGTCAGGTGGTGAAGCGGCCAGGTGCGCTTTTGTCAGACTTTTGTCTGTAGTGAAACTGGCAGTGGTGCAAGTGGCGTGTCATCTTCCTCCTTGGGCGAGCTGGTGGATGAGCGGTGCATGGGTGAGCTTCCTGCGGGGTGGGCTGCTCTGGGCGAGATAGCCTAGACTTGTGCGATCTACTGGAGGACTCTTCTGATTCTGAGAGCGAGCTTGTAGTTCTGCTTGGCGAGCATCCTTGAAGCTCGGTGAGCTTCTCTATGCTTCGACGAACTAGGCTTCATTATGGAGATTCGATGGGCCATGACTCGGGCTTTGAACCAGCTAGCCCAGATCGATCGGGCCGAACTTGAGGTCTTAACATCTCTAATACTCAGGGAGATGACTTTGAGTATGATGACACCCATGAGTTGAAAAATGGACATGAAATTCATAAAACCATATCTTTTCTATTCTTATTGAATGAATTGTGTGATATCTCTTATACTCAAAGTAGAAGCAGTCAATTGAAAAGTGTGTTGGCTATGAGTATGTATACCCTTTTCTATGCCTTAGACGATGTTTAATGTTAAAACTATTTCGTATTTCACAAAATTCACATTGTCTCACATTGTTCTCAGTTTTAATATCAAGTATGCCAAATATGAAATGATATTGAAATAAAAACGATAGTGTGTTTAAATTCCTTGTTGGTGCACCTAGGTTTGGTTCAAATTGGTTGAGGTTTGGGTCTAGTTTAGTTTGGTCTAGATCAAGTGGTTAGATCAATAATTAACCAAAGTTAAAGTTTGACTCAAACTAGACTTCCTAAAGATAAGGGAGTTTATTATGAATTCTTCTTTTACTCTTACATTTAATATAATTAGAGAACTTTAAGGATGCCATCACTATATGAAGAATCCCTCTCCTCCTATTAAATCATGTAACAAGAAATCCAAGAGTTGAATAATTCGACAGATTTTGGCTCAAAGATAGAATTCAACTCTCAAAAAAGGTTTTTCTTCTTTTCTTTCTCTTAAACACTAGTAATGTTTAAGATCGAATGTGGGTTTCATTGAATAGCTCGTGGATCTTGAAGGGTGTTATCATCAAGGTGAAACTTCTACAATGCTGATTGATGAGGACACCTGAGATCTTCACTAAATTTTGAAGAGTGGATATCACGTAAGAATATCCATGCAATAGGAGGTTAATGTTGTAAGAAATCAGTATAGATCCATAGTAAATCTTGGCCAATGTAGAATGTATAAACATATTAGAGCAATAAGTTTGATCCATGGTAACTATGATATCGTAAACTCACTTACGATATTAAGATATTATTATGGTTTGACATAATTCCATACCTTAGGCATCTTAGTGACATAGTTGTCATGAATAGATCAAACATCATAGTAGTTGATGCTAAAGGTCCCAGATTAGCATTGGAGGTTACACTAATCAAATAATTATGATTGTAAAATAAGTAGTCTTCATATGTAGTTACGATTACTATCATACCAGTAACTTGTCATAGAGTACGATCAATCATTACTGAAATATGAATTGGGATTTTAAAGTCATGCAAAGATGATGGACTTGTTATGATAAGCAAAAAATAAAAATAGAAAGTATATAAGATATAAATAATTCAAGCAATCGCAAAGAGTTATGATCATCTTGATTTAAAGAGAGGATATCATCACAAAGTGTTCATAAGTGAGTGCAAAATCTTCGTAAAGAGTTACGATCACTAGATTTCAAAATAAGAATAAAATCAACCACCTTCAAAACCATGGTTGAATCATCACCGATGATGCATTTGCATTGCTGATGATCAGAGGGCTAACCAATAGCCTGCTGGTCAGGCCCTAGTTAGTGAGCTGACCATCAGCTGGTTGGCCGACCGGTCATTGCCAACAACAATCGACGATTGACATTCGATAGTATTTGATAGTGGCAGGTTACCACCTAGGTTTGGTTCAAATTGGTTGAGGTTTGGGTCTAGTTTAGTTTAGTGTAGATCCAGTGGTTAGATCAATAATTAAACCAAAGTTAAAGTTTGACTCAAACTAGACTTCCTAAAGATAAGGGAGTTTATTATGAATTCTTCTTTTACTCTTACATTTAATATAATTAGAGAACTTTAAGGATGCCATCACTATATGAAGAATCCCTCTCCTCCAAGTAACAAGAAATCCAAGAGTTGAATAATTCGACAGCTTTTGGCTCAAAGATAGAATTTAACCCTCAAAAAAGGTTTTTCTTCTTTTCTTTCTCTTAAACACTAGTAATGTTTGAGACCGAATGTGGGTTCCATTGAATAGCTCGTGGATCTTGAAGGGTGTTATCATCAAGGTGAAACTTCTACAATGCTGGTTGATGAGGACACCTGAGATCTTCACTAAATTTTGAAGAGTGGGAATCACGTAAGAATATCCATGTAAAGATATGTCTTTATTTTTCCACATTAATTTATGTATTTTGTAGTTCCTATGAATTTGCATTACAAATCAAATTTTTGAAATGTACCATTTCATTATTTTAATTAGATTAGAATTACGTATCATGTAGACTTATTGTTGTACCAGAGCCCATCTATAGAATCATATTTTATGATGTTAAATTAATTAAAATTACTAAAGAGTGATTTTCAATTCATTGATGAAAATTAAAAAATTTATTATTATTATAAATTAATCTAAGTGTTATGAGCGGGCTTTTGTAGGCCCATTTGTGTATTGTGTATCCACCCATTATGTAACCATACTTCTATAAATATAGGGCTACGGGGTTCCATAGCCGCCAAGCTTACAACATGTTATCAGCATTAAGGGTGTACACGGGTATAGGGTACCCAGATACCCAACCGGAACCTACCCGAACGGGTAGGTTCCGGGTAGATACACATTAGTTCTGGGTAAGTTCCGGGTAGGAAAATTAGGAACCGGTGTGAATCGGGTCCGGTTCCAGTTCCGGTTCCCATCTATATGGAACGGGTACTTGGACCCGGAACCGATTCCAGACCCGGGTTTAATTATAGATAGCTTTATTTTTTAATATAAATATTTCAGTGTGAATCGGGTCTCATAGTATCGGGCCAACACACTGGCTTTAAAATTAGGAATCTGTCTAATAACCGAACAAGAGAGATAATCCTGCAAAGCTCTTTCGCATGTCTCACTAATAGAACTGCAGCCTCAGAGCCCAACCTCTTAAGACAAGTTCATTAAGGTTTACCTTCAAGTATGGTATTGTTGCCTTTCTCGGTGAATCCTGCAGCTCTTTGGAAAACTTGAGTGTGAGCCAATTTCATTCCCAACTCTACAACTTAAATAACTCCTGTGAAATTTATCAGTCAAGTATTATAGAATGAATGGATGGTGGGCATTACTCTGTCCTTTGTTGCATCTTCAATCTTCTACCCCTCTTCTTTTTCTTTGTTCTTTGTTTTAGCTCGTAGTAGATTTTACTCTTCATTATCTTTTTTTGTCATAACACAAGAATTGGTTATGAGCAATTATGAGGCGATGTCTTGTAGATGACAAGAGGTACACTCTCTCCCATTGCTTTTGGTGCTGGTAAGACATGCACTTGAATGATTTTCTATTTTGAAATTAATTTTAGGTGATATAGAGGTTTAATTGTATTGAATGCTCCTGCATTTTCTGCAGTACTTGATCTTCAGTAAGAAGCTGATGCACGTGGAATTTTTACAGGGTACCCGGAACCTACCCGGAACCATAGGGTCCAGGTAGGTTACGAGTATAGGGTCCAACTGGGTATTTTCCGGGTCCAAATTTTAGGAACATGTCCCTTACCGGGTAGGGTCCGGGTAACATAAAAAACAAGGTAACCCCTAATCAGCATGCTCAAAGCTGAGCCGAACCTCTGTCAACGGACGAATCGTGAGGCGAACGGGCTTCCTTCACCGAATGTCTCTAGATCCGATGGGTAGGATCTAGAGGTAATTTTTACTCCCTAGATCTAAACTTTTATGCACATACGATTAGATCTACATGTTTGGATCAATGTTTAGTTAGTATAGATCGGATTTTTATCTCAGATCTACATGCTAAATCAACCTTTTAATGAAAACTCGATGTTTTTATTAATAAAAATCAATTTTTTGCGATGAAAAACGCTGTTTTGAAGACTAAAAATAGATTTTTTTTTTAAATAAAAATCATGTTTTTACCATCTTCTTCCCCAAAAATTTCCAAACCCTAGAGGGGCTTCTTCGTCACCCCGCGGCCAGCAGCCACGCGCGTGCAAGAACCCCCACCCCATGTGATCTACCCGCCGCCTGTAGCGGCGGCATGCAATTGCCGCCTACGACGGCAGCAAGGGCTATCGCCCTTAGGCGACAGCCGCCGCTGCCGCCCGACGCAGCAGCAGGCACTGCCGCCACAGCTGGCAGATGCAGCCTTGCCACCTGACGCGGCGGCGGCAAGCCCCCCCCCCCCCCCCCCCCCCCCCCCCCCGCAAGAGGCGAAACCCTAGCCGCTCGAAGCGACGTCGCGCCCAGCGAAACCCTAGCCCCCCCCCCCCCCCCCCCCCCCCCCCCCCCCCCCCCCCCCCGCAAGAGGCGAAACCCTAGCCGCCCGAAGCGGCGTCACGCCCAGCGAAACCCTAGCCGCCCGAAGCGACGACGCGCGCGGCAAAATCCTAGCCGCTTGACACAGCGGCCCACGCGACGCAAACTCTAGCCGTTTGCATGGGATCGCACGGCAGATCGCCTCCGAAAACCCTAACTAGGGTATTTCCACAAAAATTTTGTTTTCACAAATTATTTTCAGATTTAATTAAGTTTTTTCTTCGTTAAAATCTGATTAATGACATGCTTTATAAATCATCGCATTTTTGGATTATTTGATTATTACACTTTTAATAATTAGGAAGATCATGTGACCGCTCTGCCGTTAGTTAACTAACCTAACGGTGTATGACGTTACCTAGTGGTCCACTAATTATTAAACGAAAATTTTTCATTTCCATTATAAAATACCTGTGATGATCAATTGCCTGTGATGATTAATTGTCTGCGATGAAATTAAATGCATGCTGCATTTTTCTGCGATGTATGTTTATATTTGTTGTGGTTTTGGATCGGCTAGCTAACACCATTATTTTCCTCGCATTTTTTTCTTTTCTGAGAGAAATTGTAGTGAGGATATAATTGTATAAATTCCAAGACTGGCGCACGTCCCACGAAGAAGAAGATCTATTTCCAGAAGAATAGGGGCCCCACGAGGGTTCCCGAGTTGTATTTTCTATTTTATGGGACTGTATGGACTTTATTTAAAATGGTGATTAGCCGATCCACACAACACATATTTGTGTCTGAAATGCATAATTACTTGTTTTATTTTAAAATATCTAATTATTTCTCATTTTTAGCATGCTAGAGATAATGACTAAAATCGCGAGCGTCGACTTTGACGTATTGGATGCTACATGCAAAAATTATCTGAGCTGACAGTTGGATATCAAATTCCACCTACGCTCACAGGGACTGAGCCATGCCATTGTTGTAGGCGATAAGGTTTCTGACATAGATAAAGCGAAAGCAATTATCTATATCAGATGCCATATCGATTGGACCCTGAAGGCCGAGTACCTTACTGTGGAAGACTCTTACGAGTTATAGACCGCTGTCGAGGATAGATACAAACATCAAAGAGATGTTATCTGTCCCCGAGCGCGATATGAATGGGAGAACCTCCATCTCCAGGACTTTAAGTCCATCGTCGAGTACAACTCGGCACTTTTCAGTATCACCTCACGCCTGAAGTTGTGTGGTGAGAGATTGACGGAGCCGCACATGTTAGAGAAGAAGTGTACATCCTTCCACGAGAAGGATGTCATAATGATGCAACAGTATCGTGAATGAAAGTTCACGAAATAATAAGAGCTTCTCTCATGCCTTCTGATGGCAGAACAGAATAGAGACCTCCTTCTGGCCACCCATAACTTGCGCCCTGCTAGTACTGCACCTGCTCATGAAGCGCACCACAACTCCTCCCAGAAGAACATGACCAACTTCAAAGGCAAACCCCAGAAGGGAAAGGCAATGAAGAAGCAGGCTAGATGACCCCCTCCAAAGACCAACAATGAGGGAAAGAAGAAAAATGTGTGGAAGAGGAAAGACAATGGCCAGACATCTGCCCCCAGAAAAGACTGGGAAGATAAATGCCACATGTGTGGCATGACTGGACACTGGTCCAGAAATTATCGGACTCCACGCCACCTTCAGGACTTGTACAAAGTTATCCAGAAGCCAGCCAAAACAAACCTGGTGGAACACGAAGACCTGGCACCAATCAGGTTCATCGCTGAGGACTTCTCAAACGATGACCTGCTTGGCTGAAGCCTTATCTATTTTCTCTCTGCAGTGCATTGTAGTTGAAACAATTTACTCTCTAATTATTTGTTTTCAAGCATGTTGGATAATTTTCAGACGTTGAATGATATTTTGTAATCTTTGTGCCTTATACTGCTATGCTTTTTCTCTCTTACTTTAGTTGAATTATAAATGCCTAGTGGACAGTGCCTCTACGCACACGATCCTCCAGGATATTTGCTTTTTTCAAAGCATAAATAAATACGATGGAACCGTGAATACAATTTTCAGTCCGTCGGGAATAATTGAAGGATCAGGGAAAGCACATTTTCTGCTCCCCAATAAAACACAACTATTAATAAAAGATGCTCTTCTCTCCACAAGCTCACATAGAAACCAGTTAAGTTTTAAAGATATCCATTTAAACGGATTCCACCTAGAAACGGCGAACAAACAAAACAGAGAATTCTTGTATGTAACGACACATAAAAATGATGCTAAAACCATCGTTGAGCGTTTTGAGGGACTCCCGTCGGGTCTCTACCATACAAAGATCCGAGCAATGGAAGCTAACATACTTGAGCACCAGAAGTGCAATAATCAACCAGAATTCCAAGTCTGGCACAATAGACTCGAACACCCTGGACTGGACATGATGTGCCGCATCATATCCCAATCCCGTGGAATTAACTCGAAAAGCCTGAAGCTACTTCGAAAGGGTGTATTTCCTTGTCCCCCTTGTCACAAAGAAAAATTGATTACGAGACCATCTCCACTTAAGGTGGACTCAGAGTCTCCTAGCTTCCTAGAGAGAATACATGGAGACATATGCAGGCCTATTCACCCCACAAGTGGCCCATTTCGGTACTACATGGTACTGATAGACGCATCTTCTAAATGGTCGTATGTGTGCATCCTGTCCACCCGCAACGTAGCCTTTGTAAAGCTACTGGCACAAATCATTAAGTTGCAGGCACATTTTCCAGATAACCAGATCAAGAAATTACGTCTGTATAACGCTAGGGAATTCACATCACAAGTCTTCCTAGACTACTGCCAAGCAACTGGCATTGAAGTTGAACATCTTGTAGCTCATGTTCACACCCAGAACGGGTTAGCCGAATCTCTTATAAAGAGACTATAATGGATTTCTCGTCCATTGTTGATGCAATCCCAGTTGCCGGTGACTTTATGGGGATATGCCATCTTGCATGCTACATCGTTAATAAGATTACGACCGTTAGGAAGTCAATCGTATTCTCCAATGCAATTCGCATATGGGACTCCACCGGATATCTCTCACTTGAGGATATTTGGATGCGCTGTCTATGTCCCCATAGCACCACCACAGAGGACCAAGATGGGTCCTCAACGTCGACTGGGTATCTACATAGGATTCGACTCACCGTCGATCATTAGCTACCTGGAACCCCTAACGAGGACGCCTTTAAGGCACGTCTAGCAGACTGTAAGTGTGACAAAAGTTCCTTTGCCAAACTAGGCATAAACACAGAGAAGCCAGAAGCTTCAAAGACCATCTCATGGGATACCAAAACTGTATCCCACTTTGATCTGCGTACAAACCAATGTGAAGTTGAGATCATGAAGATCCTCTAAATACAGCATACAACTTATATTTTATCGGACAAATTTACTGACAACTAGAAGATTGTCAGATCACATGTCCCTGCTACAAACACGCCAGCTAGGATTGATATACCCAATGATGGATGCAATCCACCTGCAGCAGAAAAGGTCGTACCTCAAGAAAAGAGAGGATGACCCCCCAGGCTCCAAGAATAAAATCCCTTGAAAGAGGAAAACTCCTGGAGTAATGATAACGATACCACTACATGATGCTGAGTTTAGCCCAGATACCTCTCCCATCCTAAAACCCCTAAATAGGAAAATATAGGAGAAATTTCATTTAACTATGTATGTACTGGGGAGGTACTGGATAGAAAAAGCACAATCATCGATAACAACTTCGCGCTCATTATTGACAATCACGTTACTGAATACGATGATGAGATCGATCCACGCTCTCTAGCAGAATGTAAATGCAGAGAGGATTGGCCAAAGTGGAACGAGTCAATAGGGGTAGAGCTGGACTCACTCTCGAAGCACAAAGTTTTTGGACCTGTAGTCCTAACACCGAAGGGTGTTAAACCTGTGGGATATAAATGGGTATTCGTAAGAAAAAGAAATGAAAATAATGAGATCGTACGCTAAAAAGTGCGCATTGTTGCACAAGGTTTTTCCCAACGACCAGGAATAGACTACGACGATACATACTCTCTAGTCATGGATGCGATCACTTTCCGTTTCATTATTAGCCTAACTACTACGGAAGGCCTGGATATGCAGCTCATGGACGTTGTGACTGCTTACCTATATGGAAATATAGATAAGGATATCTATATGAGAATCCCAGACGGATATAAACTACCGACAAAAATGACAGAAAGACCCCGGGACTTCTATTCTGTCAAACTCCAAAGATCATTGTATGGTCTAAAACAGTCGGAGAGAATGTGGTATAACAGACGCAGTGAGTTCCTAGTGCAACAAGGATTCATAACAAATGAAGTCTACCCTTGCATCTTTATAAGAGCAAAGGGAACAAGATTCGTAATCATTGCTGTCTACGTAGACAACCTAAATATCATCAGATCTCCTGAAGAGATAGCTGAGATATCCAAGAGTCTCACACAGAATTTTGAGATGAAAGACCTTGGCAAAACAAAGTTCTTCCTAGCCTTACAAATCGAACACCTAAGCGGAGGAATCCTATTACATCAATCCACCTACACAAAGAAGTTGCTGAAAAACTTCCTTATGGACAAATGTCACCCGCTTAGTACACCAATGGTTGTCAGATCATTGGATATTAATACGGACCCCTTCCGGCCGCTGGAAGAGGGGGAGGAAGCACTGGGTCCCGAAGTACCCTACCTGAGTGCAATTGGAGCACTCCTATATCTGGCAAACTGCACGCGTCCCGATATAGCGTTCGCAGTTAACCTACTAGCCAGATACAGTCAGCGCCTTCAAAGCGCCACTGGAACGGAGTGAAGCACCTTCTGCGCTACCTCCAAGGGTCAGTTGACTTGAGACTAAGCTTCAAGAAAGACCTATCCTCCAACTTAGTTGGTTATGCAGATGCAGGATACAGGTCTTACCCGCACACCGCAAAGTCCCAGACCAGCTTCGTATTCACCTCCGGTGGAACTGCCATCTCATGGAGATCTGTGAAGCAGACTTCAACAGCAACCTCATCTAACCACTCCGAGCTCATTACGATCCATGAAGCTAGTAGAGAATGCTTCTGGCTTCGTTCAGTCATCCACCACATCCTCGTGACTACTGGCCTGAAGACGGGAGATCTTGGACCAACCACTACGTACGAAGACAATGCTGCCTGCATAGCTCAACTACGAGGTGGCTACATCAAAGGTGACAGGACGAAGCATATTTCCCTCAAACTCTTCTGGGCGCATGAATAACAAGTAGACAACAACCTGACAGATCTATTTACTAAAGCTTTACCTCGTTGTACCTTTAGAAAACTTGTAATAGGACTTGGGATGAGACAGTTGAAAGATCTACAAGCCTGAAGCTTGTACGCAACAGGGGGAGTAGATGTTGGGTTGTACTCTTTTTTCCTAAGTTAATGGTTTTTCTCACTTGGTTTTTCATGGCCAAATGTTTTAACGAGACAACTACATCAACTCTGGATCCAGAAGTATCCACCTCTGATGATATCCATCGATCAGGGAAAGTTATAGAGACTTGTACTCTTTTTCCTTAGCCACTGGTTTTTCCCACTGGTTTTTCCATGGCATAGGTTTTAACGAGGCAAGAACTCTTAACTTGGGATCCAGAAGTATCCATTCCCCCATGATTAGATAAGCTCTATGAACCCTGAAGTGATCGTATACCTAACTTACAACAATAGATGGATAAGGGGAAGTGTTATGAGTGGGATTTTGTAGGCCCATTTGTGTATTGGGTACCCACCCATTATGTAACACTACTTCTATAAATACAGGGCTACGGGGTTCCGTAGCCGCCAAGCTTACAACACTAAGTTGCTATTTTATTTTTTAATTTACACTCTTTTGTTATGAGAGAACATAGTTTTTATGTAAACTGATTCTTACAATAATTTATGAGATAAATTAGTAAATTAAAATAATCTTGAAATTTTATTTAGAATTTTTTAATCAAATTTTAATTTACATATTTGATTTTAAATGTAATTCCATGCATTAGAAATAATTTTAATGCAACCTAAAAATTTTATGTAATAAAATTTAATGGCTAAAATAATTTTAAAATAGTTTAGAATTATTTTAATTGCATTTAAAAAATTTCATGCTTATATTGTTATGTGATAACTGCTTGCATGTGAAAATTTATATTATTTCTTTTATAATGTTTTATACTAATTATTTGATTATATGTGTAACTATTAGAAGGATCATGTGACTGCTCTAACGTTACTTACCTTTTCTAAAATTTTAGGATGTTAGCCCATGGTCTAAGTAAGTATTAAGAAAAAGCTAATGAGTTGGATTTTTTGCTTGATAATTTTAATTAGTTTAAATTAAAAAACTAATTAAATGGATTAATTAGTAGATAAAAAACCTTAATTGTAAATCGAAATTACAAAAATCTTATTAAAGCATCGAATATTAATTTTACTTTTCATATTGGTATCTTAGAAAGGTATATTTTGAGAGGTTAATTAAGAAAAATGACTTGGTGATTCAAGTATGGAAACCTCACTTTCAGCTTACTACTGGTGTAATCAAGTGATTAGACTAAATTT
Organism: Scilla litardierei; assembly: GCA_030789695.1. Classification (NCBI taxonomy): domain Eukaryota; kingdom Viridiplantae; phylum Streptophyta; class Magnoliopsida; order Asparagales; family Asparagaceae; genus Scilla; species Scilla litardierei. The sequence goes on from CM061142.1 coordinate 126,227,272, forward strand.
TAAATCCCGTCATTATCTTTGTAACTTAGTTTTTCCAATCATATCATATGCATTACGTTTAAAATTCTTTTAAGAATTATTTGTAGCCTTCCATTATTTCAAAAAAGTTAGAGTACTTATGTACTAGTGATATAGATGTTGATAGCGATCAAGCAATTAGCATTACTACTAGTGATGCACTTTTGTTAACCATGAGATGGATTTAATGGAAAATGCATATGCCCTTATTGGTATTGATCAAGGATTCGTATGCCTTTCTCAAGCCAAATAAGAAATGTATAGCAACAAACTTGATTAATATTTTATAATTTATTGGCGACAGTCAAGGTTATAAACGTAGTAAAGGTCAAAACCATAATTAGGAATCACAAGAAGTTGTAAATGATAAATATTTTGTCTAACTTCTATTTAGCGAGATAACCTGGTATAGTGGTTGAGTTTATCAAATTTGTTGTAGTTGGATCCTAATTCCCACTATAAAATTACAGAATCTAATTGGGTTCTGTCCTTTGGTTTTAAGATATTTTTTATAAATAGTAGGTGAAAATAAATGATACAAATCAATCTAATATTTAAGAACTGTATGGTCCCTAGCTATGAGGAAAACACTAGAAAGGGGGTTGAATAATGTTTATACAATTTAAAAAGATAGTACACCAAATTAAATTCCTAACCAACAATAAAGTGCGGAATGAAAATTAACCCTAAGAATGAAACAATGCAAACACAGATATGTTTCAAGGGTTCGGATTACCCAAGTCAAATCCTGACTTGATCCTGGTAATCCTACATCAATTACACCCGGATACAACCGGATACTCAAGTTAGAATCATAACTTGAGGTTTTCTTAAAACCCCACTTGTAGCAACCCTACAAGTGAAATCGAAGTACACTCGATTGTCCTTGACTCCCACAACTTGGGAGCAAGCAAAACACTCTCACAACCCGAGAGTAAATCAAATAACAAAAGTTATGAAATATGAAATAAACAACACTTACAATCACATATGCCTTGAAGTAGAACTTGATGGAGAGTGTGTTGTGTATTGAATGACTCTCTTAAAGAGAGGAAAGCCTTTCCTCTTAACTGCACCAAATGCCTAGAAGATTTCTCTTTGGTTCTAGATTGGAGAGCAAGAGATGAAGGATAGGAATTCTAGGGCTTTTGGATTTTGAGAGCTTAGATCAATGAAGATTGAAAGCTTGAAAGGTTGAGCTGATGAGTATCAAGTGATTTACCTCTCAATGGAACAGTAGAGGCTGGCTTTATATTTTTCTCAAACCCTTCAAACAGAATTCCCAAAAGCCCCTTTGAAATCCGTAAGAAAAAGATCAACGGATAGAATTTGCACACGCGACAGTCGACTGTTGAACAAAACACAGTCGACTACTGCACTGTGTCAGAGGTAGGTGAGAATTCAAATGGTAACTTACCACGTGGACAGTCGACAGATGAAGAGAAGATAGTCGACTGTTAAACCAACAAGCGACTGTAATTCCTTCTACAGGCGACTGGCCGCAAACAGGGTAACTAGAGAAAATCTCAAAAAAGGCTGGCAGGACAGGACAGGAGACTGATGAAGAGAAGACAGTCGACTGTTAAACCAACAGGCGACTGTATTTCCTTCTACAAGAGACTGTCACAAAACCTGACATTTTCCAGAGAGTTGAGTCTGCAGATAAGCTTAAAGGCAGACGACTGTTGAAGCATTGACAGTCGACTGTAAATACAACATTAGTCGATTGTCACTAGAATAAGAATTATTCAAGAGAACAAGTCCGGCAGAAGAATCATGGACACGCTACTGTTGAAGCATTTACAGTCGACTGGTCCTTGGACATGCGACTATAAATGATACATCAGTCGACTGGCCAGATCAAACTGAGAATGATTTTGGGCTGAAGATAGACAGGCGAGTGATTACAAATCACAGTCGATTGTCACTTGGACAGGCGCCTGTGAAATGTACAGCAGTCGCCTGATAGAGTTAAAGCTCCGAAAGTCCAAAAATCAACTGATTAAATATGTGCATAACAGGCAACTGTAGAACAAAACACAGTCGACTGTTTTAAGACAGGCGACTGTAAATCGTTCTGCAGTCGACTGTTGAAATCCTGACATTGCACGTTCTTGATATAAATGAATTGGAGTCTAAGGAAAGTTGATCTAATGATATCTTAAGACTGAAATGAAGATGTGTGTGCTCCAACAAAGTTCTACTTCTAAGCTACATACTAGAAGAGAAAAAAAGAAGATTACATTTGTAGAACTTTCTCTTCTATCCAACGTATGAGCTTGAAGTCTTCTAGGAGCTTCAATCACCATCTTTGATCATCCAATCCACTTCTTTTGCTTTCATCGATCTTTGAGTGCCATCCATTGCTAATTGATCTTCATGATATGCTTAGGCAATAGATTAACTGCAAATAGGAGATTAGTCACAAGTATTTATATTTGCTCATCATTAACACCAAGTAGGGAGAAGTCCAATACCCAACATTCTCCCCCTTTTTGATGATGAAAAACAAACATAAACAAAAGGATAAATAATTGTGCTTAAGAAAACTTACTCCCCCTATATAGATGCCAATCAAGTTAGTGAATATATAGTAGGGCATCTATGGATCAAATGACGCAAATGAGTAAGATATGCATGAATGGAATGATATGCTTGAATCCATGAGATATAGGATTTTATAATCCACATTCATTATATCTTACTCCCCCTGAATCTAAGGCAACTTCAAACTTAGATTCAAGTTATGAATTAGAATTCACTTAGCACATAATTATGAACATGTTTATTTCTCTTCCCCTATGGCATTATCCAAAATGGGGGAGTAGAATAACAACAATAGTGCTAAATAAGAACTAAAAAATCATAAGACTCTAAAGATATATAAATAAAAAACTCATAAAACATATTAAAAACTTAGTTGACTAAATGAATGAGGGTCCAATATCAGCATTAAGAGCAACATGTTAAAAATCATCTCAAATCACATCATATAAATGATATCGCATACAAGAAGACAATTTCACAATATTCACACATATAAGATAAACAATGAGTCAATGTGTGAAACACAAAATGAAGATAACAACAATTTCATATATATATATAAGATCAAAGTTACATGGGTACAAAATACATCCATAAACACTATGTACATCCAAAAAGTGATCAAAATACATACATCATCCATCCATCACTCAAAATAAAAACTCAAAAAATAAATACAAACACTCAACAACTCAACCCTAACAAAACAAAATCTAAATCTAAGGGCGAGTATCTGGAGCAGCATCAGCATCATTAGTCGATATGGATGACTGATGGGTTAGAGGGGCGGCCAGACATACGGAACATCAGTCTGGTGGAGCGACGGGTCGGAAAAGCACGAGCCTACCTCTTTGATGACGACGCACCAACAGAAGGAGGCTCAACATGATCAGGGACAGAGGGCTGAACAGCAGTAGACAAAGGCACGAAGCCTGGAGAACTGGAGACAGCTGAATGGGTAGTATCCTCGGACGGAGGAAACGTGGCCTGGAGTTCGACCGGAATAGGGAAGCCGTGAAGCAAGAACTGTTAGTTCTTGGGTTCAAGACTAACGTTGTTTTGATGATGATCAATACATTATGTTAGTGTGCTACTCAATCTTTTGTTTTAGTCTCAGTTTATCTTAATGATTATATGTTGATAAGACAAAGCATAATGCTTGAAGGATATTACAATGGATATCTTAATGACCTCCAAAAGTGATGGAGTGCTCAAGCTTGGATAAAGTCATGAAGATCATCTATTGAAGCCAAAGCTTCGAGCATGATAATGGATGGACATCTAGAGGAGGATTGACAAAGCTTGGAGCTTGATGAAGGGAAGCTCATCAAGGGGTGCTAAAGCTTGGAGATGATTGGGGAGCATCAAGGTATCGTGAGCTTGAAGACTTAGACTCTAGGAGATGCAATATGTAATCCATGTAATTTCAATTACTTGCATTTCTCTTTTTGAGTTTAGGATTATTGTAATGCCTTGATAGATGTTCATACCCTCATGCATATGCATTTCACCATCTAAGTGAGCCTTAGGATTATCATAGAGTCCAACCCAATTGGTTCATCTAGCCCAAAGACTCAATTGGAGTCTCTGGCTCTCCTAGAGTTGCCTGTTAAAGGTTTTACAGTCGAGTGGGTGATTCCAGTCGCCTGTCGAGCCTTCTACAATCGACTGTGGTGTATAGCTCAAGTCAACATGTTTATTGACTCTTCTTGAGCTTTTGCATCAGTCGACTGATGTTCAATTTACAGTCTCCTGTGTTTCTACAGTCGCATGTGAATTGGTCGACAGTCGCCTATGCGCATCTTGTATTTTATGGGCTTCATCCCAATTTGCAAGATAGTCGACTGATGAAGTATTTACAGTCACCTGTATATTTATAGTCGCCTGTGAAATGGCAATCAGTCGTCTGAAAGGCGTAAGTGCGAAAATTGCATCTCTCTCTGTTTATTTCCATCCCTACAGCAGTCGCCTAATGAAGGATATACAGTCGACTGTCTGTTATACAGTCGCCTGTGTAGTCTTCTACAATCGACTATCCTGGCTCAGATTATATCCGTTGGGATTTTCTAGCCGTTGAACAGTCGACTGTCATTTGTTCATCAATCGACTGTCTGTGCCGTAAACTGTCAAAATCTAGCTGTTGCAGATTTCTTCCCTTTGGGTTTTTGGCCAGTTTTATGGGTCCCTTTGGGCTTCCTATATATAGGAGTTGGCTTAGTTCATTTAGAACTCTTGGTTATTCTTGAATATATTTGTGAATCAATAGCTACTCCTAATCTTTCCCATTCCCTCATTAGATCTTCAATCTTATGATATAGCATCTAAGCTCTAGGGAATTTCTCCAAGGGATTTCAATCTCTTTCCTTTTCTTGGATAACATCTTTCTTCTCTTCATCTCATACACTCAAGTGAGACGTGTTAGGATTCATTCCTAGAAAAGAGAAAGATCATCAAGTGCAATCAAAGCCTCGAGTTTCAATTGCATGCCTTCTTCTTCACATTGGTAAGATCATATCATGGCATAGGTAAGTGTTATTTCGTTTCACCTTTGTGATACCCCTAATTCTCTTTGTGGGAATTAGTTACTCTCTTTGTAGGGTTACTCACTTTGTGCGAGTTTGGTTCTTTCTGTGTGAAAGAACAAATCCTCTGTGTGAGGTCTCTCTGTGTGAGTGTAAGGATTTCTCTGTGTGAGAATCTAAATCCTCTTGTGAGGTATCTCTGTTTGAGATTGTATTCACTTCTCTATGTGGGAATTATAGTGAATACTAGTATGGGTGGATGTACCCAAGTTTTGGGGAACCAGGGTAAAATCCTTGTGTTTGTGTTTGTTGTTGTTGAGCACTCTGTTTATTTTCCGCTGCTAATGGTGCTTTAATTTCAGTAACTTTTAATTAAGCACTTTGCTTGCTATTAAACTATTCACCCCCCTCTAGTGTGTGTAGCCCCGCAGGGTCCCTTACAAGAACGACTTGTACTGAAGCTCTAGGGGAAGAGAGAGCTTCTGATCCATGGAGGGAGCAAGTTTTTCGATCGAGGAGACTCGGTCACATAGCTGAGCGAGTAGAAAATCTTCTAACGAAACAGACGGAGGAGGACAGGGTGGCTGGTCAGCTGGTGGAGGAGTGTTGGATATGGACGACATGTATACACCCATGAGGGGATGTATGAGGGTCTATGGACCTCAGATGTCGCGTGCACGAAAGCGTGCACGAAGGGAACCTTTTCATGTGCGAAAAGGACCACTTGATAAGTGGAAAAAGTCACTTTATAAGTGCATAAAGGCACTTGATAAGTGAATGAAGAAAAGGATAAGTAAAAGGGCTAATATAGGCTAATAAGCTTATATTTAGTTATTTCCTACAATAACTACCCCTAAAGCCTATAAATAGGACCCAAGGGTAAGGCTTTTAGACCATTCCATTCATGCCATAAGTTTGCATAAGGAAACTTATGTTCTTCTTCTCCCTTCCATTAAATTCCTCTTCTAAATAGAGATTTAGACAGTGAAACGCTGCTTCGATCCTCCGTGATGAAGTACCGACCGTTGTGACGAATCCGAGGGTGAAGTTCAGAGACTACGGCGCAGCATACGCTAACGTAAGTCTATGTTATTATTCGATCCTAACGTCGTTGTTTTAACAGGATCCTACATTGGTATCAAATCCATACGGGTTCGCCCCGGTCTAACCGTCGCCCCGGTCTAACCGATGAACGAGGCGTTGTCTTTTTCACGAATGAGTTTCCTACCATTATGGATATGGTAGGAGCGCATCGTGACGGAGAGAATCGCAGCAGTTGTTCTTTTCACGTTAGGGTCTTCTGTCATTACGGATATGGCAGGAACTCTCCGTGACGGGAAGAACTGACCATTCATCTCGCCAAACTCGCACTCTTCATGGATGCTGAGTCTCCATTCAATAGGGAATGTGAACTCTCTTCATGTGGAGCGTGAAGTTTGCGGTCGTGAAGGTATGTTATTTTTTTTGGCACACGGCCATTGAAGGATAACTACTTTCTTGATGAACGGGCGTCTCATCGGAGAAGATGAAGATGGCTGTTACAAAATTCTCATCGGAGAAGATGATCTCATTGGTGCATGATCGACATGGCCATATGGGCCGTGGAGGCTATGCACCCCCTCCCCATGCGAAGGGGGTTGGCTACGGCCAATGACCACCAAGGCCACCACCCCTCCGGGAGGGGGATGTGCAAACCGGACCCAAAGGAAGGGGAGGCCGGCCATGGCCAAGGGGCCATGGCCGGCATGCACAAAGGCCGGCCTGGCCTCGGCCAGGGACATGGCCGGCCCTGGCCTCGGCCAGGGCCCTGTTGGATATGGAAGACGTTTGTACACCCTTGTGGGGGATGTACGAGGGAATACGGACCTCGAACGTCGCGTACACGAAGTCGTGTACAAAGGGAATCTGTTCCCTTGCGGAGAGGATCTCTGGATGAGTGGGAAAGTCGCATTATATATGCATAAGTGCATGCGACATATGGCTAATAAAGGGGGAATATCTTAAGCTTATGTTGTACCATGCATATGGTACAACTTAAGCTTATAATGTGCCATGTATTATGGTACACCTTAATTAAGTTGTTCCAAAGGAACAACTTACCCTAAAATAACTACCTTGGGTGCTATAAATAAGACCCAAGGGTAAGCCATTTCTTACACCTTTTGCATGAAATTCATGCATGCATCTTCTTCCTAGCGAAGCTCTGCAGAAATCCTTTCTCTTCCTCTATCCAAGTTCTTAATCTGAAATAGAGATTTAGATTGTGGATTAGTAGCCTTACTCCGTTTGTGAGAAGACTCGATCCGTCGTGGCGAATCCGAAGGCAAAGTTCCGAGACTACCGTTCCGCATACGCTAGCGTAAGTCTCAACTTTAATTATCGATCCTAACTCTGTTTTGGCAGGATCCTACATTGGTATCAGAGCCATATGGGTTCGCCCCGGTCAAACCACCACCCCGTCGAAACTATGAACGAGTCGTTGTCTTTTTCACGAATGGGTATCCTACTATTACGGATATAGTAGGAACGCTTCGTGACGGAGAGAACGCAGCGGTTGTTCTTTTCACGTTAGGGTCTCCTATCATTACGGATATGGTAGGAACTCTCCGTGACGGGAAGAACCGACCGTTCACATAGTAAGTTATTTTTCATTTTTGGCACACGGCCATTAGGAAATAACTAATTTCTCGACGAACAGGTGCTTCATCGACGAACGGGTGCTTCATCGAGGAAGATGATGGTAGTTATTTCCATCGGGTAAGAGGAAATTTGGTACATGTGCACCATGGCCAAATGGGCTATGAAGGCCATGCACCCCCCCTCCTCAAGCGGAGGGGGTTGGCTACGGCCAATAACCACCGGTGACCACCCCATCAAGGGGGAGGAATAAGTGCGGCAACCCCATTCAAAGGGGGTGGCCGGCCATGGCCAAAGGGGCCATGGCCGGCCAACGCCAAATGGCCTTAGCCATGACCGGCCATGGCCAAGCCATGGCCGGCCATGGCCAGGCCGGCAATGGCCGGCCAAGGCCAGTCCGGCAGTGGCCGGCCTTGGCCAAGGCCTGCCGGCCAGGGCCGGCCCTGGCCGGCCTGCCGGCCCTGGCAGAGGCCAGGGCCGGCGCCCTGGCCTCAGGCCAGGGCCTGGCCGAGGCCAGGGCAGGAGCCTTGGCCCCGGCCAGCGGCCAGGCCGCCCTGGCAGAGGCCAGGGCGGCGCCCTGGCCTCAGGCCAGGGCCTGGCCGAGGCCAGGGCAGGAGCCCTGGCCCCGGCCAGAGGCCAGGGCCTGGCCGAGGCCAGGGCAGGAGCCCTGGCCCTGGCCAGTGGCCTGGCCGGCCGGCCCTGGCAGAGGCCAGGGCCTGGCCGGCCCTGGCCGAGGGGGCCAGGGCTCCTGGCCGGCCAGGGCAGAGGCCCTGGCCGGCCCTTGGCCAAGCACCGGCCAGGGCAGAGGCCCTGGCCGGGAAGAAGTTGCTTTCGAAAAATTGGTCGACCAATTTGGAGTTTTTGGTCGACCAATCTGGCAGAAGGTCTGGGTCGACTGCAAACTTGCCAACTGACCCATACGGGGTGACAAAAGGCATTGGCCAAACTCGAATATGCAGATTAGCCCATACGGAGCTAACCATAGTGCCGACTAGTTCATACGGAACTAACGTTTTTAATGAAGTTTTTCATTTGGGCTCTACTCCTTGAAGATTAGCCATAGTGCTCTACTTCATGCGAGATTAGCCATGTCATTGTGCTCTACTCTACGGAGATTAGCCAATGTACTTGTGACGTTGTGCTCTACTCTACAGAGACTAGCCAACGTGCTTTCAAATTTTTTGAAAAAGATGTTTTTCAAATAGGTTATGTCCCGTCCTTAAATCGGGATAGCGCAATTTAGAATTCCAAGTCCTACCACGATCCGGCCATGGTCATCTAACCCATGGGTGTGTAGAACAGGTCTCGTGGCTTGGCAATTGTTGCGTTAAAATTCTTTGCACTAATTCTCACCTATTCTATTTTGAAAGATATGTTTTTCAAAGTAAATTTCCGCTACTAATACCATACGGGTATTTCTGATTTCTTTTTACTTAAAGATAAGTAAGAGGGATACTTTGAAAGTTACTTCTAGATGGTAGTTGGGAACGTAGTGAACTTCTCGATTCTAGAGTAACATTTCAACGCATCCAAGGAACTTATCAAGTGTTTAAAGAATCGAAACTTTATGCATAGAATTTTGATCGTGTTTTTCATTCTCTTTGCAGTTTTTTGAATCGAATATGTCTACCGCTTCTAAGAACATTGTCGTAGAGCTTAACAAAGGTGAAAAGCTCAACGGCGACAATTATAAACTTTGGTCAATAAAGATCCAATATGTTTTGGAGGAGCAAGATGTGCTCGAGACACTCCAAAACATAATGGTAGAACCTGAGTTGGGCAATACGGCCCAACACAAGAGGGGCCGGGAAGCTTATGATACTTGGACTCGAAAGAACAAAATAGCACGCATTACGTTACTGTCCGCGATGGACAATGACATAATGCGTCTATTTCGGGAATTCAATCTAGCCAAAGACATATGGTCTGAGCTAGAAGTAAAGTTTGGTGGAACTTCGGTTACCAAACTCCGCTCCTTGAATATTCAATTTGATTCATACAAGATGCGGCGAGATCATTCTATGAAGAAGCATCTCCGCCACATGGCGAATCTTATATCTGAATTAAAGGATGCGGGTGTTACGCTGTCTGACGAACAGCAGATCCAAGCAGTCATTCGTTCACTCCCAGATAGCTGGGATAACATGAAAATGCATCTCACTCATAATGAGTGCATTAAAACTTTAAGCGATGTATCGAAACACCTCGAACTCGAGGAAGAGCGGATTCAAGCCGCAAAACCAAGTGCAGAAGTGCACGTGGCCGCTAGTTCCTCACATGGGGGAAATAAGCGGAAGAATAAACGCTTAAGGTTTGTGAACGAACGAAAGCAAGAACCGGAAACCTCAAAGAAGACTAAGAACAAAAAGTGGCAAAAGAATGTGCACTCAAAGAAGAAAAACTTGAAGAAGATCAAGTGCTTTAAGTGCAACAAGTACGGTCACTTCGCCCGTACATGTACGGATGGAAGTGATAAGGTAACTTGTAGGGCTAGTTACATATGTGTTTCTAGTTCCATGTTTCTTGCTGAATCTAACTATTTTTGGTTGATTGATTCAGGGGCCACAGACCACGTTGCGAAGGACAGAAGGTTCTTCGTAGAGTATCGAAGGATAACTCAAGGAACAAAGTGGATATACGTCGGCAACAACACTCGTGTTGAAGTCAAAGGCGTCGGAACATGCAAGCTCGTTCTCGACAACGGCCGGACTTTATTATTGCACGACGTCCTCTTTGCTCCAGATATTAGAAGAAATATCGTATCCGTGGTCATGTTAATGTCTTTAGATTATGAGTGGAGGTTCTATAAACAATCTGTTGACCTTGTTTGTAATAATTCTTTGATTGGTTCTGGTAATGTTTGTAATGGATTAATTGTATTAAACACAATGTATGATGATTCTTCTTCCATTAATGAAAGTTTTCATTTGACAAATGCTTCTAACTCTGTGTCTAAGATCATTTGTTGGCATGCAAGACTTGGTCATATTGGACCAACTAGAATGGATAGACTTGCCAAAAGTGGCTTGCTATCTAATGTTTCAAAAGTTGAAATGTCAACTTGCGAACATTGTCTTGTAGGGAAAACTTGTCGCAAGCCGTTTGGAACTGGCACAAGGGCCGAAGTTCCATTACAGCTTATCCATTCGGACATTTGCGGTCCAATGAATGTTAAGACAAGACGCGGGAAGTCCTATTTCATCACTTTCATTGATGACTTCACCCGTTTCGGTCACATTTATTTGATTTCCCACAAACATGAAGCTTTAACTTGCTTCAAAAACTATATGAGTTTAGTGGAAAATCAACTAGATCGCAAGATAAAGGTCTTGCGCACCGATCGGGGTGGAGAATATCAATCAACGAGTTTTAAGGAACTCTGTGATGAAAAAGGCATAGTTCATCAAATAACTATGCCTTATACTCCACAGCAAAATGGTGTTGCGGAAAGAAGAAATAGGACATTGATGGAAATGGTCCGATCAATGATGTCACAGGCAAATTTGCCTATCACCTTTTGGGGTGATGCATTATTGACGGCAGCGTTCATCTTAAACCGTGTACCCTCGAAGTCGGTAAGTTCTACTCCTTATGAGTTGTGGAACAATAGAACTCCAGACTTAAGCATTCTAAAACCTTGGGGTTATGCCTCTTATGCACATTTATCCTCTCACAAATATGGCAAACTTGGGCCACGTGGGAGGAAGTGTATCTTCATCCGATACGCTGAAAACTCCAAAGGATATGCTTTCGTCGGTCAAGAGGACAATGGAGGTCTTATAGAATTCGAATCGAGGGATGTTGTCTTCTTGGAAAATGAGTTTCCAAGACAGGGTGAGATAAGTCAAGACTTATCCTAGTTTGAGACTTGGGATCAAGAAGGATCGGAACGTTCGAGTGGGAGAATTCTTGGTGAAGAAGAAAATACGTTTCAAACTTCACCAATGGATGATACGAACGATACCAATCCTATTCCGAGTGGGAGTGATATTATTCCAAGTGGGAGTGATGTCATTCCAAGTGGGAGTGATCAAACTCAAACAAGACGTAGTAATCGAACGAGGCTAACACCTCTAAGATTTGAGGATGAATTTCCTCAAACATTCATGACATTACTACAAGATGATGACGAACCTGCAAATTTCAAACAGGCCGTCACATGCCCTGCTAAAGATAAATGGATAGCGGCAATGGAAGAAGAACTACAATCCATGAAAACAAACCAAGTCTGGGACTTGGTTGATTTACCTAAGGGACGTAGAGCCATTGGGAACAAGTGGGTTCTCAAAATCAAGCATAAGGCTGATGGCTCCATCGAGAAATATAAAGCTCGCCTTGTTGCGAAAGGTTTCACGCAACAGGAAGGAATAGACTACGAAGAGACTTTCTCTCCTGTCATGCGTTTTACCTCCATTCGCTTAATTCTGGCAATGGTGGCTTGTTTGGACCTCGAATTACATCAGATGGATGTAAAGACTGCTTTTCTTAACGGAGAACTAGATGAGGAGATCTACATGGAACAACCAAACAGGTTCGTACAAGAAGAAAACGAACATAAGGTTTATAAACTTCGTAAATCCATATATGGTCTTAAACAATCCTCAAGGCAGTGGTATATGCGCTTTCAAGAAGTCGTTTTGTCGTATGGTTTCTCCATGCTCGACGAAGACAACTGCGTATATATTAAGAGGATTAAAAACAAGTATGTAATTATGTCTCTTTATGTAGATGACATACTTATAGCCGGAAATGATAAGCGTCTTATATTGGATATCAAAGCTTGGCTTTCATCCGTCTTTGAGATGAAAGACATGGGTGAAGCTGCATATATCCTTGGGGTTAAGATCTCAAGGAATCGTTCCAAGAAACTTCTTTCTCTCTCTCAAGAGACATATATAAAGAAAGTTTTAGAACGGTTTAATATGCAGGACTGCAAGCCAATTGATACTCCAATAAGCAAAGGCGAGGGTCTATGTTTGGAGATGTGTCCCAAAGATCCAAAAGAAAAGAAAGCTATGGAAAAAGTTCCATACTCCAGTGCTGTCGGGAGTCTGATGTACGCCATGATGTGTACCAGACCGGACATTTGCTATGCTGTTGGTATGGTAAGCCGTTACCAATCCAACCCAGGACAAGCACATTGGAAAGCAGTGAAGAGGATATTAAGATACCTCAAAGGGACTGCGGACTATGCGTTATGCTATCAAGGCAATACCTTGAGACTCGAAGGCTATACCGATGCTGATTGGGCGGGTGATCTCGACGAGCGAAGATCTACCTCAGGTTTTGTTTACTTGCTCGGGAATGGTGCAATATCCTGGAGCAGCAAGAAGCAAACCTGCATCGCCTTATCAACCATGGAAGCCGAATTCGTAGCATTCAGCATGGCGGTCCAAGAAGCTGTTTGGCTTAGGAAATTCTTAGACAGACTAACGAATGCCTCTGACTCGAGCACTGTTCCTATATACAGTGATAGTCAAGCTTCGATTGCCTATGTCAAAGATCCTAAATTTCATTGTAAGACCAAACACATTGACATTCGATTCAAGTTTGCGAAGGATTATGACAAACGGAAGGAAGTAGACATAGGATACATATCCACGCATGAGATGATAGCGGATCCCCTTACCAAGGCGATCCCCAGAGATGTGTTTTTCAAACACTTATCATCTATGGGAATGCGTAGGTGCTGAGCTGTATCATGTAATATTTCCCATGTCTATAGAAGATCAAAATTTAATTTGCATATAAGTTTCTTACAAATGATTTTATATACATTTGTGTTTAAGTCTCAGCTATTTTATTGTGTGTATGTCGGACAGATTAAGGTTGGCTCTCTCACATGAGCAACCGCCTTATCTTATCAGATGGATAAGATAGAGATGAGACTAAGTTTAAAGTCAAAATCATTAGACAAATGATTTAGAGTCGTGACTTAAACAAGATAGTCGAATAAAAGATCTGCATCATACGGATGCTTACAAAAGATCTGAGATCTGTATCACAAGGATATTTGAAAGAGATCTCGTAGGATTTTAAATCCTATCTGTCTTATGCAGGATGAGAGTCCGTGAATATTTCACGAGTAGTAAGGGGACTCAAAAAGATAGGCACAGTGGTGTCTGATCTTTTCATCCGTACAACATCATTAAGACATACTCTCCCTGGGAAAGGAGTGATGTTGTAATACGTGTTCATACCACGTATGCATTTCGACCACTGAGTTAGTAGCAATAGTGTTTGCTATTATGTGAGACTCAAAGGCCATACTGGTCTTAACTCTTACCCTCAAGGACTCCAATTGGTTCCTTTAGATTTGACGAGATGATCGCTATCTTAGCGTGTTACTAATGGGCTATGGTAATTCGGCTCGGTGGGGCACGTTAGAAAAGCGAATCAAGTCAAGATCAGAAGGTTCACAAGAAGAGGAAGATTGATTTCATATTCGCATTTAGACTTTAATGATTCAAAGCTGGCCAGCCAATTGTAATCCAGATGGGATTCAATTGTTGAATATAAAGTATAAGAAATGCGAAGAAATAATCTAGGGTAAAGCATGCGTTGAACTACTCAACTTTGCACCTTCGAGGTCGTTGTGTATCTCTAACAAGTGCACAACAACAGACTCTACGCGCATGACGGTCGCACGGTCTATTTCTCGGTATGATAGATGAAAGAACTAAGGGAAAGACGTTCTCTTACAATCCCCTCAAGTGTGAGTGGGAGATGTTGGATATGGAAGACGTTTGTACACCCTTGTGGGGGATGTACGAGGGAATACGGACCTCGAACGTCGCGTACACGAAGTCGTGTACAAAGGGAATCTGTTCCCTTGCGGAGAGGATCTCTGGATGAGTGGGAAAGTCGCATTATATATGCATAAGTGCATGCGACATATGGCTAATAAAGGGGGAATATCTTAAGCTTATGTTGTACCATGCATATGGTACAACTTAAGCTTATAATGTGCCATGTATTATGGTACACCTTAATTAAGTTGTTCCAAAGGAACAACTTACCCTAAAATAACTACCTTGGGGGCTATAAATAAGACCCAAGGGTAAGCCATTTCTTACACCTTTTGCATGAAATTCATGCATGCATCTTCTTCCTAGCGAAGCTCTGCAGAAATCATTTCTCTTCCTCTATCCAAGTTCTTAATCTAAAATAGAGATTTAGATTGTGGATTAGTAGCCTTACTCCGTTCGTGAGAAGACTCGATCCGTCGTGGCGATTCCGAAGGCAAAGTTCCGTGACTACCGTTCCGCATACGCTAGCGTAAGTCTTAACTTTAATTATCGATCCTAACTCTGTTTTGGCAGGATCCTACAGGCCCTGGCCGGCCCTGGCAGAGGCCAGGGCCGGCGCCCTGGCCTCAGGCCAGGGCCTGGCCCGCCCTGGCCGGCCCTGGCAGAGGCCAGGGCTGGCGCTCGGCCAGGGCCTGGCCGGCCCTGGCCGGCCTCGGCCAGGGCCCCTGGCCAGCCAGGGCAAAGGCCATGTCCGAGGGCCAGGGCCCCCTCTGGCCGGCCCTGGCCGGCCTCGGCCCTGGCCGAGGGGCCAGGACTCCCCCTTTGCCGGCACTGGCCGGCCTCGGCCAAAGCAGAGGCACTGGCCAGCCCTCGCCGAGGAGGCCCGGCCCTTGGCCAATCCATGACCATCAAGCCCCGGCCTCGACCAAGGTGATGGGGGGTCTGCATGGCCGGTCCATACGGGACCGGCGGCAGTTGCATACGGAAAAACCCCTTACTTGGGAGAATTCGGCCTTGGCACAGCCACGGCTCGACCCCGGCAGTGGCCGGGGCTGGCCACTGCCTCCCGCTGCAAAACACGTCTGCAAAATACGTTTGCAAAATACTTTTTCAAAATACGTTTTCAAAAACGCTTTTCCGCTGCAAGTACTATAAGAGTACTATCATTTGATAAGTGAGGGGGAAATATTGAAAGTTGTTCTAGATGGTGATTGGAATCGTAGAGACCTTTCCGATTCTAGAGCAACATCTTCAATATTTTTCGAAAGTAACTTATCAAATGTAAAAATATCATTCCAAGTGGGATATTCCAAGTGGGAGTGATATCTATGTATAAGAATTTTTATGCAATGATTTTTGATCGAACCTTCGGTTTTGTGTCTTTTGCAGCATTTTAAAGTTAAAATGTCTTCCGCTTCAAAGAACATCGTCGCTGAGTTAAACAAAGGTGAAAAACTCAACGGCGATTATTACAAACTATGGTCCATCAAAATACAATATGTTCTAGAGGAGCAAGAAGTGCTCGAAACTCTGAAGAACATAATGATTGAACCAGAGTTGGGCACTACGGCCCAACACAGAAGAGACAAGGAATCTTTCGATGCTTGGTCTCGGAAGAACAAGATTGCACACATTACGTTGTTGTCCAGTATGGCCGACGATATAATGCGTATCTTCCGAGAACATGACCTATCCATGGACATATGGTCCAAGCTTGAGGAGAAGTTTGGTGGCACCTCGGTGTCCAAACTTCGTTCTTTAACTATAAGATTTGATTTATACAAGAAACGTCCAGATCATTCCATGGGGAAACATCTGCGACATATGGCGAATCTCATCTCAGAGTTAGAGGATGCAGGTCATGTGCTCACTGATGAGCAACAAATCCAAGCCGTCATACGTTCCCTACCAAATGGGTGGGACCAAATGAAGATGCATCTCACTCATAATGAGAGCATCAAGAACTTCAACGATGTTTCTAAGCACCTCGAGTTAGAGGAAGAGCGGCTTGCGGCCGCCAAGCCAAGTGCAGAAGTGCACATGGTTGCTAGTTCCTCACATGGGGGAAAGAAACGGAAAAATCGTTCGAAGTTTACTAATGAACGTAATAAGCAACCAGAGTCTACCAAGAAACCCAAACATAACGGTGGGCACAAGAAATGGCACAAGAAGAAGGACTTGAAGAAGATCAAGTGTTTCAAGTGCAACAAGTTAGGTCACTATGCTCGTTCATGTACGAGTGGAGGTGACGAGGTAACTTGTAATAATACTAGTTACATATGTGTTTCTAGTTCAATATTTCTTGTAGAATCTAATCCTTTTTGGATAATTGATTCAGGTGCCACCGACCACATAGCAAGGGACAGACGGTCCTTTGTAGAGTATCATCAGATACCCCAAGGAACGAAGTGGATCTATGTAGGAAACAACACACGTGTTGAAGTGAAAGGCGTTGGGACTTGCAAGCTCGTCTTGGACAACGACCGCACTATCCTACTTCATGATGTTCTCTTCGCTCCGGATATTCGAAGGAATATTATATCTGTGGTCGTGTTAATGGGTCTTGGTTATAGCTGGTTTTTTCATAATTGTAAAGTGGATTTGTCTTGTAATAATACCCTAATTGGTTCTGGGTATGTATTTAAGGGATTTATTGTATTAAATACAATGTATGATTCCTCATTTAATAATGAAAATTTCCTTGTTACAAATTCATCAAATTATGAGTCAGATGTAATTTGTTGGCATGCAAGGCTTGGTCACATTGGACCAACATGAATGGATAGACTTGCTAAACGTGGCCTTCTATCCAATGTTTCAAAGGTCAAAATGTCGACTTGCAAACATTGCCTTGTAGAGAAATCTTGTCGCAAGCCGTTTGGAACCGGCACAAGGGCCGAGGTTCCATTACAGCTCATCCATTCGGACATATGTGGTCCGATGAATGTCAAGACAAGACGCGGAAAGTCCTATTTCATCACTTTTATTGATGACTTCACCCGATTCGGTCATATCTATTTGATATCCCACAAAAGTGAAGCATTAACCTGCTTTAAAAACTATATGAGTTTGGTGGAAAATCAATTAGATCGCAAGATTAAGGTCTTGTGAACTGATAGAGGCGGTGAATACCAATCAACAAGTTTTAAGGAACTTTGTGATGAAGAAGGCATAGTTCATCACGTTACTATGCCTTATACTCCGCAACAAAATGGTGTTGCAGAAAGGAGAAATAGGACTTTAATGGAAATGATCCGTTCAATGATGGCGCAAGCTAACTTGCCAATCACCTTTTGGGGTGATGCATTATTGACGGCCGCTTTCATTTTAAACCGCGTACCCTCGAAATCAGTTAGCTCCACTCCTTATGAGTTGTGGAACCAAAGGTCTCCTGACTTAAGCATTTTAAAACCTTGGGGATGTGCATACTATGCACATATTTCCTCCCATAAGTATGGCAAACTTGGGCCAAGGGGGAGGAAATGTATCTTTATACGATACGCAGAAAACTCCAAAGGTTATGTTTTCATCGGTCAGGAAGACAATGGAGGACTAATTGAATTTGAGTCGAGTGATGTGACTTTCTTGGAAAACGAGTTTCCAAGACAAGGCGAGATAAGTCAGGACTAGTCTCTATTTGAGATTTCTGATCAAGAAGGATTACCTCATTCGAGTGGGAGAATTCTTGGTGAAGACGAAAATACGTTTCAACCTTGACCAATGGATGATATGAATGATACTAATCATATTCCATACGGGAATAATGATCCAAGTGGGAGCAATTCTAACGACATTCCAAGTGGGAGTGATATTAGAATTGATCTAAATTCAAGTCAACACGGACTTGAAGAATCTCAAATACGACGTAGTAGTCATACAAGGTTAGCTCCTCTAAGATTTGAGGATGAATTCCCGCAAACCTTTATGAATTTACTACAAGAAGATGACGAGCCTGCTACTTTCAAACAGGGCGTATCATGCCCTGCAAAAGATAAATGGATAGAAGCGATGAAGGAGGAATTAGAATACATGAAAGTTAACCAAGTCTGGGACTTGGTTGACTTATTCAGAGGACGTAGAGCTATTGGGAACAAATGGGTTCTCAAGATCAAGCATTAGGCTGATGGCTCTATAGACAGATATAAAGCTCGCCTTGTCGTGAAAGGTTTTACGCAACAGGAAGGGATAGACTACGAAGAGACCTTCTCACCTGTTGTTCGTTTTACCTCAATTCGCTTGATTCTGGCTATGGTAGCTTGCTTAGACCTCGAATTACATCAGATAGATGTAAAGACTGCCTTTCTCAATGGAGAATTGGACGATGAGATCTATATGGAACAACCAACAGGGTTTGTAAAAGAAGGAAACGAACATAAGGTTTGTAAACTTCGTAAGTCCATATATGGTCTTAAACAATCCTCGAGGCAATGGTATATACGATTTCAAGAAGTTGTCTTATCAAATGGTTTTTCCATGCTTGATGAAGATAACTGTGTACATATCAAGAGGATTAAGAGCAAGTATGTTATAATGTCTCTATATGTGGATGACATTTTAATAGCCGGAAATGACAAGGGCTTTGTGATGGATATCAAGGCTTGGCTTTCATCAGTTTTTGAGATGAAAGTTATGGGAGAAGCCGCATATATCCTTGGAGTTAAGATTTCAAGGAATCGTTCGAAGAAACTTCTTTCTCTTTCATAAGAGACTTATATAAAGAAGATTCTAGAACATTTTAATATGCAGGACTGCAAGTCCATTGATACTCCTATAAGCAAATGCGATAATTTATGTCTGAAATCGTGTCCAAAGAACCAAAAGGAAAAGGAAATTATGGAAAAAGTTCCATATTCCAGTGCAGTTGGTAGTCTTATGTACGCTATGATGTGTACAAGACCGGACATCTGTTTTGCCTTTGGAATGGTAAGTCGTTACCAATCCAATCCATGGCAAGTACACTGGAAAGCGGTTAAGAGGATAATGCGGTATCTTAAAGGAACTGCACACTATGCTTTATGCTATCAAGGAGATGCCTTGAGGCTCGAAGGCTACACTGATGCTGATTGGGCTGGTGATCTCGATGAGCGACGATCGACCTCAGGATATGTTTTTCTACTCGGATCTGGTGCAATATCCTGGAGTAGCAAGAAACAATCCTGCATCGCACTTTCAACTATGGAAGCCGAGTTTGTAGCATTTAGCATGGCAGTCCAAGAAGCTGTTTGGCTTAGGAAGTTCTTAGACAGGCTAATTGATGCAAGTGACTCAGGTGATGTACCAATACACAGTGACAGTCAAGCATCTATAGCCTATGTCAAAGATCCAAAATTCCATTGTAAGACCAAACACATTGATATCCGCTACAAATTTGCAAAAGACTATGATAAGACCAAGAAGGTAAACATTAGATACATATCTACGCATGAGATGATAACGGATCCGCTTACGAAGGCGATCCCCAGAGATGTGTTTTACAAACACTTATCATCTCAAGGATTGCGTAAGAGCTGAGTTGTATCAATGTATATTCCCATGTCTATGAAAGATCAAATTTAATGAAAGAATAAGTTCTTTTTCGACATTGCATATGAGTTTCTTGAAAATGTTTGTGTACATTTATTTTAAATCTCAGCTGTATTTTCTAGTATGTCGGACAGATTGAGGTTGGCTCTCTCACATGAGCAACCGCCTTTATTCTATCAGACGGATAAGATAAAGATGAGACCTGTTTAAAGTCAAAATCATCAGACGGATGATTTAGAGTCATGACTTGAACAAAATGGTCGTATGAAAGATCTGCATCATATGGATGCTTACAAAAGATCTAAGAAGATTTTTGAAATCTTATCTGTCTTATGCGGGATGTGGGTCCAGGAGATCAATGAGTAGTAAAAGGGACTCAAAGTCAGACATCGTGGTGTCTGACCATCATCCTTACAACATCATTAGGACATACGCTCCCAGGAAAAGGAGTGATGTTGTAATACGTATTCATACTACGTATGCATTTGACCATTGGGTTAGAATAGTAATTGTGTTTACTATTATGTGAGACCCAAAGACCACATGGGTCTTAACTTATTACCATTATGGACTCTAATTGGTTCCTTTAGATTTGACTGGGTGATCGCTATCTTAGCATGTTGCTTATGGACTATGGTCAATTCGGTCCGACGGGGCATGTTAGAAAAGCGAGTCAAGTCAAGATCGAAAGGATCTCAAGAAGAGGAAGATTAATTTCATATTCACATTTGGACTTTAAAGATTCAAAGCTGGCCAGCCAATTGTAATCCAGATGGGATTCAATTGTTGAATATAAAGTATAAGAAATGTGAAGAAATAATCTAGGGTAAAGCATGTGTTGATCTACTCAACTTTGCACCTCGAGGAGTGTTGTGTATCTCTAACAAGTGCACAACAGCAGACTCTATGCGCATGACGGTCACACAGTCTATTTCTCGGTATGATAAATAGAAGAACTAAAGGAAAAGATGTTTCCTTACAATCCCCTCAAGTGTGAGTGGGAGATGTTGGATATGGACGACATGTATACACCCATGAGGGGATGTATGAGGGTCTATGGACCTCAGATGTCGCGTGCACGAAAGCGTGCACGAAGGGAACCTTTTCATGTGCGAAAAGGACCACTCGATAAGTGGAAAAAGTCACTTTATAAGTGCATAAAGGCACTTGATAAGTGAATGAAGAAGAGAATAAGTAAAAGGGCTAATATAGGCTAATTAGCTTATATTTAGTTATTTCCTACAATAACTACCCCTAAAGCCTATAAATAGGACCCAAGGGTAAGGCTTTTAGACCATTCCATTCATGCCATAAGTTTGCATAAGGCAACTTATGTTCTTCTTCTCCCTTCCATTAAATTCCTCTTCTAAATAGAGATTTAGACAGTGAAACGCAGCTTCGATCCTCCGTGACGAAGTACCGACCGTTGTGGCGAATCCGAGTGTGAAGTTCAGAGACTACGGCGCAGCATACGCTAACGTAAGTCTATGTTATTATTCGATCCTAACGTCGTTGTTTTGACAGGATCCTACAAGGAGTGGGTTCAGCGAGGAAGATTTCCAAAAACTCATCTGAAGACTGAGGATTAATAGGTTCCATGAAGATCGATTATTAGAAGCTAGGGTACGCACGAGTGGATAAATGAAAGAGAGCGATACCTAAGACTTGATGATCGACGAATGGAGAGTCAATCGAACATACAATCGGTAGAATGGAGGAGAGATCGGAGAGAACAGCTTCAAAACGGAGTGAAATCGACAGAACAGTGAAGTTTCAAAGGAGGAAGACGAGTGAGTTTTCATCGGATGAGAGAGAAAACAAATGATCGAATCGACGGCTCTCGAAGATATAAGGAGGGTTCTAAGGAATCTGGGCTGTTGGATAAAAATATCGATCGGCTCAGATCAAGTTATTGAACCGCCACAGCAGTTGACAGTCGACTGATGAACAGTTGTCAGTCGACTGGTTGATAAGATAGAAATAAGCTTGGGTTGACAAGCAGTCAACTGTTGGGTAATTCACAGCCGCCTGTCGGAGAGACAGTTGACTGTTCCTTACACATCAGTCGACTGACAGATAATCAAAAATATAATGATAAAAAAGAGACCTCTGAAGATTTGGACTGGCGCCTGATGACCAAAATGAAGTCGCCTGTCGAACTGATAGTCGACTGTAAAATCGTCATCAATCGCCAGTGCGAAAAATATAGTCAGCTGTATGGAAAAATAGAGTATGGCAGTCGACTGTCGAAGGAATGACAGTCGTATGTCCTGATCCATAAATGCATAGAGAGGTTAAAATCCTGAGGATAGAGACATCTCACCCTAGGACCTATACTCTAACACAAATATAATCATGAAATCAATATCAAAATATTATCGATTAACATATAAATCTCTTAAAACAAACCAAAACTATCAAAATCATCAAAATCTTAAATACATCTCTTAAAAAAATATGAAACATATAATTTATCAAACAAAGAGAAGTACAAATCATGATATGAGTTCAAACATGATATAGCATGAGAGTATGAACTTTTACAATTCAGATTCACCCGTAATCCCTAATTCTCCACGCTACCTCACAAATGAATCTTCTTTAAGAGGTTTACTCAAGATGTCGGCGATTTGTTTTTGGGTATCAATGTACTCTAAGATGATGTCCTTATTAGCTATATGATCATTAATAAAATGGTATCTCACATCTATGTGTTTGATACGGGAGTGATGTACCGGATTCTTGGAAAGACAAATTGCACTTTGGTTATCAACCATGATAGGGCAAGTATTATAATTGATACCATAGTCTTTAAGAGAGTGTCTCATCCAAAGAACTTGTGCACAAGCAAGACCTGCGGTAATATATTCCGCTTCAGTCGTGGACAATGATACCGAGTTCTGTTTCTTGAAAAACCAAGAAACTAGGAAATTTCCTAGAAAATGGCAAGTGCCACTAGTACTCTTCCTATCGGATTTGCATCCGGCAAAGTCGGCATCACTATATAAGATTAACTCATATGTGATATACTTAGGGTAAAGTAACCCATAATCTAGTGAATGCTTGAGGTAACGAAAAAATCGTTTGACCGCACTCAAGTGTGACTCCTTAGGTCTAGCTTGATATCTAGCACATAGGTATACAGAAAATATGATATCGAGCCTACTTGCAGTTAAGTAAAGCAAGCTACCGATCATACCTCAATATAGACGAACGTCTACATCTTTTCCGTTTTCATCCTTATGTAGATGGGTCGTCGTACTCATGGGGGTCCTTTTGCTGGAAGACGATTCCATCCCGAATCGCTTGATGAGCTCCTCGGTGTACTTGGTTTGATGTATGAAAGTCACATCCTTCATTTGCCAAATTTGAAGTCCAAGAAAGTAGTTGAGCTCATCCATGTGGCTCATTTCGAATTCATCCTTCATAGACTTAGAAAATTCTTGGCAAAGGTTAAAGTTAGTAGAACCAAATATAATATCGTCTAAATAAACTTGAATTAAAAGGATGTCATTTTCATAATCCTTAATAAAAAGTGTTGAATCAACCTCACCCATTTTAAAACCTAAATCCAAAAGAAGGGTTTTGAGTTGATCATACCAAGCTCTAGGAGCTTGTCTCAACCCATATAATGCTTTCTTAGGTTTGAAAATATGATTTGGAAATTTTTCATGTATGAAACCGGGTGGTTGAGAAACATAAACTTCTTCATTAACAATTCCATTTTAAAATGCACTTTTAATATCCATTTGAAATAATTTGAAATTCTTATGAGATGCAAAAGATAAAAGCAATCTAATAGCTTCTAGTCTAACTACGGGGGCAAAAGATTCTCCGAAATCGATACCTTCTTCTTGCCGATAGCCTTGAGCTACTAACCTTGCTTTATTCCTTGTGATGACCTCATTCTCATCGGTCTTGTTCTTGAAGATCCACTTGGTCCCAATCACTTGGTGACCACTTGGAAGAGGAACGAGCTCCCAAACTTCATTTCTCTCAAATTGCATGAGCTCTTCTTCCATTTCAATTATCCAAGATCTACCTTCACATGCTTCTTGGATATTCTTTGGCTCAATGGTAGAAACAAACGCGCAGTGATAGAATTCTTTAATTCTTGACCTTGTTCGAACATCCACACCAATATCTCCAATAATTTGGTCATGGGGGTGATTACGAACGGTAGGGTAAGCTTTGGGAATCCCTGCATCACTTGGAACATCTTCAACAACTTCATTAGTATTGTTAGTCTCAATAATAGAATCATTGAATTTAACATTGCTAAGAGAATCACACAATACATCTACACTATCATCAACCACAATAGGGAAATCAAAATCTTCATAAAATGATACGTGTAGAGATTCCTCAATCGTTGAAGAGGTTTTGTTGTATATCCGGTAGGCTTTGCTACGTATGGAATATCCAACAAAAATTCCTTCATCGGATCTTGGCTCAAATTTACCTAAGTTACCAAAGGTGTTCTTGATAAAACATTTTGAACCAAAAACAAGGAAATATTTAACTTGTGGTTTCTTGTTATAAAATAACTCAAAACAAGTTTTGTTTGTTCGGGGTCTCACTAGGATCCTATTGAGCACATAACATGCCGTGTGCACCACCTCTGCCCAAAATTGTAGTCCAAGATGACTTCATGGAGCATGGTACGTGCACACTCAATAAGAGTTCTTTTCTTTCTCTCTACAACACCATTTTGTGATGGTGCACGAGGAAAAAAAATTGTGAGTTATCCCGGTGTCATCACAAAACTTTGTGAAAGAATTATTCTCAAATTCTCCTCCATGATCACTACGAACAGTGATAATTGTGGATCCTAAGAAATTTTGAATCTTCTTTGCAAATATGGTAAACTCTTCAAAGGCTTCATTCTTATTAGTTAAAAATGAAACCCAAGTAAATCTAGAGAAGTCATCGATGACAACTAATCCATAGTGAACATTACCTAAAGAGGCGGTTCTAGTTGGCCCAAATAAATCTAGATGAAGTAATTCTAGGGGCCTCTTAGAAGTTATGCCTTCTTTAAGTTTAAATGATGATTTACTAAGTTTACCTCGTTGACATGAATCACAGAAGTTTTTCTTATTAAAAGCAATTTTCGGAAAACCTTTTACTAGATCATGCTTAGCTAACTTATATAAGTGCTTAAAATGAACATAACCAAACCGGCGATGCCATAATAGTTGTTCATTTGTATTAGCAACTAAGCAACGTTCTACGATTTAGGCAAGCTCAAATAATAAATATTCTTACGCCTAATACCGGTAAATAAAACTTGTGAATCAAAATCAATAATTTCACACATACCCTCTCCAAAGTTAGCCTTGTAACCTTTGTCACAAAGTTGACTAATGGAGATAAGGTTATGACATAAACCACTAACTAAATAAACATTAGTAATGAGTGGTTTGGAAGGATTACCGACTTTACCTATTCTTATGATGGTTCCTTTTTTATTACCTCCAAAAGTGACTGTTGCACCATCTTTGATGCTAATCACTTCGGAGAGCAATGAGGGATCTCCCGTCATGTGCTTGGAGCAATTGCTGTTGAATATCCATCTTTTCCTTTTAGAGCCAATATGTCTTTTATTGCTCTCTTTCTTTTTCTTGTGTACCTACATGATATACCATAAGCTTATGGTACCCAATTTTTGTTGGGTCCAAAGGGATTAGCCCTTTGGAAGCCAAGTTCAAGTGGACTTCCGCTTCCCAACATAATTACCACTATTAATAATATCATGAAAGTAGGACTTAACATATGCATTCCTATCATTTAAGCTTGTGTTCTTAGAACCCCAAATTGTGTATGTTTTGGGAGTCCTTTTCCTAGTTGCATGCACAATTGACTGATTTCTATGTGGTGTGTGCATCCTAGGAACATGCTTTCTAGCATATGACAATGAAGGTGGATAAGCATTGCACATATAGGGGCTGTATGCAACCTTAGGTACATGCATGTTATATGGAGCATATGGGGCATGCATGACATGATGTGGATGTGCATACATGGAAGAATGATGCATATGAGCATATGAGTGTGTAGGATCACATACATGAGTATTTCTTATGTGTGGATTTGCACGTGTCCGTGGGTGTGGAGCATAGAAAGTGTCATGAGTGTCCACTTGTGAAGTAGGAGATTTCCTACGTGGATGAATGTTGGTGTACATATAAGCATGACCTCTCTTTTGGTTTCGACCCATAATGGGCTTCTTACCAAAAGGAAAAGATTGTGAGTGGTGACTTTCTTGGTAGGTTTGCTATCAATAGTGTTTTTGACACCACTTGTGGATGCACCGGAGGATGGCCTCACAAAGTCTATAATGACATCATTATAGGAGGTGCGAGCATTGGATGCATTTGCTTCCACAAAACCAAGACCAACACGATGTATCGCCGAAAATTGGTTTGATAGCAAATCATCCAATTGTCATTTCCCCTTATTAAATCTCATAATACGGGAGGACATGAACTCATATTTCTCCTTAAGAGAAGAAATATTGGTATCCAAGGTGGACACCCGTGCTTTGAGCTCGTGCACTTGGGTTTTAAGAGAATCATTCTCAAACCCCAATTTTGTGTTTTGTGAAGCTAGATCACAGTTATCCTTAGGATACGTTTGATCTAGTTGAGATTTGAGGGAATTCACTTCATCTCTTAATATGACATTTTGAGAAACCAAGGAGGTGTTCTCAAGTGTTAATGTATCAACAATGGTGTCATTGTTGATAATGCATGGAATGGATGGCTTGCTAACATTCAATTTTGTCACACCCCGCTTCCCTAAAATTGAGACGAGACGTGAGAGGGTCCTCTCAGACGTGGAGCTGTGAAGCTACACGCCTGATAAGCGTCAAATCTGAAAATATGCAGGTCCCTGTAAAAGTAAGCGGAACAACAATAGTAATAAGGTAAAGGAGACTGATGAGTTAACCATTCTCAGAATTTGTCCACAATAATATTCAACATCGCAGAAAAGCCACCAGGCTAAAAGAAAGGGTCTAGGCCCAAAACATGGCCAACAAAAGCCAACACAAAACAAAGTATTGGTGCTACGTACCGACAACTAAAGCTTTCTAAACAACGACACAAACAGCCTCTACGACTGATCTCCCGTGTCCTCGAACTCCTCGGTGAACGCGGGTTCTGACTCAGCATCAGCGAACACCACGTCCTCAGCAGCAACCTCAGGCTCAGGATCTAACATGTGTCACCCAAAAGAGTAAAGGGCAAATGTCAGCAAGTCTAAAAAGACTTGGGCAAGGAAACGGGAAGGAAAGTAAACTAACAACCTAACAGTTATAATGAGATGCAAGAGACATGGTAGTTAAGTATGATGCGACAGTTTAAAGGGAAAAGACAAGCACGCACGAAGTAGCAAAAGCTACCAAATCACTAATTCACGAATCACTTATCACTATTTTCACTTTGTGCTCAGAGTTTCCGTCTTTTGGCTGAAGTAGCTGTACGGGCTAACTTCTACACTCAAGCGATCGTTTAAACCTCCCCCTCCACGTGTATCGAGCATTGGGATTAGCAACACACTATGCTCGCTTCTGGATCACGAGCCAGGAAGTGTATTTGGCATAGGGGTGCACCTAGCCGGATCAAGTAGCACAATTAATGTAGCGTGTGCTATGAAAGCAACATTCAACATGGATAACATGGCATGTACAGATAATTTGCGTACCGTTAATTGAATTTAAACATGACAGATAAGATGCATGATAATTAAAAGCAGTCGGATCCAGCTTCATTGTCAAGCTAGATCCTGAAATTGCGCCTAGGCGAGTATCATTTCGTCGCCTAGTCTCTTTTACGCCTACAACAAGCAAATGGCCTAAGGCATGGCCTAAAACCCTAAGTGGCAAGTTTCACTTGCCTGGCACCAAGGATGACGATCAACGAGGCACGTCACAAAATGTTAAACTACGGAGATGGGATCGCTGCCATGGCAAAACAATATTAGAACAACATCCAATCCAGTTTTATAATCGAATCTACGACGTCTAATATCCATTTTCATTAGGGTTTAACAAAATCTCCATGTGGGTTATGAGGATATTAAAGGATCGATTTACTAACCGTATCGTAGCGGAAGAACGATGCTGAGCAAGCACGGCAACGGAAGAACGATCCGGAGAGCTATGGTTCAGATCTGGAAATGACGAGAAAATCTGGAGAAAATGGGATTTGGGGGGTTTTGGGGTTGGCCGGCGGTTAGAGGAGGGTAAGAGGGGCTCTTGAGGAAGGAGGAAGGGTTGAGGAAGCTTGGGGAAAGGTAAGAGATCAAAGGGGAAGAAAATAGGTTTCAGAGGAGAGAAAAAGAGAAGAAGAAACGATCGGGTTCTATTTATAGGAAAACGTGGCGGCTGGGCCGAACCTAGGGTTTCGGGGTCGATTAGTCGGTCAAAGAAGAGTTGTTGACCGACTAGTTTGGGAACTAGTCGGTCGGTCATTCAACTGTAACCGACTAAAATCAAACAGCAAAAGAAGGAATAAATCTAGGTGATGAATTAGTCGGTCTGTGAAGGCCCGTCGACCGACTAGTTTGCAAACTAGTCGGTCGGTGAGTGTTCATTGACCGACTAACGATAAACAGTAACTTAGGTAAAATTTATCAAAGGAACTAATCGGTCTGAGAGCAAGTTCTGACCGACTAGTTTCACATCTAGTCGGTCGGTGGTTGTTCTTAGACCGACTAAGATCAAACAGTAACTCCTGAATAATTGATTTAATAAACTAGTCGGTTCCAGAAGAGTCCCTGACCGACTAGATTGGAATCTAGTCGGTTGGTCCCCCTTCTTGAACCAACTAACGTGCACGAAAAGTCTCGATATGGAGCGCGAAGCTCCGGGAAGGATTTCTATGACTCCTAAGCTCAAACTAACTCTAAGATATGAGCGATATGAAGTTCGTCATGTGTGAATTACTCCAAACTCAATGGTCTAAGGAAGAAGCTAGAAAATCACAACGAAACGAACGAAAACGAAAGCTACGGAGATGGAAAATCACACATAAGGAGAAAATCCACCAAAACATATATTATAATATATATAATCCAAATACATGAAAAACCAGCCGTTACATCCTCCCCAACTTAAGAAAAATTCCGTCCTCAGAATTTCCCAACATTCACTTGTCCGGAAACAAAAGTGGATAGCGCTCCCGCATCTCATCTTCTCTCTCCCAAGTAGACTCTCCTGGCGAGCCGTGTCGCCACAACACCTGAACAAGATCGACAGTCTTGTTCCGAAGTGACTTCTGACGCCTGTCTAAAATCAGCACTGGCTGCTGGTCATACGTCAAATCTGGGCGAATGGTGAGCTCCGAGAAATCCACAGCATGAGACGGATCGCTGATGTACCGTCGAAGCTGCGACACATGGAAAACATCGTGAACCCCTTCCAAAGATGGCGGCAAGCTAAGCGGTAGGCTACCTCGCCAACTCTCTCAAGAATGTCAAACGGTCCAATGTATCGCAGGCTCAACTTCCCCCGTTTCCCAAAACGAATCACACCACGATTCGGGGAAATCCTCAGGAACACATGGTCGCCTGGCTGAAACTCCAAAGGACGGCGTTTAGCATCAGGCCAATGCTTAAAACGGTCCTGAGCAATCCTCTACCTCTCCCGAATGTTCCTGACAACATCCACGGCCTCCACGATCATCTCAGGTCCCAACAGCTCCCGATCGCCAATGTCATCCCAACTCAATGGTGATCGACATTTCCTCCCATACAACGCGGCGAAAGGCGCCATGCCAATACTCGCCTGGAAGCTGTTGTTGTAAGAGAACTCCACCAGATGTAGATGGTCCTCCCACGAACCCTTGAAATCCAACATGCACGCCCTCAGCATGTCCTCCAAGATCTGAATCGTCCTCTCGGACTGGCCATCTGTCTGCGGATGGTACGCCGTGCTGAAACTCAGACTCGTACCCAAACTCTTCTGCAAACTCTGCCAGAACTGAGATGTGAACCTCGTGTCTCTGTCCGACACGATACTCACGGGGACTCCGTGAAGTCGTATGATCTCCTGCGCCATTCACGTTACATCACTATCTATCTAGGAAAAGGAAATAAAAACGGAGAGTAAAGAAATTTACCTCCATGTATCTCCTTGCTAGCGCCTCAGTGGACTGTCCTACTCGGAATGGAATAAAGTGCGCGGATTTGGTCAATCGATCTACGATCATCTAAATCGCGTCATTCTGCTTCAGACTCCGAGGCAGTCCAGTCACAAAGTCCATAGTGATGTGTTGCCACTTCCACTCCGGAATCAGAAGCGGTTGTAGCAACCCTGCCGTACGCTGATGCTCCGCCTTCACCTGCTAGCAAACCAGACACTTGGCTACACTCCGAGCCACGCTCCTCTTCATGCCATGCCACCAAAAGTTCAGGCGAAGATCCTTGTACATCTTGGTACCACCAGGGTGTACAGAATACGACGAACAGTGTGCCTCAACCAGCAACTCCTCTCTAATATCCCCAGCTGGCACACACAACCTAGCTCCATACCTCAGTGAGCCATCCCCATGAATCAAAAAGTCAGTCCGCAGACCGGCTTCTACCTGCTCCCGAATCTTTACCAGCTTCGGATCTCCAGCCTGGCCAGCCTTAATCCGATCCACGATCGTCGACTGTATCTGCATACACATCAACAAAGAAGCCTCTCCAGGAGGAACAATCTCAATTCCAAACTAGCAAAAATCCTGCTGCAATCTCCACTGCGAAGTCAACATCATCACCGCTGGAAGCCTACTCAGCGCATCCGAAACCACATTCACCTTGCCAGGGTGAAACTGCAAATCGATCTCATAATCCGCCATGAGCTCCAACCATCGACGATGTCGCATGTTGAGCTCCTTCTGAGTAAAAATATACTTCAAGCTTTTGTGATCAGTGAAGATCTTCACTTTCTCACTCAGCAGGAAGTGCCTCCAAATCTTGAGCGCAAACACGACGGCAGCCAACTCCAAATTGTGCGTCGGGTAATTCTTCTCATGAGTCTTGAGCTGACGCGAAGCATACGCCACCACATGCCCGTGCTGATGCAACACACAACCGAGACCCTTGCCAGAAGCATCGCAAAAGATCTCAAATCCTTCACTGCGATCAGGCACAACAAGAATAGGGGCAGTCGTCAATCTCTCCTTCAGAACACCAAAGGCATTCTCAGAATCACCCGACCAAACAAAAGGTACATCCTTCCGCGTCAATCTGGTCATCGGCTCAGCAATACGGGAAAAGTCCTTAATGAAGCGTCGATAGTAACCAGCAAGCCCAAGGAAACTACGGATCTCAGATGCTGACTGCGGAATAGGCCACTCTCTGATGGCCTTGATCTTCTCAGGATCCACTGAAATTCCATCTCCAGATACCACATGCCCGAGAAAAGCAACCCTGTCTAGCCAAAACTCGCACTTCGAAAACTTAGCATACAAACGATGCTTCCTCAAAATCCCTAACACTGTCCTCAAGTGCGAGGCATGCTCTTCCTCCGACTTTGAATAGATCAGAATGTCGTCAATAAAGATAACGACAAACTTGTCTAAAAAGTCGTAGAAAATCAGGTTCATCAGATTCATGAAAACTGCGAGAGCGTTGGTTACACCGAAGGGCATAACCACAAACTCGTAGTGTCCATACTTCGTCCTGAATGCCGTCTTCGGAACATCTTCCTTCTTCACCTTCAGCTGGTGATAACCACTCCTCAGATCCAACTTCGAAAACACCCTCGATCCTCCAAGCTGATCAAAAATATCATCGATGTGAGGCAACGGGTATTTATTCTTAATGGTCACCGCATTCAGCTCCCGGTAGTCCATGCACATGCGACGCGAACTATCCTTCTTCTGCACCAGCAACACCGGTGCTCCCCACGGAGACACACTAGGATTGATATAACCCTTCTGCAAAAGCTCGTCCAGCTGCTTCCGCAATTCTTCCAACTCTGCTGGCGCCATACGATATGGTGCCTTCGAAATGGGCTGCGCTCCTGGAATAAGGTCAATCGAAAACTCGAGAGCTCGATCAGGCGGCAGTTCAAACATCACCTCGTGGAAAATGTCATCGAATTCACGCACCACAGCCGGCCTCTCCTGCTCCATCTGCATAGCCACAAACTCCACCGGTCTGGCCTGAAATCTGACAGGGCCAAGCGAACTGCTACCCCGGCTGAACTCAAATACTGGGTGTCCGGGAATCTCGAACACCACCTTCTTCCTCCGACAGTCGATCGTAGCATAGAAGCTCGCAAGCCAATCCATCCCAAGGACCGCATCATAGTTGATGATGTCGTGGACAATGAAATCAGCATAAAGCTCATGTCTACAAACCACCAACGGGCAAGAATTGCAACCACGATGCACCGAGACCACACCATTCCCTGTAACGATGTTCCAACTCTTGGGAAGAGGGGACGTCGACAAGGAATGCTTCTCCACGAAGCTCCGAGATAGGATGCACATCGATGCACCAGAGTCAAAAAGAACTCGTGCAGGAAATGTGCAAACCAGAATCACACCTACAACAGTCTAACAATCAAGCCTTATTCTAGCAAACAATCATGTACAAGCAAACCACATAATCTAACAAACAAAACTAACTAAAGAAGGAATAGCTAGATTGAGGATTACCTGCGATAACCTCATCCACAGCCATGCACTCCACCTCAGACATCAGAAAAGCCTGCCTCCTTGGCTACACGGCCTGCTGAAAAGCCTACCTCTGCGGCACGAGAGCCGCTCCATGACCAGCTGGTACCGGCACTCTCTGCTGCAACGGCTGCACTGCAACAGGTGCCCTCCAAGGCTGCTTGATACTCAGGCAATCCTTCAGATAATGCGAAGCATCGCCACAGCCCAAGCACTGCCCCAAAAGTCTCCTGCACTGGTCCCTCACATGGCCTGCCTTGCCGCAATGGCTGCAAGTCCTCAGAACAGGCCCACCCGGGCTCTTGAACTGAGCTGGCTGATTAGGCTTGAAACCAGGCCTAACCACCGCTCTGGCCATCTCCATAGGCCTCTTCCCAGCTCCAGCAACATGTCCTCTCCTCTGGTTCACAATCAGCTCCTGCCTCCGCGCCGCTATCAGAACCTTCTGATAAGACTCCAGATCAGAGGAAGACACAAAACTCTGAAGCTCCAAAGCAAGTCCCTGCAGGAACCTTTGAGCCCTCTCATCAGCATCTTGCACCATCTTTGGTGCGAACCGGCTCAGTCTAGTAAACTCCTGGTGGTACTGATCCACCGACCTACTCCCCTGCTTCAAATCAATGAAGCGCTGCAACATCTCTCTCCGGGCAGCCTTCGAAAAATATTCCTCATCGAATCTGGACTTGAAGGTAGCCCAAGATATCGGCTCCTCCAACGGCTCCTCCAACAGCTCCTCCTCATCATCCCACCAGTTCCTGGCATTATCCTTAAGCTGCCTCTTCGCCAAGTCAACCCAGCCAACCTCGTTGACCTTGGACATCTTCAAATTATCCTCAATATTCCTGACCCACTCTTCAGCAGCTAGAGGACCTTCAGTACCATCAAAATATGCAGGACCCAGCTCTCGGAACTGCTTCGCTCCCGGCTCGAAGCGAGGGGCATCCTGAACTACCCGAGCAGCTCGAATAACTGGAGCATTCTGGACTTGCAGGAGCACGCCCTGCTGCACCTGCATCATCTGAAGCATCATCCGCATCATCTCCCCGTTGGTGGGCTCCCGTTCAGGCTCCTCGTCATGAGGGGGCGCACCACCAGAAGCTCGGGTATTTCGCCTTCCTGCCATCTAATGGCACAGGAAACGAAACAATTAGACTCATAGCTTATGACTCGAATGTCGAATTTTATCCGTGGACACTCAAATATTATCATCGTCATTCCGTTAGATGCCGTTACACACGGACCTGCATGGGCCACCACCAAAACCTGTCATGCCCCGCTTCCCTAAAATGGAGACGAGACGTGAGAGGGTCCGCTCAGACGTGGAGCTGTGAAGCTACACGCCTGATAAGCGTCAAATATGAAAATATGCAGGTCCCTGTAAAAGCAAGCGGAACAACAATAGTAATAAGGTAAAGGAGACTGATGAGTTAACCATTCTCAGAATTTGTCCACAATAATATTCAACATCGCAGAAAAGCCACCAGGCTAAAAGAAAGGGTC
Source organism: Scilla litardierei (assembly GCA_030789695.1). NCBI lineage: Eukaryota > Viridiplantae > Streptophyta > Magnoliopsida > Asparagales > Asparagaceae > Scilla > Scilla litardierei. Next base: position 126,261,442 of record CM061142.1, read on the forward strand.
TAGGCCCAAAACATGGCCAACAAAAGCCAACACAAAACAAAGTATTGGTGCTACACACCGACAACTAAAGCGGTCTAAACAACGACACAAACAGCCTCTACGACTGATCTCCCGTGTCCTCGAACTCCTCGGTGAACGCGGGTTCTGACTCAGCGTCAGCGAACACCACGTCCTCAGCAGCAACCTCAGGCTCAGGATCTAACATGTGTCACCCAAAAGAGTAAAGGGCACATGTCAGCAAGTCTAAAAAGACTTGGGCAAGGAAACGGGAAGGAAAGTAAACTAACAACCTAACAGTTATAATGAGATGCAAGAGACATGGTAGTTAAGTATGATGCGACAGTTTAAAGGGAAAAGACAAGCACGCACGAAGTAGCAAAAGCTACCAAATCACTAATTCACGAATCACTTATCACTATTTTCACTTTATGCTCAGAGTTTCCGTCTTTTGGCTGAAGTAGCTGTACGGGCTAACTTCTACGCTCAAGCGATCGTTTAACCCTACCCCTCCACGTGTATCGAGCGTTGGGATTAGCAACACACTATGCTCGCTTCTGGATCACGAGCCAGGAAGTGTATTTGGCATAGGGGTGCACCTAGCCAGATCAAGTAGCACAATTAATGTAGCGTGTGCTACGAAAGCAACATTCAACACGGATAACATGGCATGTACAGATAATTTGCGTACCGTTAATTGAATTTAAACATGACAGATAAGATGCATGATAATTAAAAGCAGTCGGATCCAGCTTCGTTGTCAAGCTAGATCCTGAAATTGCGCCTAGGCGAGTATCATTTCGTCGCCTAGTCTCTTTTATGCCTACAACAAGCAAATGGCCTAAGGCATGGCCTAAAACCCTAAGTGGCAAGTTTCACTTGCCTGGCACCAAGGATGACGATCAACGAGGCACGTCACAAAATGTTAAACTACGGAGATGAGATCGCTGCCATGGCAAAACAATATTAGAACAACATCCAATCCAGTTTTATAATCGAATCTACGACGTCTAATATCCATTTTCATTAGGGTTTAACAAAATCTCCATGTGGGTTATGAGGATATTAAAGGATCGATTTACTAACCGTATCGTAGCGGAAGAACGATGCTGAGCAAGCACGGCAAGGGGAAGAACGATCTGGAGAGCTATGGTTCAGATCTGGAAATGGCAAGAAAATCTGGAGAAAATGGGATTTGGGGGGTTTTGGGGTTGGTCGGCGGTTAGAGGAGGGTAAGAGGGGCTCTTGAGGAAGGAGGAAGGGTTGAGGAAGGTTGGGGAAAGGTCAGAGATCAAAGGGGAAGAAAATAGGTTTCAGAGGAGAGAAAAAGAGAAGAAGAAACGATCGGGTCCTATTTATAGGAAAACATGGCAGCTGGGCCGAACCTAGGGTTTCGGGGTCGATTAGTCGGTCAAAAGAAGAGTTGTTGACCGACTAGTTTGGGAACTAGTCGGTCGGTCATTCAACTGTAACCGACTAAAATCAAACAACGAAAGAAGGAATAAATCTGGGTAATGAATTAGTCGGTCTGTAAAGGCCCGTCGACCGACTAGTTTGCAACCTAGTCGGTCGGTGAGTGTTCATTGACCGACTAACGATAAAAAGTAACTTAGGTAAAATTTATCAAAGGAACTAGTCGGTCTGAGAGCAAGTTCTGACCGACTAGTTTCACATCTAGTCGGTCGGTGGTTGTTCTTAGACCGACTAAGATCAAACAGTAACTCCTGAATAATTGATTTAATAAACTAGTCGGTTTCAGAAGAGTCCCTGACCGACTAGATTGGAATCTAGTCGATTGGTCCCCCTTCTTGAACCAACTAACGTGCACGAAAAGTCTCGATATAGAGCGCGAAGCTCCGGGAAGGATTTCTATGACTCAAGCTCAAACTAACTCTAAGATATGAGCGATATGAAGTTCGTCATGTGTGACTTACTCCAAACTCAACGGTCTAAGGAAGAAGCTAGAAAATCACAACGAAACGAACGAAAACGAAAGCTACGGAGATGGAAAATCACACATAAGGAGAAAATCCACCAAAACATATATTATAATATAGATAATCCAAATACATGAAAAACCAGTCGTTACAAATTTCTTTAAACTAGTATATCTAAGCATTAGAGATTGATACTTAGTAAATAGTTCTTCATTAGCAATACGCAATTCATCCATTGTTACCTCGAGTTCATTGATGTCGGAATCACTCTCATCGGAGAGTGGATCTTCCCGGGCCATGAAACACATATGGGTGCTTTCGCCCTTCTCATCCTCGGACTCGCTTGACGAATCATCACTTGAGTCATCGAACGTACCGACAAGTCTTTTCTTCTTATCCTTCTTGTACTTGTCAGACTTGTGATACTTCGGAGCTTTCCACTTCTCTTTGTTTCTTAGCATCGGGCAATCTTTCTTTATGTGCCCTGGCTTGTTACACTTAAAACACAGAGAGGAAGTGTTTTTAGTAGAATCAAATTTATTCTTGGAGGGAAATTTACCTTTGTGAAAGAAGCATTGGAACTTCTTCGCCATTTGAGCCATCTCCTCCACGTCTATCTCTTTTTCTGATTCTTCACTTTCGGAGGATGAAGAATTATCTTTGAATGCTAATGCCTTCTTCTTCGCCTCCATTGGATTCATCATAGCTCGAATCTTCAATGGGTTCTCCTGTCTTACTTCGTAAGACATGAGAGTCCCGATGAGATTAACCACATTGTAATTCTTCATGTCGTTGACCTCCTCGATGGCGATAGCTCTTCTTTCCCATTTGGAGGTCATTCCCATAATGATCTTTCTTACCTTATCTTGTTGGGAGTAGACTTGACCAAGAGCTTCGAGCTCATTGGTGATGTCGGTAAAACGTCCATACATCGTTGCTATGCTCTCATTATCCTGCATGTGAAACATATCGAAATTTTGCACAACAACATATAGTTTGGAAAGTTTTACCTTATTCGTTCCCTCATTGGTAACGAATAGATGGTTCCAAATTTGATATGCACTCTTACATGTGCATATCTTGTTGAACTCATCTGGGTCTAACGCACAATGAAGAGCGTTCATTGCCTTGATGTTGTTAACTTCGGCTGACTTCTCGGAAGGCGTCCATTTGTCAAAATCCTCTTCGGCGAGTTCGACGTATTCCTTGTGGATGGTTCTCCAAAGAGAATCACTCCTTAGGAACGTCTCCATCCGGTATTTTCAAAAGCCGAAATTCGTGCCATTGAAACACTGAGGACAAACCGTTGATTGTCCTTCGAAGACGATGGATGCTCGATCACGGTCGTGATTGTTGTACGAAGTCGATGGATGAACGTTGTTGTTGTTGGATACCATAGTTCAATACCAGCGCTCTAATACCAATTGTAGGGTCCCTGGCTATGAGGAAAACACTAGAAGGGGGTTTGAATAGTGTTTACACAATTTAAAAAGATAGTTACACCAAATTAAATTCCTAACCAACAATAAAGTGTGGAATGAAAATTAACCCTAAGAATGAAACAATGCAAACGCAGTTATATTTCAAGGGTTCGGATTACCCAAGTCAAATCCCGACTTGTTCCTGGTAATCCTACGTCCCTTCCACCCGGATACCACCGGATACTCAAGTTAGAACCCTAACTTGAGGTTTCCTTAAAACCCCACTTGTAGCAACCCTACAAGTGAAATCGAAGTACACTCGATTGTCCTTGACTCTCATAACTTGGGAGCAAGCAAAACATTCTCACAACCCGAGAGTAAATCAAATAACGAAAGTTATGAAATATGAAATAAACAACACTTACAATCACATATGCCTTGAAGTAGAACTTGATGGAGAGTGTGTTGTGTGTTGAATGACTCTCTTGAAGAGAGGAAAGCCCTTTCTCTTAACTGCACCAAATGCCTAGAAGATTTCTCTTTGGTTCTAGGTTGGAGAGCAAGAGATGAAAGATAGGAATTCTATGGCTTTTGGATTTTGAGAGCTTAGATCAATGAAGATTGAAAGCTTGAAAGGTAGAGCTGATGAGTATCAAGTGATTTACCTCTCAATGGAACAGTAGAGGCTGGCTTTATATTTTTCTCAAACCCTTCAAACAGAATTCCCAAAACCCCTTTGAAATCCGTGAGAAAAAGCTCAACGATAGAATCTGCGCACGCGACAGTCGACTGTTGAACAAAACACAGTCGACTGCTACACTGTGTCAGATGGTAGGTGAGAATTCAAACGGTAACTTACCACGTGGACAGTCGACTGATGAAGAGAAGACAGTTTGACTATTAAACCAACAGGCGAATATAATTCCTTCTACAGGCGATTGGCCGCAAACAGGATAACTAGAGAAAATCTCAGAAAAGTCTGGGAGGACATGACAGGCGACTGATGAAGAGAATACAATCGAATGTTAAACTAACAGGCGACTGTAATTCCTTCTACAGGCGACTGTCACAAATCCTGACATTTTCCAGAGAGTTGAGTCTGCAGATAAGTTCAAAGGCAGACGACTGTTGAAGCATTGATAGTCGACTGTGCCACTGGACAGTCGACTGTAAATACAACATCAGTCGACTGTCACTAGAATAAGAATTATTCCAGAGAGCAAGTCATGTAGAAGAATCATGGACAGGCGACTGTTGAAGCATTTACAGTCGGCTGGTCCTTGGACAGGTGACTGTAAATGATACATCAGTCGACTGGCCAGATCAAACTGAGAATGATCTTGAGCTGAAGATAGACAGGCGACTGCTTAACAAATCATAGTCGACTATCACTTGGACAGCGCCTGTGAAATGTACAGCAAACACCTGATAGAGTTAAAGCTCAGAAAGCCCAAAAATCAACTGATTAAGTATGTGCATAACATGCGACTGTAGAACAAAACACGGTCGACTGTTTTAAGACAGGTGACTGTAAATCGTTCAGCAGACTACTGTTGAAATCCTGACATGCACATTCTTGATAGAAATGAATTGAAGTCTAAGGAAAGTTGATCTAATGATATCCTAAGACTGAAATGAAGATGTGTGTGTGCTCCAACAAAGTTCTACTTCTAAGCTACATACTAGAAGAGAAAAAAAGAAGACTACATTTGTAGAACTCTCTCTTCCATCCAACGTATGAGCTTGAAGTCTTCTAGAAGCTTCAATCACCATCTTTGATCATCCAATCCACTTCTTTTGCTTTTATTGATCTTTGAGTGCCATCCATTGCTAATTGATCTTCATGATATGCTTAGGCAATGGATTAACTGCAAATAGGGGATTAGTCACAAGTATTTATGTTTGCTCATCATTAACACCAAGTAGTGAGAAGTTTAATATCCAACAAGAACATCGGTTTTATGTTATCATAACTCTTTTATACATTACTTACAACTTCATATCTGGCTTTAAACTTTCCTTGAAATGAACAAACTTATTAATCTAATTATGAAGTTTGACCCAGAAACGTAAAGATTGCATTGATAAACATGCCTACATCCTAGATATAACCCCACCTAACACACCAAAGTAGATACCTAATGATGTGGATGTAAAACACTATATGACCTGGAGTTACAAATGTGTAACAGCCACATGCCATGTGCTGACATTCATGAGTAATGAGTTACAAGAAAGGCATGAAAATATGTCTGTTTAGTTCATATTTTTTCATATAAAGGAGTTATATCAAGAGCAATCATGAATCGTAAGATTCGACAGTTCGAGGGAATTATTTCAAAAGAAGATGATATTTGATACACAATCTAAGCTCACATCCTAAAAGTGATTGGATTCATTAAGTAAATGCAATAGTTAGGGTTTGTGTTAGACAATGAATTTTATATGGATATAATTCTTTCATCTTTTCCTAATACCTTCTTTCAGTTCATATAAAACTTCAATATGAATAAGTTAGAATGCACGCATCTAGAACTGTTCTATATGTTGAGGCAAGCAATGAATTTCTTTCTAATGGAAATGTCACACGGTATGCTTACCACCTCTTCTTCAAATTCCAAAACAAGTCATAAGGGAAAGAAGAAGGCTACTAAGCCTAAAGGTGGTATCAAGAAGGTATAAGCATATAATGATAAGGTTGTAATGGGTGAATGCTTCTTTTGTCATAAGTCTATACACTAGATGAGGAATTTTAAGGATTACTTGGAGTCTTTAAAGAAGAAGGAACATGGTGATATCTCAACTTTGAGTAAGTTTTGTCATTCAAAATACACTCTCTATTTCTTCTACACCTTATCGAAACTAGTTTTCATATTTACAATGTTTACATGGATTGAGAAAAATTAGAAGAATAGATGGTAAGATGACTCTACAAGTGGGAACAAGAGCAATCTTTGATGCACGTTGCAGGGGATTTTTATCGTAGATTGCCTAGTGGCAATGTGTTCATTTTACATAATTATTTTTATGTACCAAATATGATATGTAATAATATATCTATTTCTTTGTTAGACAATTGGATAATCTTTAAGCTGCTCGCATTTCATATGGTTCTTGGTTGGACTTAGCCATGCTTTAAATTATGGACAGTGTCTGAGCTTGGTGGTAATATGAGGAAGGCTGATTATAGCAACATATTCTTTGGGATACCTTTAAGGAATGCTTCAGTGCCAAGTATATTCCACATAATGCTAAGATAGAGCTACAACAGAGGTTCATCAACTTGTTTCGGGGCTCTATGACTGTAGAAACAATGTTTAATTCTCTATTTTTAGCTGGTTTGCTCCTAAACTGGTGACTAACCTGCTGGCTCAGGTCAGATGATCCCAGTGGGTTTTTGATATTGGTATCCGGTGAAGGCTGTTTGTGGTCCATCTGACCACTTACATTGATGTCTTATCATCCATTATGAGGTACAAGGATATGGAAAGGTGTTGCAATGAGAAGTGCAACCACGAGTGATCACATGATCTTCATAATTATTATGCCAATAATCAACCTCACTTTCCAGCACGTCATTTTATTGAGGTGTGTACGGAGGTGTAACCTGATAGAAAATCACATTCTCTTTTAAATACGCAATAAACTCTTGGCTTAAGTATTCTCCTCCTCAATCCGATCGAATGATTTTCATACTTTGCGAGTTTGTTACAATATTCTTTGAATCGCTCAACAGTGTCGGACTTATGTTTTATCGAGAACATGTGTCCATACTTAGAGTGATCTTTTAATGAACGTAATAAAATAACCATATCTGGCTAACTTAGGCGAGGGTCCACATACATCTAAATGTACGAGACCCAAGTGTTTACTATCACTTCCCCTTTGTCCTACAAAAGGAGTTTTGGCAATCTTACCTTTGAGGCAAACTTGCAAGTGTCATATAACTCATAATTCAAGAGGCCCATGTTGGGAAATGTGTGCCCTCGAGGAAAATTATTTATAATTGGGACATCTTGTTCAAAATGATAGTATGTTATTTAGTAATGTTTATCTGAGTATAATCGTAATGTTTGTCTGCATTTTATACTCAGATAAAGTCCTGAGACTTAGTGTGAGATCGAACATGTATTGAGATGAGGATCTCGATCATGGAGAAGTGTTTCGACCGCTTGTAGCATAAGTCTAAAACTATTCGTAGTCGTAGATGCATTGAGAAAGGACATCGATGCATCAGTTAGACTACTGTTTGCTTTGTCTTCACCAAGTATTGGCTGTAATGATCTCATGATCATTTGATTTAGTGAAATTGGAGACGAGACATGGTGCTCACTAGAGAATGAGTTCACTGAACGACCCAAAGAGAGTTGCTATATGGATAGGACATACAAAACTGTCAATGGTAGCTCTCAAGTGATGATAGGCAAGCTGTTCATGTGGCTTTGGGCCATTGTATGAGCATGTGCATGAACGATATCACTTAGATATCTGACCTAGCTTCGAGGCAGGGCCTACTGAATAGTCTTAGGTTAGGTGACACTTGAATCGTGCACAGGGAGTAGTGGCCAAGAGAGGATTCGTCACTCCCGCATGTGGGGAGTTAGTGTCGCAGAATCAGTATAGTCCTTAGGGAAATCCTTGACGAATGTGTGTTGGATATGATCCAATAAAGATAAGCTAAGACTGAATGATGCTGATTGATCGCAAAAATATTAGGGATTGATAGTCAACCATACCCTAGGCTTCGCAGCGACATAGTGTTGACGAAGGGATTAAAACTGTAGAATTCATCACTGACATAGCCAAGGGTAGTCCTGACAAGGGGCAGATCACGTAATAATGATACCGAACCAGGGATGGCACTGCTGCTGCGATCACTATTATCAGGGTCTATGAGTCCCACATGTAGTAGGGAAAAACTGTAAGGTCTCACACAGGTTGAGATTCCGGCCCAAGTAATACGAGGAACATGCATACAATTCATATGAATTAATATGGTTGCAATTAGTTACAAAGAAGATTTTGGTCACATGGTGTGATGCGAAAATCGAGCCTTGAAAAGCACAGAAAATGCCCAAACCGATGTCTTTGAATGTACTAGACCCATCTAGCCTGAGTATGACTCAGGAAAAAAACCCAAAATGGACACATGCACACCCAGGCACAAAACTAGGTGTGCCTGGGAGTTAGCTCAGGCCTGGGATCGACCCCAAGCGTGACTGGGATAGACCCTAGGTGGCCTGGGCTTGAGCCCAGGCTGAATAAGCCCGCTGCAGGTTGGGCTAGCCCACCCACTTCGGGCAGGCTGGGCTCGCATGCTCGCTTCGGCAGGCGCCTAACCTGGGCACCTGATCCGCCCAAGATGGCCCACTGAGGGGGCCCCATATGTGTATAGCCCGAAATAGGTTTGGGGGCAGTTTTTGTGTGGTTTTGAGGCATCGCTTGAGGGGTCAAACGACCTCGGAATTGAGTGTCGTTTGTTTCTATGTGGTCTTTGTTTAATGCTCATCGAAATGATATATCATTTTGATTTTTTCACTTAACAGAAAAAAATTAATTGCTCAAATTTTAGGCCGTGAAAGGGGAAAATTTTGAGTCAATTGAATTCTATTTATTTGTACCACATCAGATGCTCTAAAAGCTCAGCTCTCCAAATAAATATGAAGCACATCTTCCTTCTAAACTTTCAGCAAGCCCAGATCAATGGAGCTCGTCCTAAAATAAAGTGAGCAAATCTAGATATAAAGGTGACCAGATTTTTCCTCCTTTCCTCTTTAATTCCTTTTCAGTTTCTAGCAAAACTTGAAGGAAGTTCGGATCTGATTCAGAGCTTGAGTTTGGGATTCAGCTATGGTGAAACTTTCTGGAGCAAGTGGTCGTCTCTTGACAAATGCGTTGGATTTCTTCGAGGCGTCATCCTAAGGAAGAGTTTCTACGACGGCAAAAACTATTCTATGCTTTTATGCTTCATATCAGAATTAGTTAGATCTATCTTTGCGAGATAGGTTCACCATTCTCCTTAGATAGTGAAAGATCCTGCACATGAGCTTTCTTTTGTAGGGCGTTTTCATAGAAGTGTTTTATGATTTATTTTTCTTCTTCCGTCACTTTCGCGTCTGCTAAGACTTGGTCTAAACAATGTAAAAGTCAAACTGAAGCTTGCTCAAAACCCTTCAGCCTAGAGACTAATCATTATGTAATTTGCAAGTCTCTTCTCTCCGATATGACACAGTTTATAGTGCCAAATGGGTTTCATTGTTTCCTTTCATGTATTAACACTTAATACATCATCGTCATACAAAGTATATACACTATTATTTAAAATCCCAAATTCAAGCAATGTACATCAAAGAAATAAATTCATAACTTTGCATTGGTTGTAAATATATCCGTCTCTAGCCAAAGCCGAGACTGAGATTATATTGCATAGAAAAATTGGGAACATAATATTGCTTCAGAAGCAAGATGGAGATGATTGCTAAGGTGTGTTGGACATCTCTTACGGCCCCAGTAGCAACACTTGCTCCATTGCCTTTTATTCCTTCTCAGCCCCTGTAACAAATTACAAATGTGAGAACCCACACTGGTATCTAATACACATGCATTAGAAGTCATGAAAAGGACTATACTTTGTACAACTATTATACCCGAAGTTGAGGCATCAGTATGCCCCTTCTTCTTTTGCTCTAGGAACATCTTGAAGTTCCTCCTCCAATGCCATTTCTCGATCGACGACCCTTTTTTCACCTTTCCTTACCCTTCTTAATTGCCTTTGTTGGTTGAATGGTCTTCTTTTTCTTTCCTTTGCCTTTAGTCTTGGAGGACCAAGAAGAGCCAACAACCAGTGCATAAGACTTGCCCTTCAAGCCATCCTTAAATTGTCGAAGAATGTTAAGGAGTTCAAGAAGTTCAACCTCAATTTTGTTCATAATAAAGTTACTTATGAATGGGGCAAACTTTTGGGGTAAGAGAATTCAAGATCAGGTCCATATACAACTCATGATCCATCATGAAACCTAGCTCTGCAAGATCCTCCATGTGCTCAATCATATTGAGCACATGGTCATGCACCACGTCCCCGCTCATCATCGTGTTAAACAGTTTACACAAAGTCTCGAACCTTGCGGCCCGAGATGATTTCCCAAAAACTATTCTGTATTGAGAAAAATGCCACGAATATCTTTATGTTCATGCCTCCTCTGGAGCTCATTGCTTATAGAGGCTAGAGTGAGGCAGCATGACATTTCATCATCAATGAGCCATTCCTTATAAGATTCAATAATCTTAGCTTTGTGTTTGGACATGTGCCTACACAATACACTAAACAAGGGAGTAAATAGTGTAAAGGCAAGCAAAGCATATAATTAAAAGGTTACTAATAATTAAACACAATACACAACGGAAAATAAAAATGATAGCTCAACAACAATCGACAACAAAGGAAAAACACGCTAATGCAAATCCAAACACAAGATGTATCCTGGTTTGGATCATTACCCTGTGATCCTACTCCAGTCCCACCCTCGTAAACCCGAGCGGTGGCTTTCCACTAGTACTCCCTAAACCGTGACACACAAACTCTAACTGAGTACAATACCTAACCGGGACAATCCATAAACCAGGATATGGAGTAACCCTCCAAGTGGAGTAACCCCCACAATCTACTCACAACCCGAGTACTAGGTTTTGTAAAGAAACAAAACAAAATACCCACTTACATATGCCTTGAATAGATATTACCTATGTGAGGACGAAGGCATGGAAGTGTGGAAAACCAAGTGCTTGAGATGAAGAGGTTGATGCACTTGGAAGCTTCTCTCTTGATGCAAGATCAATGCATAACACTCTAACAAAGTGAAAGAGAGAAAGAGGGAAAAGAATTCTCTTGAAGTAAAAACTCTCGGAAATGCACTCTCAAATGTTATCAATATGTGTGGAGTGAGTGCACAAAACTGCTGTAATACCCTGTTTTCATGCATACAAGTATTATACTGCGTATTGTCGGCCGTATTTAATACGCATATACTTTTACGTATTTTAGAGAATGTTCCTACATCATTTGTAATGGTGAAACTATTTTTAAATGTCTTAAATGATTTATTACATATGATAATGTGAAAGTATTTGATATAATACTTGGTGTATAGTATTGTATGGTGTATTAAAGGGTATATTTTCATTTTATCACAAATTTAAAAAAAATGGATTTTTGTGTGCATGCCACAATAACCCATTGTGTGTCACTTCCTTAAGCCATTAGCACATAATGATGCCACCTAAACCCCACATGAAAACATCCTAGATAATGATGGAGATGATGAGGATCATGTGGTGATTAAAAGGGAGAAAAGAAAGAAAGAGAAAAATCAAAAAATAGAGAGAAATGGGAGATAAAATGTTTTCATCTTCTCCATCTTCCCCTTCAACATGCCAAAGCCACCACCATCTCCTCCTCCTCCTCCACCGTGGTCGGCCACCACCCCTTGTACCACCACCTCCAACATCATTTCCCATTGGTTAGAAGGAGGAGGAGGAAAGAAGAGGAGAAAGCTTGGAAGGATTAGAGTCTGAAGAGGAGGACTTTGAGGTAGGAATTGTATCCACACTAGTTAGGATCCATTCTTATAATGATGCAGGAGATCTAACCTATCTAGATATGGTATTTTCATAATTGACTAGAAGAATGAAATAGGTTTAACTATACACGCTTAAGGTAAAATAAATAAATAACCATGTTATGTTACATGTTAATCTTGTAGCTTTGGAATAGAATTATGTTCACAAATTTATGTCCCATGATGATGAGAAATTTATCATGTGTTTAATAACAGCAAGAATTGAATATTTATGTTTATGCAAACATAAATTTCTGAGAATCTGAAACTGTGTTTTCTGGGCAGGACAGATTTTGTCCTATGTATTCACTTTAGCATATATTTTTATATAAGACTCCAAAAATGATGATTCTATTGTAAACTTGGTGGCTACGGAATCCGTGGCCCTGTATTTATAGCAATATGGTTACATAATGGGTGGATACCCAATAACAAGTTAGGCCTCCAAAAGCTCGTTTATAACACTTCCCCTTATCCATCCATTGTTGTAAACCGTAATGAACGCTTTAGGGTTCATAGAGCTTATCTGATCATGGGTCTATGGATACTTCTGGATCACAAGTTAAAGAGCTCTTCCCTCGTTAAAACCTTTGCCATGGAAAACCCAGTGGGAAAAACCAGTGGCTAAGGGAAAAGAGTACAAGTCTCTATAACTTCCCCTGAACGATGGATAACATCAGAGGTGGATACTTCTGGATCCAGAGTTTATGTGGTTGCCTCGTTAAAATCTTTGGCTATGGAAAACCCAGTGGGAAAAACCAAGAGCCAAGGAAAAAGAGTACAGCCCGACATTAACTCCCCCTGAAATGTACAAGCTTCAGGCTTATAAATCTCTCAACTGTCTCGTCCCAATTCCTAGTACAAGTTTTCTAAATGTACTACGAGATAAAACTTTAGTAAATAGATCTGCCAAGTTGTTGCAAGACTGGATCTGCTAGATGTCGATCTGGTTGTCTACTTGTTGTTCATGCGTCCAGAAGAGCTTGGGCAAAATGTGCTTCGTCCTGTCACCTTTGATGTAGCCACCTCGTAGTTGAGTGATGCAGACAGCATTGTCTTCATACATGGTGGTTGGTCCAAGATCTCCCGTCTTCAGGACGGTGGTTTTGAGGATGTGGTGGATGACTGATCGAAGTCAGAAACATTCTCTGTTAGCTTCGTGGATCGCTATGAGCTCGGAGTGGTTGGATGAGTTCGCTGTCGAAGTCTGCTTCACAAATCTCCATGAGATGGCCGTCCCACCGTATATGAACACGAAACTGGTCTAGGACTTTACAGTGTGTGGGTCGGACCTGTATCCTACATCTGCATAACCGACTAAGTCGGAGGGTACACCTTTCTTGAAGTATAGTCCCAGGTCCACAGACCCTTGGAGGTAGCGCAGAAGGTGCTTCACTCCGTTCCACTGGTGCTTTGAGGGCACTGAACTGTATCTGGCTAGTAGGTTAACTGCGAACGCTATATCGGGACGCGTGCAGTTTGTCAGGTATAGGAGTGCTCCAATTGCACTTAGGTAGGGTACTTTAGGGCCCAGTGCTTTCTTCCCCTCTTCTAGCGGTCGGAAGGGGTCTGCATTAACATCCAGTGATCTGACGACCATTGGTGTGCTAAGCGGATGACATTTGTATATAATGAAGTTTTTCAGCAACTTCTTTGTGTATGTCGATTGGTGTAACAGGATTCCTCCGCTCAAGTGTTCAATTCGTAAGCCTAGGCAGAACTTCATTTTGCCAAGGTCTTTCATCTCAAAAGTCTGTGTGAGACTTTTGGATATCTCACCTATCTCTTCAGGAGATCTGATGATGTTTAGGTCGTCTACATAGACGGAAATGATTACGAATCATGTTCCATTTGCTCTTATAAAGATGCAAGGGCAGACTTCATTTGTTGTGAATCCTTATTGCACTAGGAATTCTCTAAGTCTGTTATACCACATTCTACCTGACTGTTTTAGACCATACAGTGATCTTTGGAGTTTGACAGAATAGACGTCCTGATGTCTTTCTGTCATTTTTGTCGGTAGTTTATATCCGTTTGGGATTCTCATATAGATATCCTTATCTATATTTCCATATAGGTATGCAGTCATAACATCCATAAGCTGCATATACAGGCCTTCCTTTGTAGATAGGCCAATAATGAAATGGAAAGTGATCGCATCCATGACCGGGGAATAGGTATCGTCATAGTCTATTCCTGGTCATTGGGAAAAACCTTGTGCCACAAGGCACGCTTTGTAGCGCACGATCTCATTATTCTCATTTCTTTTTCTCATGAATACCCATTTATATCCCACAGGTTTAACACCTTTTGGTGTTAGGACTACAGGTCCAAAAACTTTGCGCTTCGAGAGTGAGTCCAGCTCTACTCCTATTGCCTCGTTCCACTTTGGCCAATCCTCTCTGCGTTTACATTCTGCTAGAGAGCGTGGATCGGTCTTATCGTCGTATTCAGTGACGTGAGTAGCAATAATGGGCGCGAAGTTATCATCGATGATTGTGCTTTTTCTGTCCAGTACCACCCCAGTACGTACATAGTTTAATAATATTTCTCCTACATTTTCCTCTTCAGGGGGTTCTAGGAGGGGAGAGGTATCTAGGCTGAGCTCAGCATCCTGTGGTTGTATCGTTATTATTACTCCAGAATTTTTTCTCTTTCGAGTGTTTTTATCTTTGGAGCCTGGGGGTCGTCCTCTCTTTTGTTGAGGTACGACCACTTCTGCTGCAGGTGGATTGCATCCATCTTTGGGTATGTCAATTCTAGCTGGCATATTTACAGCAGGGACATGTGATCTGACAATCTTCTGGTTTTCAATGAATTTGTCCGGTAAAATGTGAATTGTATTTTGTATTTGAATGATCTTCAGGATCTCGTCTTCACATTGGTTTGTACGTGGATCAAAATGGGATAAAGTTTTGGTATCCCATGAAATGGTCTTTGAAGCTTCTGGCTTCTCTGTGTTAACGCCTAGTTTGGGAAAAGTGTTTTCGTCAAACTCACAATCTGCTAGACGTGCCTTAAAGGCGTCTCCCGTTAGGGGTTCCAGGTATCTAATGATCGATGGTGAGTCGAATACTATGTAGATACCCAGTCGCCGTTGAGGACCCATCTTGGTCCTCTACAGTGGTGCTATGGGGACATAGACAGCGCATCCAAATATCCTCAAGTAAGAGATATCCGGTGGGTTCCTATATGCAAGTTGCGTCGGAGAATAAGATTGACTCCCTGACGGTCGTAATCTTATTAGCGATGCAGCGTGCAAGATGGCATATCCCCATGCATTTACCGGCAACTGGCATTGCATCAACAATGGACGAGCAATCCATTGTACTCTCTTTATAAGAGATTCGGCTAACCCGTTCTGGGTGTGAACATGAGCTACATGATGTTCAACTTCTATGCCGGTTGCTTGGCAGTAGTCTAGGAAGACTTATGATGTGAATTCCCCAACGTTGTCCAGACGTAATTTCTTGATCTGGTTATCTGGGAAATGTGCCCGCAACTTTATGATTTGTGCTAGTAGCTTTGCAAAGGCTACATTGCGGGTGGACATGAGGCACATATATGACCATTTGGAATATGCGTCAATCAGTACCATGTAGTACCGAAATGGTCCACTTGCAGGGTGAATAGGCCCGCAAATGTCTCCATGTATTCTCTCTAGGAAGCTCAGAGACTCAGAGTCCATCTTCAGGGGGGATGGTCGCGTAATCAATGTCCCTTTGTGACAAGGGGACAAGGAGATGCACCCTTTCGAAGTAGTTTAAGGCTTTTCGAGTTAATTCCACGTGATTGGGATATGATGCGACGCATCATATTCCTTCCAGAGTGTCCTAGTCTATTATGTCATAGTTGGAATTCTGGTTGATTGTCGCACTTCTGGTGCTCGAGTGTGTTTGCTTCCATTGCTCTTATCCTTGTATGGTAGAGACCCGACAGGAGTCCCCCAAAACGCTCGACGGTGGTTTTAGCACCGTTTTTATGAGATGTTACATACAAGAATTCTCTGTTTTGTTTACTCATCGTCTCAAGGTGGTATCCATTTAAACAGATATCTTTAAAGCTTAACGGATTTCTATAAGAGCTAAGGAGAAAAGCGCATCTTTTATTAGTAGTTGTGTTTTGTTGGGGAGCATAAAATGTGCTTCCCCTGATCCTTCAATAATTCCTGATGGGCCGGATATTGTGTTCACGGTTCCATCGTATTTATTAATGCTTTGGAAAAAGCAGATGTCTTAGAGGATCGTGTGCGTAGAGGCACTGTCCACTAGGCATTTATAATCCATCTAATTTTAAGAAAAACATCGCAGTATAAGGCACAAGAAAAGATATACTACTAATAATTTTTCAATGTCTGAAAATTCATCAACATGCTAGAAATCAAACAAGCAGATAGTAAATTGTTCAAATTACAATGCATAGAAAGTAGATAATATTTCAATCGAGCAGGTCATCGTTTAAGAAGTCCTCAGCGATGAACCTGATTGGTGCCAGGTCTTCATGATCCACTAGGTTTGTCTCAGCTTGCTTCTGGCTCGCTTTGTACAAGTCCTGTAGGTGGCATGGAGTCCGACAATTCCTAGACCAGTGTCCAGTCATGCCACACATGTGGCACTTATCTTCCCAGTCCTTTCTGGGGACAGAAGTCTGGCCGTCGTCCTTTCTCTTCCACACATTTTTTTCTTTCCCTCATTGTTGGTTCTTGGATGGGGTCCTCTATCCTGCTTCTTCATTGCCTTACCCTTCCGGGGTTTGCCTTTGAAGTTGTTCCTCTTCTTCTGGGAGAAGCTGTGATGCGCTTCAGGCGCATGAGCAGTGCCGGTAGGTCGTGAGTTATGGGTGGACAGAAGGATGTCTCTATTCTGCTCTGTCATCAGAAGGCATGAGAGAAGCTCTGAGTATTTCGTGAACTTTCGTTCATGATACTGCTGCATTAGTATAACATCCTTCTCATGGAAGGATGTATACGTCTTCTCTAATATGCGCTCCTCCGTCACTTTCTCACCACACAAATTCAGGCGTGAGGTGATACTGAAAAGTGCCGAGTTGTACTCGGTGATAGACTTAAAGTCTTGGAGACGGAGGTTCTCCCATTCATATCGCGCTCGGGGAAGTATAACATCTCTTTGATGTTTATACCTATCCTCGAGGGCGGTCCATAACTCATAAGAGTCTTCCACCGTGAGGTACTTGGCTTTCAGGGTCCGATCGATATGGCGTCTGATATAGATAATTGCTTTCGCTTTATCTATATCAGAAACCTTATCGCCTACAGTGATGGCATGGCTCAGTCCCTGTGCTCGCAGATGGAATTTTATGTCCAACTGCCAACTTAAATAATTTTTGCCTGTAGCATCCAATACGTCGAAGTCGACGCTCGCAATTTTAGCCATTATCTCTCTAGCATGTTTAAAAATAAGCAATAATTAGATATATTTAAAGAAAAATAAATAATTAAGCATTTCAGACATAGATATTTGCTGCGTGGATCGGCTAATCACCATATTAATTACAGTCCATACAGTCCCATAAAAAATGAAAATACAACTCGGGAACCCCTCGTGGGGCCCCTATTCATCTGGAATGGATCTTCATCTTCCTGTGACGTCCACCGGTCTTGTAATTTTACAAAAATATCCTCACTACATTTTTCACTCAAAAAAAGAAAAGAATGCAAGGGAAATAATGGTGATAGCTAGCCGATCCAAACCCACAGCAAATATAAACATTCGTCGCAAGTAGAAAAATGCAGCAGGCATTTAATCATCACATGCAGTTTAGTCATTACAGGCAATTAATCATCACAGGCAGTTTATAATGGAAATGAAAATTTTTCGTTTAATAATTATTGGACCACTGGGCAACGTCATACACCATTAGGTTAGTTGACTAACGGCAGAGCGGTCGTAGGATCTTCCTAATTATTAAATGTATAATAATCAGATAATCCGAATAAAATGCGATGAATTAGAAGCGTGTAATTTGTCCAGATTTTAACGAAAAAGAAATCATAATTAAATCTGAAAATAATTCGAAAAATTAAATTTTTTTTGGTCAAATCCTAGTTAGGGTTTTTGGTCGCGTGAGTTGCCGCTTCTGGCGGCTAGGGTTTCCGGACACACGCCCGCAAGGGGGGTGCCGCTGCAGGCAACAGGGGCACGTCCGCCGCTGGCGGCGGTGGGCGGGGGGTGCCCACTGCAGGTGGTCGGGGTGCCCGCCGTCGCAGGCCACGGGGGAGCTGCCGCCGCAGGCCGCGGGGGTGCCCGCCGCTGCAGGCGACGACGGATCCATCGCTGCAGGCGGCGGGATCCACCCGCCGCTGCGGGCGGTGGGGGTCGCCGTCGCTGCAGGTGGCGGCGGCGGTTGCCGCACACCGCTGCGAGCGGCGGCGGTGGTTGCGCGAGGTTGGAGGGGTCGCATGGCGGCTTCCGGCTTCGTGGCGATGGAGAAACCCCCTAGGGTTTAATAGTTTTTGGGGAAGATGATGATAAAAATCCGATTTTTATTGGAAAAATCCATTTTTAATCTTAAAACGCGTTTTTTATTGTAAAAAGTTGATTTTTAACAATAATAAAACGATTATTTTTCATTAAACAATCGATCCAAGGATTTGGATCTAAACATATGCGCATACGAAATTAGATGTAGGGAAAAGAGTTACCTCTAGATCCTACCCGCCGGATCCACCGACGTCGGTGAAGGAAGCCCGTTCGCGTCGCGTTCATCCGTCGGCAGAGGTTCAGCTCAGCCTCGAGCGTGCTGATAATGTGTTGTAAACTTGGTGGCTACGGAATCCGTAGCCCTGTATTTATAGCAATAGGGTTACATAATGGGTGGATACCCAATAACAAGTTGGGCCTCCAAAAGCCCGTTTATAACAGATTCAAGATAATTTGGGAAGCTTATGAAGTCCTCTACAACTTTCAGTGAGAGACCGAACTCACATTTTAACTGCACTTATACTGAAACAGCCGATCGTTATCTGTATAATATTTTTAGGCAGATTCTGCCACTTTGTATTGTTCAGACCATAACTCTCTTCATAATTGTCCAAATAATTCATTATTGAACAATATAAAATCCCCAATAAATTACTTACAACTTTCATGTTAAGACTTAAACCATATTATGGCCACAAATAACTGCTATGAACGGTTCTTTCCAACAGCCAGAATCAAAAAAAATTCTGAATCTGTTCATATTTATTGCTATGTGTAAGGTGTTTATGTAATTACATCAAAATTCATATACGTGTATTAATACGTGTTCTCGGGCGTATAAAATTTAAGAGACCTGTATGATTTTCTTTGATTTTTGTGAGATTAAGATTATTTTTAATAAATTTTATAAGAATCCTTGGAATTATTAAATGATATGATATGTTTAAGTGAATACTGTATAAGATGAAATACTAAGTATTCATATTGTATTTTCCCATTTTCCTCTAAATCAAACCCTAAGTGATTATCCTTAAGCCACCTCCTACTTGGGAGGTGGTAGCACCAAATTCACCCCTCTTAATTATCGTTAGATGGCAAGCTCAGATGATTTGGAGGAAGCTGGAGGTGGTAGAAGGAGATTAAAAGGAAAAAAGGATTGAAGAGAAAGAGAGATGGGAAGACGGAGGAACTCCCTCAGCCTCACCCTCTCTCACTTCCCGCTCATCCAGAGCCAGCAACCCCTTGCTGCTCTATTCTTCCATCGAAATCACCCCAATCCCAAATCCTAGCTTTTGATTTGTGGAAGAGGAATGAGAGATGCTTTCAAATGGTCTTCAAGGAGAAGAAGGGCCCCAGAATTCTAGATGGACTAAGTCAGGTAGGATTCTAATTAAGCTAGATAGGGTTTGTTTAGTATCGTGTAAAGATTTGAATTCTCACTGTCGAATTCAATAGGCACACGGCCGTATGGCCAAAACCAAACGGCCGTGTCACTAAAATTCCATACGGCCAACTTATACGACAGTCATTATAAACCATTTTATTATTCCACACGGCCGTATGGTTTCACCATACGGCCGTGTGGCCCTGTCTTATAGAACTCCATCTGTATTATTTTGTTGATTCATATGTTTTAAAAACGCAATGTTTTGGATGAATAGGATGTTATTCATGCAGTAATAATGCTTCAGTTCGTATGTTAGAAATCCATGATAAAGTGTGAAATTCATGATGTTACCATTAACATAATGAATCTGCATATCAAGTTATTATTGAAATTTACCATATTGAATCTACATATTGAACCTGCATATTGAATCTGCATATCAAGTTATTATTGGAACTTACCATATTGAATCTACATATTGAATCTACATATTGAACCTGCATATCAAGTTATTCTTTACATTATTGGAACTAGTTGTTAATCTAGGCACTAATGTATATGCTATCAAAAATGTGAAATGAAATATCATGCCAGGATATATCTATGATTAGTTTGTGAAAGAGAATCATATGTTAATCTTCTCCATTATTTTTGTTATGCAAGTTTCCTATGAAATTGAAGGATGGAAAGTGAACAAATGATGAAATGATGATGAATATGAGTATGATGTACCAAAGTGAAAGAGTTATGAAACAATTAAAAATAGAGTGAGATGAGAATATAAGTCTGGAGTCTTCAATCCATTTAAAATGGATGAAGCTCTAGATGTGGGTGTTGGGGGATACGAGTAATAAATAGGTCTAAAGGAGCGGACACAGCTGAGACTCCCACTCGTACTCCTGTGCGAAGGAGTTGGCTAAGTGTGGACATAGCTTGATTCTCACTCGCACTCATGTGAGTAGGTAGGGGGAGTGGGTAGAGTTAGAGAGGCCGGTGGTGTACTCGTGATGCATTATGACGGTAATGATGCTTTGCTTCGTTTTCCACTCAAAAACCGAGATTTCTCACTCCCTTCTGAGGAGTTACGAGAGGCCCCTCCAGTGCTCATATCGCTGGTTGAGGTACCTCTTTTCACCCACCCTGGGTGAAGTCCTGCTCCTTAAGTGTCCTATTATTTACACGAGTTCCCAAACATATAAAGTGATAATTTAAGTAATTGTTGTTTATTTCATAAATGTTGCTACCATATGTTAATTGTTCTTCTATTACCCTATTTTTGTTATTGCATGTCAACATGTTCTTTTGTTTACTTTTAGCACTTGCATGTCATAATGTAATTACTTATGCATGTTTCCAAGTTCTCCTTTAATACTTGCATGTCATGTTGTGAATACTTTTGTAAGAGCTGTAACCCTTACTTGTTAGACCACCCTTCTTAGATAGGTAGACCGATTCTAAATTGGGTCCTACCTAGATTAGTTAGGAATCCTACTGGGTCACGCGTTGATGTGCCCCATTTACTTTTTCAGGTCTAGAAGCAGGATCGTCAGAGCAGAGTTAGACTCAGTAGCTGTTCAGAGATGGAGCCTTAGAGGCTAGTTTGGTTCAGTTGTTCTTCCAGGAGTAGTTAGGGAGTGAGTTATACTTGTACAGAGTGTGAGTGTTTTCCTTTTGGATTCTTTGGGGGATTTTCTGGTTTACTTATTTTGTACTCAGTTTAGAGATGGTGTATGTAAAGATGTATCATTGTATTGATAAAATGAAATGTTTGTACTTTTGTTTAGTTTTCAGCGTTATATCTGTGATGGAACTTTACTTGTACTTCCCAACACGTGCGCAGTGACATGCAGTTTTATTTTTACTCTCTTCCGTTCTCTCTTTCTACGTAACACTTATTGATCTGGGAATACTTGGGACGGATTCGTACTTCTTAAGATCCTGGAGAGCGGGTCGTTACAGTTTATGTGTGTGATATGGATGCTATAGCATGCCCTCTTATGCTTCGAATTTCTTATGGCAATTGTAATGTAAAAATGTGAAGGCATAATGTGTGGGGTGATGTTGGCATGCCTAAGTTGGTTGTAGTGGTATGGGTGTCATGGCTTCATATGATGTTTTGTGATATATGGCAATGGTTAAAGGTATGCACAAGGAGATGCATGACCCAATTGTGAAGTGGTGAAATGGAAAATGTAAGGTCACTGGCTATAAGGAAAACACTAAAGGGGGGTTGAATAGTGTTTATGCAATTTAAAAAGATAGTTACACCAATTTAAATTCCTAACCAACAAATAGTGCGGAATAGAAATAAACCTAAAATGAAACAAATGCAGACGCAAGGATGTTACAAGGGTTTGGATTATCCAAGTCACTTCCCAACTTGTTCCCGGTAATCCTACGTCCCTTCCATCCGGTTAACAACCGGATACTCAAGTTAGAACCCTAACTTGAGGTTTCCTTAAAACGCACTTGTAGCAACCCTACAAGTGAAATCGAATTACAATCGATTGACCTTGACTCCCACAACTTGGGAGAAAGCAAACCACTCTCACAAACCGAGAGTAAATCAAATAACTAAAGTTATGAAATATGAAATTAAGCAACACTTATAATCACATATGCCTTGAAGTAGAACTTGAAGGAGAAGTGTGTTGTGTGTTGAAAGACTCTCTTAGAAGAGAGGAAATCCCTTTCTCTTGATAGCTACAAATGCCAAGAATATTTCTATTTGGTTCTAGGTTGGAGAGCAAGAGATTGAAGATTAGAATTATAGGGCTTTAGGATTTGAGAGCTTTGATCTTGAGAGAATGAAAGCTTGAAATGATTTAGCAAAATGAGTAACCTCTCAATGGAACAGTAGAGGCTCCTTTTAAAGGTTTCTCAAACCCTTCAAACGAAATCAGCAAAAACCCCTTTGAAATCCGTGAGGAAAAACTCAACGGATAGAATCTGCACCCGCGACAGTCGACTGTTGAAGAAATCACAGTCGACTGCTGCATAGTGACAGAGGGTAGGTGAGAATTCATAACGGTAACTTACCACGTGGACAGTCGACTGATGATGCATAGACAGTCGACTATTGAACCAACAGGCGACTGTATCCTACTACAGGCGACTGGCCGTAAGCTGGGTAAGTTGATGAAATCTGAAAAACGTCTGGGAGAACAGGACAGACGATTGATGAAGAGAAGACAGTCGACTGTTAACCTGAACAGGCGACTGTAATTCCTTCTACAGACGACTAACAAAACCCTGATATTTTCCAAAGAGTTGAGTCATCAAATAGGCTCAAAGACAGACGACTGTTGAAGCATTGACAGTCGACTGTTCCATTGGACAGTCGACTGTAAATCCAACACAAGTCGACTGGCCAGAATAAACAGAGAAATAGAATTTGGGCTAAAGATAGACAGGCGACTGATTAACAAAACACAGTCGACTGTCACTTAGACAGGCGCCTGTGAATCGTTCATAAGTCGCCTGTGAGAGTTAAAAACTTAGAAGCCCAAAACTAAACTGTAAAAGTTTGTGCATAACAGGCGACTGTAGAACAATACACAGTCAACTGTTTTGAGACAGGCGACTGTAAATTATTCAGCAATCGACTTTTATAAATATGACATGCACAATCTAGATAGGAATGAATTGGAGTCTAAGGAAAGTTGATCTAATGATATCCTAAGACTGAAATGAAGATGTGTGTGCGTGCTCCAACAAAGTTCTACTTCTAAGCTATATACTAGAAGAGAAATAAGAAAGTTACATTTGATGAACTCTCTCTTTTATCCAACGCATGAGCTTGAAGTCTTCTAGGAGCTTCAATCACCATCTACGATCATCCAATCCATTTTATTTGCTTTCAATGATCTTTGAGTGTCATCCATTGCAAGTAGATCTTCATAATAGGCTTAGGCAATGGATTAACTGCAAAATAGGGGATTAGTCACAAGTATTTATGTTTGCTCATCATTAACACCAAGTAGGGAGAAGTCCAATACTCACCATTCTCCCCCTTTTTGATGATGACAAACAAACATAAGCAAAAAAGATAAATAATTGTGCGTAAAGAAAACTTACTTCCCCTACATAGATGCCAATCAAGTTAGTCAAAAAATATTAGGGCATCTATATATCAATTGAAGCAAATGAAGATATGCACGAGTGAAATGAATTCATGAAATCTAGGATTTAAAATCCCTATTCATTGTATCTTACTCCTCCTGAATTTAAGGCAACTTCAATCTTAGATTCAAGTGTTATCAGTATAAACTTAGCACATTCATTATGAATCTGTATGTTTATTTCTCTCCCCATGTGGCATTATCCAAAAGGTGGGAGTAAAATAACAACAACAATCGTGCTAAATAAGAACTAGCAACAATTATAAGAGTTTAAAGATATATAAATCAAAACCCATAAAACCACATTCTAAACTTAGGTGATTAGAGGAATGGGAGTCCAATATCAACATTGAGATACACGAAGAAAACATATCGTCTCAAATCACATCACATGTAGAATACAGCATATACGGAGACGATATCTTAAAATTCACACAGATATGATAAGCAATTATACATTGTGTGAAACAGACGAAGAAACAACAACTATATATATATATATATATATATATATATATATATTACATTTGACAACTGTTTTTGAATCCTAGGGCTGACTAGGACAAGTTGACTAGGACAAACAGGTTGATAGAAAGATGGCTGGGATTTAATCTTGGAAGATTAACGGTTGAGATGAGATTCTGTGGAAATTTTAAGAGGGAAAAACATTTCTTGGGAAATGAAAGTTTATGGGGAATGAAACTTTCTGGGGAATAGCAGGCTGCAATTAATGCATTTGGGGAAAAAACTTTAACTTGCACTTAATACTGCAGATCGAATACTGACGCAGATCGAATGATCACTCCCTCAATGCAGGGCCCACCGCAGATCGAATACAGATCGAATAATTTCCAACGCCAAAGGCGCCGCTAAATTTTTTTACGCTAATTTGATGTTCCGTGCCGAAGGCACCCGTGCCGCTAAATATGTTTACGCTAATTTGTTATTCTGCGCAAGTTTGGTTGTGGAAATAATTTTTTGGGGAACAAAGTTTTCGCGGGGGGAATCTTTAATGAACTGTGCCCGCCGGCACGGGTTATGACTAGTATATATATAAGACCACATGAGTACAAAACATATGAACAACACCATGTGTCTCAAAATGAACAAAATACATCATTCATCATATATCATCACTACATACAACATATCCATCATACATACACAAATGAACTACTCAACCCTAAACAAAACAAAAAAAAAATATTCTAGGTCTAAGGGTGAGTGTCCAAAAATATCAACTGCAGCATCAGTCAATGTTGATGACAGTGGGGTCCGAGGGACGACCAGACGAACGGAACATCAGCCTGGTAAAGCAGCGAGTAGGATAAGCAGGAGCATTCCTCTTGGAAGACGACGCACCTGTGGCAGAGGTTTTCACATGAGCATGAGCGGGGATCTGGACCTCAGAAGGCACATGCACAGAGCCTAGAGGAGAGGGGACAACAGCATGAGCAGTATCCTCAGACGGAGGAAACAGTGCCTGAAGTTCTGCAGGAATGGTGAACCCATGAAGCATGAAAGACTTATATTGAAGCTCGGGAAGGAGAGTGAGCTTCTGATCCACAGAGGCAGTAATCTTCTCGATCGAAGTGACACGGTCTCACAGTTGACCGAGAAGGAAATCCTCGAGAGGTACCGACGAAGGAGACTGGGGAGGTTGATCGGCTGGCTGAGAAGTGGGTTTAGCGACGTTTGTCGAGGGAATAGGATCACCAACCAAGATGTTTATGAACTCCCCAGATGATGGAGGTGAAGAGGGTAGCTGCTCAGTAGGTGGAGGAGAGGGTTCAGTAAGAAAGATGTTCAAAGTTTCTCCTGACGACGAAGGACCAGTAGGATCCATGAAATCGAGCGACAGGCACTAGGTCAAGCAAGTGACAAGAAATGAACGAAAGAAACACGGTAGAAATCGAACCTAAATCGAGAGAACAGACAAGACAGTCGAGGTCCAAGCGACGCAATCGACAGACGACGAGAGGTGGGGACGAAAAGCGCCGGAAGAGCGATCGACTGAGGGTTCGAATTGGGAAGACGAAGGGTTTTTCAATCGGAGGAGAGAGAAAAAGTGCGATCGAAATGAAATCTCTCCTTGAAATATCGAAGGGGCAAATGAATCTGGGCCGTTGGATCAAAGAATCGACGACTCAGATCAAATGTACGAACCGCCACAATAGGAGACAGTCGACTGATGAACACTATTCAGTCAACTGGTTGAAGTGATAAGAGATGAGCTCAGGTTGACAGACATTCGACTGTTGGGTAACTTACAATCGCCTGTCCATGAGACAGTCAACTGTATTATACTCATCAATCGACTAACTGAGAATCAATAATATTGATGATAAAACAGAGACTACTGACGAAATTGACAGGCGCCTGATGACCAAAATGCAGTCGCCTGTTGATCCAACAGTCGACTGTAAATTTGTCATCAGTCGCCTGGGCGAAAGTTACAGTCTGTTGAAGTAGAAGATAGAGTAGGGCAGTCGACTGTCGAATGAAAGACGGTCGTCTGTCCTGGTCCAAAAATAGACATTGAGGTTAAAATCCAGAGTATATGCACAACTCACCCTAGGACCTATACTCTAACATAAACTCATTATAAAATCAATATCAAACGATAACTCATTTATAACATAACTCTCTTAAAACAAACTGAAAACTCATGTAACCAAAGAAATCTCAATAGCCTTTCTTAAAACCAATATAGGATATATCAAATGAAGAGAGGCAACATGATGATATGAGTTCAAAAGATGTTATAACAAGTAAGTTGAACTCCTAAATTTCAGATTCACCCAAAATCCCTAATTCTCCACGCAACCTCACAAATGAATCTTCTTTAAGAGGTTTTGTGAAGATATCGGCAATTTGTTTTTGGGTTTCAATGTACTCTAAGATGATGTCCTTCTTAGCTACATGATCATTGATAAAATGGTGTCTCACATCTATGTGTATGGTACGGGAGTGATGTACCTGATTCTTGGAAAGACATATAGCACTTTGGTTATCAACCATGATAGAGCAAGTATCACAATTGACACCATAGTCCTGAAGAGTGTGTCTCATCCAAAGAACTTGTGCACATGCAAGCCCCGTGGCAATATATTCTGCTTCAGTCGTGGACAATGATACCGAGTTCTGTTTCTTGGAGAACCAAGAAACTAAGGAATTTTCTAGGAAATGGCAAGTGCCACTAGTACTTTTCCTATCGGATTTGCATCGGCAAAGTCGACATCACTATATGAGATTTACTCATATGTGTTAGATTTAGGGTAAAGTAACCCATAATCTAGTGAATGATTGAGATAACGAAAAATTCGTTTAACCGCAATCAAGTGTGACTCTTTAGATCTAGCTTGATATCAGCACACAAGCATACGGAAAACATGATATCAGGCCTACTAGCAGTTAAATAGGGTAAGCTACCGATCATACCTCGATATAGACGAACGTCTACATCTTTTCCGTTCTCATCCTTGTGTAGATGGGTTATCGTACTCAAGGGAGTCTTTTTGCTTGAAGACGATTCCATCCCGAATCGCTTGATAAGATCCATGTGTACTTAGTTTGATGTATGAAAGTCGCATCCTTCATTTGTCGAATTTGCAATCTAAGGAAATAGTTGAGCTCACCCATGTGGCTCATCTCGAATTCATCCTTCATGGACTTAGAAAATTCTTGACAAAGTTTAAAGTTAGTGAAACCAAATATTATATTGTTTACATAAACTTGAATCAATAGGATGTCATTTCCATAATCATTAATGAAAAGTGTTGAATCAACTTCACCCATTTTAAAACCTAAATCCAAAAGAAAGGTCTTGAGTCGATCATACCAAGCTCTAGGAGATTGTCTCAACCCATACAACGCTTTCTTAAGTTTGAAAACATGGTTTGGAAATTTTTCATGAATGAAACCGGGAGGTTGAGAAAGATACACTTCTTCATTGACAATACCATTTAAAAATGCACTTTAACATCCATTTGAAATAATTTAAAATTCTTATGAGATGCAAAAGATAAAAGCAATCTAATAGCTTCTAATCTAGCTACGGGGGCAAAGGATTCTTCAAAATCGATACCTTCCTCTTGTCGGTAGCCTTGAGCTACTAACCCTGCTTTGTTCCTTGTGATGACCTCGTTCTCATCGGTCTTCCTCTTGAAGATCCACTTGGTCCCAATAACTTGATGACCACGTGAAAGAGGAACGAGCTCCCAAACTTCATTTCTCTCGAATTGCATTAGTTCTTCTTCCATTGCCACTATCCAAGAGCTATCCTCACAAGCTTCTTGGATGTTCTTTGGCTCAATGGTAGAGACAAATGCACAATGAGAGAATTCTTCAACTCTAGACCTTGTTCGAACACCCACACCAATATCTCAATTAATTTGGTCATGTTGATGGTTGCAAACGATTGGGTAAGCTTTGGGTATTCCTGCATCACTTGGAACATCTTCAACAATCTCATTAGTAGTGTTAGTCTCAATAATTGAATCATTAATCTTGACATTACTAAGAGAATCACATATAGCATCTACACTATCATCAACAACATGAGGAAAATCAAAATCTTCATAAAATGATACGTGTAGTGATTCCTCGATCGTTGAAGAGGTTTTGTTGTATATCCGATAGGCTTTGCTACGTGTGGAATATCCAACAAAAATTCCTTCATCGGATCTTGGCTCAAATTTATCTAAATTATCAAAGGTGTTTTTGATAAAACATTTTGAACCAAAAACTCGAAAATATTTAACTTGAGGCTTTTTGTCATAAAAAACTCAAAACAAGTTTTGTTCGTTCGGGGTCTCACTAGGATCCTATTGAGCACATAACATGTCGTGTGTACCGCTTCTGCCCAAAATTGTAGTCCAAGATGACTAGCATGGAGCATAGTACGAGCACACTCAATAAGAGTCATATTCTTTCTCTCTACAACACCATTTTGTGGTGGTGCTCGAGGAACAGAAAATTTGTAAGTTATCCCGGTGTCATCACAAAACTTTGTAAAAGACTCATTCTCAAATTCTCCTCTACGATCACTACGAATAGTGATAATGGTGGATCCTAAGAGATTCTGAATCTTCTTTGCAAATATGGTAAACTCTTCAAAAGCTTCATTCTTATTAGTTAAGAATGAAACCCAAGTAAATCTAGAGAAGTCGTCAACGACAACTAATCCATAATGAGCATTGCCTAAAGAAGCGGTTCTAGTTAGCCCAAACAAATCTAAATGAAGTAGTTCCAGGGGCCTCTTAGAAGTAATGCCTTCTTTAAGCTTAAAAGATGATTTATTAAGTTTACCTCTTTGACATGAATCATAAAAGTTTTTCTTACTAAAAGCAATTTTTGGAAAACCTTTGACTAGATCATGCTTAGCTAACTTGTATACGTGCTTGAAATGAACATGACCAAAACGGCTATGCCATAATAGTTGTTCATTTGTATTAGCAACTAAACAATGTTCTACGGTTTTAGGCAAGCTCAAATAATAAATATTTTTACGCCTAATACCGGTAAATAAAACATGTGAATTAGAATCAACAATTTTACACATACACTCTCCAAAGTTAATCTTGTAACATGTGACACAAACCACTAACTAGAAATACATTAGTAATTAAAGGTTTGGAGAAGTTTCCAACTATACCTACTCCAATGATGGTTCCCTTTTGCCTACCTCCAAAAGTGACCGTTGCACCATTCTTGATGCTAATCACTTCGGAGAGTAATGAAGGATCTCCTGTCGTGTGTTTGGAATAACCACTGTCGAGAATCCATCCTTTCCTTTTAGAACTAGTTTGACCCTTATATCTCTTTTTCTTTCTCTTGGGTACCTACATAGTATACCATAAGCTCATGGTACCCAATTTTTGTTGGGTCTAAGGGGATTAGCCCTTTGGAAGCCAAGTCCAAGTGGATTTCCTCTTTCCAACATAATTACCATTATTAATAACATTATGAAAATATGAATCAATATATGCATTCCTATCATTTAAGCTAGCGTTCTTAGGACCTCAAATGGTGTATGTTTTGGGAGTCCTTTTCCTAGTTGCGTGCATAGTTGTTAGATTTCTATGTGGTGCATGCTTCTCAGGAACATGGGGTCTAGCATAAAAATGAGGTGGTGGATATACACAGGACATATGAGGATTATATGTATGCTTGGGAACATGCATGTTGTATGAAACATATGGGTCATGCATGACATGTGGAGGATGTGCATACATGTAAGAATGATGCGTATGAGCATATGGGTGTAAAGGAGCACGTACATGAGTATTTCTCATGTGTGTATTTGTACGTGTCCGTGGGTGTGGAGCATAGAAAGTGTCATGAGTATCTACTTGTGAAGTAGGAGATTTCCTACGTGGATGAAGGTTTGTGTACATGTAAGCATGGCTTCTCTTTTGGTTTCCACCCTTAGTAAGTTTCTTGCCAAAAAGAAGAGACGGTGAAGTGGTGACTTTCTTGATAGGTTTGCTACCCATCGTGTCTTTGACACCACTTGTGGATGCACCGGAGGATGGCCTCACAAAGTCTATAGTGACACCACTATAAGAGGTGCGAGCATTGGATGCATTTGCTTCCACAAACCAAGACCAACACGATGTGTGGCCGGAAATTGGTTTGCTAGCAAATCGTCCAATTGTCCTTTTCCCTTATTGAATCTCACAATACTGGAAGACATGAGCTCATATTTCTCCTTAAGAGAAGAAATGTTGGTATCCAAGGTGGACACCCCTGCTTTGAGCTCGTGCACTTGGGTTTTAAGAGAATTATTCTCTAGACCCAATTGTGTGTGTCGTGAAACTAGATCACTATTATCCTTAGGATGTGTTTAATCTAGTTGAGATTTGAGGGTATTCACCTCATTTCTCAAAGTGACATTTTGAGAAGCTAAATTTGATTTCTCGAGGGTTAAAGTATCAACAATGGTGTCATTGTTGATAATGCATGGAATGGATGGATTGCTAACATTCAATTTCTTTAAACTAGTATATCTAAGCATTAAAGATTGATACTTAGCAAATAATTCTTCATTAGCAATACGCAATTCAGTTTTTATGATTATTTCTTGTTTAGATCTTTTGTCTATGATGATTTCTATCACATCTAACAATTTTATTACGTTGATCATGAATACTTGTGAGTAGTCTCTTTGCTCTAGGGCAACGGGATGAACCCTATGGATTTAGAGATTGATGTGTGAAATCTATTGAAAACTCATGTTGCTAAACTTATGTTATGGTTAGATTATGGTTGATCTACTATGAATAGTTAGGGATTTCTACTTAGATCTAGAGAGCTCGAGAGAGGATCTTGATCTATAGGAAGCCCTAGATATTTGATTTAGATCTATAATCGAGTACCTTAGAATTGCTGCACGAGAGCGACCAAAGCAAGCATGTTTATTATATTTCTATAATTATATTCACGTGTATGATGGTAAGATGAATACGAACCATCATAATCTAAATTCGAACTCACGTTGCACGAGAGTGAACTTGAGTTAGAATTGAATTATATTGTCGATCTTAATGCTAATAATTTAGACTAGGCTTGCGCGAGAGCGAGGCTCTAGCTTAAGTTATTATAAACTTACGTAGCGCGAGAGCGTGCGCTAGTTCTCATTATAGTTGCGACACTTTCACCCTAAATTAGGAGTTAGTAATATGGAAGTTCATATTTACATTAATACTCGAAAATCGATACTGGGGATTCCCTGGTCCTAGACATTCTTATTAATCGAATTTACAACCGACATTTTTATGCGTTCGTGACACACATATTCCTTCACCATTGTTCCATCTCTGCCAAGTGACCAAGATAATACCAACAGTTCCTCCCCGTGATTCGATACCCGCTCACCACTTAACCGTGCGCTTGCGGTAAAACTATATTATTTTAGGTGTACATCATGACACGATCAATCACCAACCTTTCGAATCTATCATATTGAAATTAAAAAGCGACAGCTTAAGAAATTATGGCTGTGGTATCACCAACCTTTCAAAACTATGTCATATTGAAATTAAAAAGTGTCATCTCATGAAATTATGGTTGTAAAACACGATTCATGAAAAGGTAGTTGCTATGCATACATACTGTTTTGCTCAGCACGCATAACCACTATTTACAAGTTTGCCATTCAAAATTTACACATATTCTACCGTCGTCGTTTCCCCATAGCCCCCCCGTTGTCCACAACGACTGGGGGAGCTGAGCAGATGGCCAAGCTTCGATGGTAGTGTGGGAGCTTATTCGAGTCGTTTGCTGGCGTTTTTCTCCCTACACCGGCCAAGTTTCGATTGACATATTATTTTCCCCAGTCGTTTGCTACCGACCATAGAATCATTAGATCGGACGAGGGCGGCAGAGAATCAGATCATCGGATCTCTTGATCGCCGGAAGGAGGTGGACGAAGGCGGCAAAGGCGTCGGAGAGGAGGTGGACGAGGGCGGTGAAGATCCAGTAGCGGTGACGAGATCTCTATATATCTCTCTCCACTTCCCCTCACCAACGAGATCACCTGTAGGAGGTGGACAAGGGCAGCGAATGCATCATGGAGGAGGTGGATGAGGGCGGTAGAGATCCGGTAGCGACGACAATCTCTCTCTCTCCCCACTTTCCCCTCATCGGTGACGAGATCCGGTAGCGATGGTCTCCCCTCTCCGTTCAGACTTTCTCCCATCGCCATCGGATGCCGACAACCGACTCGGAGCTGATCTAATGGCCAAGTTTTGATGCCGATGGTTGTACGCGATCTGGTTGTGCACGATGAGCAAAACCATCGGCGGTCGTGGGTATTTACTCATCGCGCACCACAGTGCACAACCAGTGAGTAGTTTTGCCATTCTCGAATTATTGTACTCGGTAAGCAATTCTGAGTGGCAAACGTGTAGATAAACAGAATGATGGTTATGTGCGCGAGTAAAACGGTATGTGTGCGTAGCAAATCCCTTATGAAAAACAGGTGGCATCTTCTTAAAAATAATTAGACGCATTGCGACTGCTCTTGTTAATTGTGTATTTTTTTCTCGATCAATGAAAACGAGCCACGTTAACACACATTCCCCTGACCATTTTTACCTATTTTCCATTAATCAGTTGTAAAACAATGTCAAATCTATTATACACATGAGGACTTTTTTGAATCTTTGTCCTATGTGGCAGTTTTGTCCCAGTCATATTTTGGGTTGTTGACTGGGACGCTTACTAGGATAATTGACACATCAATTTTTCAAAAAAAGGAGAAAATTAACAAATTAAAAGCACAAAAATTAATAGAAATACAATAATACCCGAACGTGGGTTCGACAATTAAGAAATATAAATAATTTTAACATAAATGATTGAAAAGCGTAGAATAAATGCTGACTAATAGAGTGAATTACTCAAAAGATAATTAGAAGGCAAGCAACTCTAAACTTGATTGGCAACAAAAGATCAGTGCATTTCTTAACGAAAGAAGCCCAAATTAAATTAGCAAAGAAACTAGAATCGCGGGTTTGGAGATTTAATTGTATTTGATTTTTTAAGATTTGATTATATGTAATTTTACCCATGTTCAACCACCCATGATACATATATATTTTGTTGCCGAGAGGGGACGAACTGAAGGGATGTGTGTGGGGCCCACTAACGGACTGTGTTTTTGGGTCAGACGTGAATCAAAGCATGACCCTTTATGAATTCAAACCCGTTAATCACACAAGAAAGACTCAGATTATAAAATCTACGGGGACGTAAATGATTTTGGATTACACAAAAAAATATATACTTGACATATCGCATCATAAAATTTGATATTTGTTGAATATGGATTCAAATGCTGACATTTGATAATACTACGCTCAGTTATCTATTATGATACCGACACATACACCACACTTCTCACTCCTTTTCGGTTGCGCGCGTTCACCGCATCATGTTCGTGTAGATTTTTTCTGAGACGTGCACTATGTGCACGAGTTATGACTAGCCCTTTAACATAACATGATCTACGGATATGTATCTAAAAAAAACTTGGTCTACGATCAAAATACTGTTCACATATTTACCGTTACAATTTTTGTTTGAAAGAGTAGCATGCTATCTTCTTAGGCTTTGGATGGCCCTTCTTCAATGGGCTTTACAAACTGAGGCCTAAATTGGTCAGTTTACAAATGTACCTAATGTGCCATTCTTTTTTTTTTGGGTTTTTAGCATATTTGTCCCTTAAATCTTGCGTATTTTGATATCTGTCCATCAAATCTTCATATTTGCCCTCAAGTCCCTCAAAAGCTAGTATTTAACCTTAATAGTCACTCTCACTAACTATCTGTTAAAATCTTAACGGAAATGGGAATATTCCGTTAGTATTTAACCTTAATTTGCCTTCAAGTCCCTCAAAAGTTAGTATTTAACCTTAATAGTCCCTTAAATTTTGAACGTTAACCTTAATAGTCCCTTAATTTAACGGAATATTGCCATTTCCGTTAATATTTTAACAGATAGTTAATAAGAGGAACTATTAAGGTTAAATACTAACTTTTGAGAGACTTGAAAGCAAATATGAAGATTTGAGGGACGGATATCAAAATACGCAAAATCTAAGGGACGAATATGCTAAAAACCCTTTTTTGTTGGCCATTCTTCAGTGTAGTGGTCTCAGCCAAGCTTCGGTGCGCGAATAAATGGGCACCCGAATTAAACGGGGCTCGTAATTTATCTTCTGAGAGAAGAAATCGATGGCAATCTCGTAATTCAATCCTCTTCTTTTCCCAATAAAGCGGTTCCAAAGCTTTTCAAGTGGGGCTCCAAGAAGACGAAGAGCACATCGCGGGGAACCCCCAATTCTCATTCTCGCTCGTAAGTTTTCCAAAATTTTAATTTTAAAAAAATACCTTTTCATCTATTTCTCTAATATTTGGGTATTTTAATTTCCTTTCAAGTAATTTTATGATTGGTTAATTTGTAATAATCTTTGGGACAAGCTTTTATAAGTCTAAAGTGATTGCTAATCATTTCGATGGGATTAAGTGTGAATTAACCCATTTTGATTTGTTTGGGTTGATTGATTTTTTGGTCGTTACTTAGATTATTTGATTTGTTGAGCTGGAATGCTAATTGATGTTCATAAGAATTTTCCAATTTCGTAAGAGAATATTCCAATGTGGATATGATTGTTTAATTGTGCATTTCACTCATTTGATTTATTTATTTTAATATAAAGGATGGTATGTAAGATGACCCCAAATGTGGGATATATGAAGCACTAGAGCCTGATGTGGGAATCAACATTAATTCTCTTGGGAAACGATATAGTATTTGTTGTCTATATGGGTCAATTCTCATGTTACTGTCTAGTGTACAAATCTTAGTTTCATTCATGTTATATTTTCCAAAAATCTAGTCGGAGTAGAGTTTTCGAAACCCTGGTTTTGGAGACAGATTTATATTTGAAACCAGGGTACGGAAACTCCAAAATGGTTCCTAAACACATTTTGGGGCTTCATGAGGTTTTGCTAACTCCAAACTGGCGGTATAGTTACAATTTTTGGAGTTTGGTTTTAAAATCATATAAACCCCCATTTGAGGAGCAAATGCCCAAAGAGATGATGGCATCCATGGTGAGTGACATCTTGCATTGATACTACCCCATAGAATGCTAGGCATGGCCTGTAAGAGCATTATTCAATAGTAAGGTGTCATGCAATCCCATTATCGTGACTGATGACTTAAAGTTGCATTCCAATCATAATGGGTAGGACTACCAAATTAATATGTTGACATCACTATATTGAAATATCTCTTACAATCATGACGTCTAATTAATATATATGGCCCATGAATTTATGATGATGTTGACGTTTTAAAGAAAAATATATGGACGACTACAATTTTTCTTTTTCTTTCTAACAATGGTGTTGGAAACAACGGTATAGGATTTCTTGTTTGATGATAACAAAACTTCATGAATTATTTTGATGTGTTTGTTAAGTGGTTTCAGGTTCAAAGAAGTTTGTCTAACCAAAAGGGAAAATTGGTAATTTCTACATGGTAAAAATATTCTAGAAAGTCAAAGCATGGAGGGTGAAGTAATTTGACATTGAGAGGAAAAAGATTTAATTAAGTGAGGGCCAAATTAATTGAGGGTTTTGTGCAACTTGAGAGGAAAAAGATTGAATTAACAGAGGGCCAAATTAATTGAGAGTTTTGTGCAACAAAAGATTAATTAGTTGAGGGCAATGTTGTAAATAACAAAGAAAATATGTTGGCTAGGTTTTTTTTCAAAACCATATATATATCCACATAGGGCTGGCTACACAAAACAACCCCACTCTCTCCAAAAAATTGCGGCTGCAATCAAGGAAGAGGAAGTGGGCACATGAAATCTAAAAGGGCCAGGGTGAAGTTGAGGCTGGAAGAGGGGAGAGAGAGAGAGAGAGAGAGAGAGAGAGAGAGAGAGAGAGAGAGAGAGAGAGAGAGAGAGAGAGCAGCTTTGATTTCCTCTCAAAAGAGAAGTGTGGCTGCAGGGGGAATAAACAAAGCAGCAGAGGCCAACAAAAACCTAGCAGCCGGTCCCATGTGCAAAAAGAACAGCCACACAAAACAACTCTCCCACTCATGCACATCAATCTAGGCATGCCTTGTTTCTAAAGTTAAGATTGAATCAATTTTTTTCTTCTTGTGTTTGTGTGCATGAGACATAACAACACATGTCAAAAGATTCTTTTTGTGTGGGAGCAACACATGGGAGAAAGGAACAAAGCCTGGGTGAATGGCGTAAAGTAATTATGAGAGCTAAGTAATTAAAGATCACATTAATTTATGAAAACAAAGTAACTCATTCCATCAAGTCACACATAGGCAACAAGATCAAGGATTAATGTGGCAAAGATCAAGTCAAAAGGATCGCAAAGCCAGATCAAGAGGAGACATAGTTCAGTTTTGCACAACAGTTCCGAAGAAATAGAAATTTATGAAAAGGCCACTGAATGTTCATGAAGCCCTATTTCACAGCATAGACCTCCGATTGACGAACAGTTAGAACCATTACGGAGTTGTTTACGAGCAGATCGATGCAGATCGGCGAGGACACATCGCCGTCACAAACTGAGCACTCTGAACTTTTTTGTTAATATTTTTGTGGTGTATCGCGATTTGATCATTGTATTATCTTTTATATTATTTTTGTGGTTAGAGAGCTACATGGTGTAGTTCTGGGATTCTTGATTCACGGGGTAATGGATTAAAGCAGAGTCTAGCTAGACAGATTAGTTTAATCAAGCATGTGACTTGTGAGTCTATAGAGCTTGTGAGCGTGGAGCATGGTATTTGCAAGGTTGTAAAAAACGCTAGGCGCTAGGCGTTCGGATTGCTAGCGCCCAACGCCCAGAGCATTAATCGGGGATTAATCGGGGATTAATCGGCCTAGGCGGATTTGCAGTTTTTAATTATTTTAATTATTTTTATATAATATATTTATGTTTATATATAAATATAAATATATATATTATTTAAAATACATCAAATATTTAATACATACTAAATCAAATCAAGTTTACCTACTTTAGAGTATTTGTGTGCAACAAAATAAAATTTAAAAGATACTCTTGTGCAATTAAGCCATTTACCAAA
Source organism: Scilla litardierei (assembly GCA_030789695.1). Lineage (NCBI taxonomy): Eukaryota > Viridiplantae > Streptophyta > Magnoliopsida > Asparagales > Asparagaceae > Scilla > Scilla litardierei. Next base: position 126,298,992 of record CM061142.1, read on the forward strand.
AACGCCCAGAAACCGCCCAGAAACCGCCTAGGAACCGCCCAGGAACCGCCCAGGAACCGCCCAGAGCGCCCAGACACCGCCTAGAACGCTTAGGCGGCCGATTAATCCCAAAAACGCCCAGATTGACCGCCCAGGCCATAATCGGGGCGTTTACTGGCCGCCTAGCGCCTAGGCGCCGCCTAGGCGGCCGCCCAGGCCGATTTTTAGAACACTGGGTATTTGTGAGTTCTGAGTGTCTGTAGGTGTGTTGAGACTGATTGATCTATTAGTTGATTTTGGGGGTTGCTGGAGTAGGTCGAGGTTCGACCGAACCAGGGTAAATCTGGTGTTAACTGTGGCTGGTTACAATATTTGTGTTTTTTGCACGTTTTTATTTGTGATCACCCTATTCTCCCCCTTTACGGAGTACTTTTCGATCCTACAAGTGGTATCAGAGCTAGGTTGACCAGTTTTAGACCTAGAAGTTAGGGTTGCGCACACACAGTCATTGGTATTTCAAATGTGCTTTTGCTGAGTGACAGTTTGCAATTAGGCCACCATTATTTAACAGAACTGATTATGCATATTGGAAAGCTCGTATGAAATCTATTTAAGTTCCATTGATTACGATGTTTGCGATATGGCATAATATAGCTTCACAGCTCCTACAGTTAAAATAGAGGGAGTAGATGTTCCTAAGCCTAGAGACGCGTGGGATGCTAATGATAAAGAATTGTATACTTTGATTGCTAAAGCTATGAATGCTCTTATTTGTGCTTGGGATAAAACTGAATATAATCGTGTTTCTCATTGTTCTACAACTAAGGAGATCTGGCTACTCTGAATATTACCTACGAAGGAACATCACAAGTGAAAAAAACTCGTCTTACGTTGCTGAATCATGAGTACGCGAGCTTCAGGATGTGAATGATGAAACGATCAAGGAGATGTACACGAGATTCAGTGCTCTCATTTACAACTCCATGGTACTTGGAAAAGTATATTCTAATAAGGATTTGTTGAGGAAGATTTTGGGTGTACTGCTGAAGAGCTTCGGGGTCAAAGTTACGGCGATCCAAGAATTCAAAGATCTTAGCAAGTATTGCATGGAGGAGCTCATTGGAAACTTGATGACATATGAGCTTAAGTTTAAGGCAAGGAAGAAAGATATATTAAAGATGCCGCAGAACCAAAGAAGTCCATTGCATTGATGAGTTCACACGATAGCTATGATGACATAGAATTAGTGGTAAAAGGCTTCAAGAAATATTTAAAGATTAGACATGGAAGGCAATTTCTTTTAAATAAACATAATGCTTCTATGTCTAAAAATATGTCTGATGATTCTAATAATGAAATTATTTGTCATAATTGTAGGAGATCCAGATACATTAAAGCTAATTGCCCATGTCTGAAGGATGACAAGAAAAAAGGCAAGTCTTCCTCTAATGATGACGAATTAGAGAATGAAGTGATTTGCTACAATTGCCGAAAGAGGGGGCATATTAAATAAGAGTGTCCATTGTTGAAGAAAGAAAAGTAAAGGAAAAGAAGAAATCTCTAGTGACGACATGGAGGATGACGAAAGTCAAATAATGACAAATATTTGTTTGATAACACCCGTAGATTCTAGCGGTGAGGATTCAAGCGATGAGGTACCTGGCATTTCTTATAAATATTTAGTTAGATTATGCGATCACTTGACTAAAGAAGTTGACAATTTGGAGGACAAAATCAAGAAATTAAAATAGAAAATAAACAATTGCTTAAAAAGTCTTGTGAAACTTGCTTGATTTTAGAAAATGAAGTGTATGGTCTAATAAGTGAAAAAGAAAAACTTCAAAAATATTGTAATGCCTTAAATAAAGGCATAAAAAAAGATGATAGTTTTGTAACCAGTTGTTTTATACTTGTAAATGAGGATCTGTTCCTAAAATCTAAAGTCCAAGAGCTTGAAACATGCGTGAAAAAGTTCGCAATTAGTGATACGTCATTGAAGATGCTTCTTAATTATCAACTCTTTGCAAACAATAGAAAGGGACTATATTTTGGAAAAATTGAACATGAGAACAATTTTTTGGCAAGGGAAACGAGTCTTTACTAGATGTATTGGATGTGGTAAAATGCATTGGATATAGTAAAATTAGACATACTTTAATCATTGTTGGAATATGAATAAGAACAAAAAGTTTAAACAAATTTGGATTCCTAAAGATACTTTCATTAATATTGGTGGACTTATATGAGTGAATAGGTCACACATAACATCTTTTGTGTAGGTATGTAATATGAATGGACAAGGAACCATGGTGTTGACGTCGAATTTCAATGAAGTTACTTGGCCAAAACGGTAATGCGAAGGTATGATTTCTTGTTTGAGCTTATTGTTTATCTCCATAGAATATTTTGGTGTGTTTTTTCATTTATTGGTGTGATTTTTCTTTTTCTTTGTGTGATTTTTTTCGGTGCGTTAGAAAAATAGAAAAAGAAGAAAAAATATACTTTAACAAAGTGAAAATTATAAAAATTGAGCTTAATGGATATCTTTCTTTTGTTTATTTTAAAAAGGCACTTTGAATAAAAAATCTTATTATGTATAGTATTCTAGTATTATTTTGATTGCATGATTGACTTTATGAATAGTTAAGACATATTCGATAGCGAATAACTAGATTTCCACATTTTCACCTTACACTTTCACGGTATTGATTGTTAGTGTTATATGGTATTATGGTGTTGTTTTCATGAATATTGGAAAGTATGTGAAGGTGGATTAAAAAAATGCAAAGTATGTTACTTGATGGGATATGTATTGTCATGCCTTGGATGAAAGACGAAGCTCATGAAAAGAAAAATATATTGAAAAAGAAAAAAACAATGTGTCTTATGAAAAAGAAAAGAAAAGAAAAGAGCTTTGTATGTAAAATGGATGATCCATGGCTATGATACGACCCACAGATATCCAACTCATGCTATAGATTCATATCTTTTTGTATTGGTATTATGTCCGTCAAGCAATGCCATCTCTTCGTTTAAGAGTCCTTCTAGGTAATGTATGCGTGTTGGTATCTTGAACTCATGTATCATGAGGTGGAAAAATACAATCCTTGTAGAAGTATATACAAGTTTGAAAAGTTAGTTTGAACGGTTGACATTCATGATTACCTCTCTCTATGCCTTTTAACTTTTGATCATTACACGAGCACCAAGATGTTTTAATCATGGTTAGGAATTATTGGATATCAATTGATTATTCGTAATTGTCTTAATGTAATCGTATGTCTTGTTTATTAATGCTTTATTTTCTACATGGCATATGATATTTTTATTTAGTGTGTTCTTTTGAAGATTACAAAAGGTGGAGAGTGTTAAGATTTGTTTGATCTTCGTCATGACGATTCATATCGATAGGGGGAGTTTATCGATAGGAGGAGCATGTCAATATGGGGAGCTATTTGCATATGAATATATCTCGTTAACATGCATGATCACACTTCACAAACACAGTACACGATGACATGAGTTTGAGCTTATTTTTGATCAAATCTTAATTGCCGGTTGTCATCATCAAAATGGAGAGATTGTTGGAAACAACGGTCTAGTATTTCTTATTTAATGATAACAAACTTTCATGAATTATTTTGACGTGTTTGTTAAGTAGTTTCAAGTTTAAAGGAATTCGGCTAACCAAAAGCGAAAATTGATAATTTCTCAATGGTAAAAATATTTTAGAAAGTCAAAGCATGGATGGTGAAGTAATTTGAGCTTGAAAGGAAAAAGATTTAATTAAGAGCGGGCCAAATTAATTGAGGGGTTTGTGCAATTTGATAGGAAAAAGATATAATTAAGAGAGGGCCAAATTAATTGAGAGTTTCGTGCAACAAAAGATTAATTAGTTGAGGGCAATCTTGTAAATAACAAATAATAATTAGGTTGGCTAGGTTTTTTTTTCAAAACCTTATATATATCCACATGGGGCTGGCCACACAAAAACAACACCCTCTCCCCAAAAAATTGCGGCTGCCATCAAGGAAGATGAAGTGGGCACAAGAAATCTAAAAGGGCCATGGTGAAGTTGAGGTCAGAAGGGTGGGAGAGAGAATATTTGATTCCCTCTCAAAAGAGAAGTGCGGCTGCAGTGGGGACAAACAAAACATCAGAGGCCAACAAAAACCCAGCAGCCAGTTCCATGTGCAAAAAGAACAGCCACACAAAACAACTCTCCCATTCATGCACATAATCTAGGTATGCCTTGTTAATAAAGTCAAGATTGAATCTTTTTTTCTTCTTTTGTTTGTGTGCATGAGATAAAACACATGGCAAAAGATTCTTTTTGTGTGGGAGCAACGCATGGGAGAAAGGAACAGAGCCTGGGAGAGTGAAGCAAAGTAATTATGATAGCTAAGTAATTAAAGATCACATTAATTTATGAAAACAAAGTAACTCCTTCCATCAAGTCACGCACATGCAATAAAATCAAGGATTAGTGCAGCAAAGATCAAGGCAAAAGGACGCACGCAAAACCAGATCAAGAGGAGACAGAGTTCGGTTTTGCACAATAGTTTCAAAGGAACAAAAATTTGCAAAAAGGCTCCTAAGCCATATTTCACAGCATAGACCTTTGATTGACGAATGGTCAGAAACATTGCGGAGCTGTCTACGAGCAGATCGACGAGGACACATCAATACTACAAACTGAGGAACTGAGCACTCTTGAACTTTTCTATTAATATTTTTGTGGTGTATCTCGATTTGATCCTTGTAATTTTCTTTTATATTAATTTTGTGGTTAGAGAGCTACATGATCTAGTTATGGGATTCTTGATTTATTGGGTTGTAGATTAAAGCAGATTCCAGCTAGATAGATTAGTTTAGTCGATCATGGGATTTGCTAGTCTATAGAGCTTTTGAGAGTGGAGCATGAGATTTGCGAGTTCTGAGTGTCTATAGGCGTGTAGAGACTGATTGATCTATTAGTGGATTTTTGGGTTGCTGGAGTAAGTCGGTGTTTGACCAAACCAGAGTACATCTGGTGTTATCTGTGACTGGCTGCAATTTCTGTATTTTATTTGCATGTGTGTTGTACGTTTTAATTTGTCGATCACCCTATTCAACCCATCTAGGATGCACTTTTCGATCCTACAACTATTACATATGATATTTTTTACAACCCCTTTAACATTATAAAAGGAAAAGTTAGGAAGTTTTTGAGATATAGTCAACTGAAGAGAATATAGAGTTGAAGAAGTAGAATGCTTCTCCAGAGAGTTATAGTTTCTTCTGTGAGAGAATTGTAAATTTCTACAGTGTATATCTTAGTATCAAAATATCAGTAAAAGAATCATCCTCGGGAGCTATGATCACGCTAATGGTCATAAATAAGACATTTTAGAGCAAATAAAGAATCTTTTTAGTTGTAAAGATTTATTTCACCAGCTGGAGGTTAAAGAGTAAAGATAGAGTCCATCAAAAAAGTAGACTGGAAGAAGCTAAATAGAAAGGCGATCTGTCAAATTCGATAATAGATCGATCTAGTAACTTCTATTGCGTTGCGCAAGTGACAGAACCATATAGTCTATGGCAGAAGTTAGAGGATATCTATCGGGCCAAGACCATTTTGGTGAGGCAATTAGTAAAATTTAAAGTTATGGAGGGAAACTTCTATTATCGACCACACACACGAGTTTTAGAACATGATTGATCTGCCATCTACTATGTAGTTATTTCTTGGGAATGAAAAGCTATCCTCCTTGGTTCTTTTTCGGATAATGGGAGATGTTATGATATCTCTCATTAATTTGACCCCATATGGCAGACTTATTATGTTTATGGTTAAGGATGCCCTTTTCAATGAAGAGGTCAGGAGAAAAGATGTTGGTATAGATTAATCACATGTCATCGTAACATCAACTTGAAGTCGATAAGGAGAGTCATCCTAGGGTCCACATATATGAGTATACCTACCTATAAATGTTACATTGTGGTATGTTGTGTTCTAAATATTGGATATCAGTCTCGTAACGGCTTGGAAAATTTGATATCGGGATATCGAGGACCTATCGGGATATTGACTAAATATTGGAGTGCCATGTCAGTGTCAAAAAAATGATGTCATATGCAAGCATATATGCATAGATGTATCTAAAAATATATAAACTATACAAAATCGAATAAAAGTATGTTTTGGGTTGTGAATATCGACCAATCATCAAGATTCATATCTTTCCAACTGTAGAATTCCAACACACCAATCCAATCTTGTGAATGAAGTTGCTAAAAATTAGAAAATTCGGAAGGATAACCCCTTCAGATATATACCATAGACTTGAAACCATCCCCTTTCAACCACATCTTTTCAAACTTGTATGACAACATGTGCATATTTCACATTAAAATTAGTAACTAGTTTTTTTCAGCATCAGTGTTCTCTTCGATTTTTTGCATCAGTAAAATTAAGCCACGAACATTGAAAACATGTGCATATTTCACAGTAGTAACTAATTTTTTTGCAGCAAGAAAATGAACGGGAGTAGCTTATCAGTTACTGCTTTGCCTTGGTCATTCACACCCGAAAACTAAAGCTTGCAAAAAAATCCCGCACAATTGAAAACTGAGGATTCGGGCAGCAAAAAAGAATGCAGTCCGCACAATTAAAAAGTGAAAATTGAAAAAAGTGCAAAAATCGAAAAAAACTGACTGCTCCTCCCTCGCTCACGCTTTGAAAAATAATAAAATCTGTAAAAAATAAAATCGAAAAGAAAATTGCTAGACTCATCTTTACCGGCAGGCGACAACACACAACACTCCTCCCTCGCTCGTAGATGGAGGAGATGACCAAGGTGGCAAGGTGATCTGAGGTGATGGATTTGGATCAGGTCGGATCCACTATTCAGTGGACCGACCCGTTAACACCGATAAATTTTACAAGATAGCGGCCGATATTACAAAGCGAAATATCGGCATATCAGTTTTGGACCGATATAGCGCCAATATATAGGTAAAAATCGAAACCGTTACCAAAGTTCATATAGCGTATCGGCCATGTACTAAATCTGATATTGCGGCCAATATATCGGATGTCGGTTCGATATATAGAACACTGGTGGCATGGAAGGTCACATGAAGAAGAACTATCTGAGGCTATTACGAGAAAAAGGACAATATTTTCAACATGAATGGAGAGGCATTCTTCACTTGTTCAGTAGAAGTGGATATTTCCTCTATCCAAGAAAAGATATACGTGTTTCCAACCAGGACAACGAGTGGCTGATTGATACTGTTGCATCATACAATGTTATTCATCGTAGAGACTTCTTTATTCCTACAAAATGGGAGATTTCTGCATCGTGAAAATGGAAAGCACAAGTTCCTGTAATATCATGGGAATTAGAAATGTTTAGATTTAGACGAACATTGGTTGTATATTAACTTTAAAGTATGTCTGACATGTGCTAGACCTTAGACTGATCTTGCTCTTTGGGATAATCCTTGATAATCATGACTTTGACAACCACTTCTGCAACAACATATAGAGAATGATAAAAGGTGTCATGATTATTATAAGGAACATATGTGTGGTGTTAAAACATGTACGTATAGGCTTAACATGGTGGAACACGAGACTACTCAAAATCTGTAGCATCAAAGACTCGGTCACATGAATAAAAGATGGTTATCTACCTTAATAAAGAATGAGCTTATCTCAATCACCAATGATGCTGGGCCTAGATTCTTATCAGTATTGTTTAGTAATTAAGCAACATAAAGTCTCCTTCAGTTTCTATTCAATAAGAAAATCAGAGTTGATCAGTCTGATACACTTTGATGTATGCATCGCGGTCCCTTGGATGTTGAATCACTAGGTGTCAATAAGTATTCTCCGACCTTTATTGATGATGCTTCTCGAAAGGTACGAGTCTACCTCTTGAGGACGAAATATCAAGTGCTAGACTACTTCAAATGGTTTCATAACATAGTCGAACGTACGACAAGAAAGAAGTTAGAGTACATATGCTTAGACATTGAAGGTGAATACACTTTAAAGCGTTGATGTCTACTGCAGAAGCCATAGCATTAAACATGAGAAGACGGTTTCTTGCACTCTATAACACAACAAAATAGCTGAGAAAATGAACCGAACAATCATGGAAAAGATCAGAAGTATGCTTAGTATATCTAACTTGCTAAAGCTATTTTTGGGAAAGAAGATGTTCATACTGTGATGCGGCTTGGAATCCGGCCCCAGGGGCATTTCCGTAAGTTGGCAATGATGTAATCTTTCTCTATTTATAGAGTGGAGCCGGCCCTAATGCGAGGATGCAAAAATTGTGAGAGAAATTCCTTTTTAGATTATTCCTTAGATAAATTGTATTAGGGCTTTTCATATTCTCTTAGATTAATCTCTAGTTAATTTTTTCGTCGATTCGTAGTCGTTAATTAGCGAGTAGCTTATTTTGTAGTATTAATCTTTTATTTTCAGATCTGAACTTTCCAGATCTAGAGCCGAAACGCATCATACTGCTCTATACCTTATCAACATATCACCATCATTACCGTTGAATTTCAGCAATTCCAGAGAAGGTGTGATCTAGAAAGAATCAATCTTACTCTTATTTGATGGTGTTCGGTTGCTTAGCCTTTACACATGTATCGAAGTAGCAAAGATAAAATCTCGATTCAAGGACCACTTCGTGTATCTTTATTGGCTATGGAGATGAAAATTTTAGATATAGATTATGTGACTTAAAGATGAAAAATGTTATTCTGAGCAGGGATTATGCTGTTCCAAGAAAATTTGACCTTGGACGATATTGAAAAGGCCATGGTGTTTTACAATCCAAGTTCAAATGACTAAGGTATTGTTCTAATCCCAGCACCAACGTAACACATTACAGATAATGAAGAGGTGAATGCGGAAATACTAAAAACAAATAGGAGGTGAAAGAAGAAGAGGATGTTAAGATGGTGGAGCCATAATCTACTCCACTAGTTATTGCATCACTATCACAGCAAGCGGATGATGGTACACCTCTTGAAGTTAGCAGCTCACAAGTACGGAGATCTGAACAAGGCATGATTCATTAACCAGATATTCAGTATATTTTTCCCTAAAGAGTGAGAGCCAGAGAGTTTTTAAAAAGTTGCATCTCACAAGAATAAAAGAAACGGCTACAAGATTGTTAGAGACCTATCCCATACTAGGCCTCCAACACTAGCCCATTTGTTAGAAACACATCCCATACTAGGCTTCTAACAATAGCCATGCTAAGGGCCTATCCCATACTAGGCCCATAGCACTGGGCTCACATCCCATTTGTTAAGTATTATTGAGCATCCAACCCAAAACCAATTGGTATTAGGTGGAGAGGCCCTCTAATACTTAAACTATTTCTTTTTCTTTTGCACTTCCGATGTGGGACTATTTTTGGGATCCTAACATACCACCACGCTTCCGACAACGCCGTCCACGGCGGCCCACTCTGGGGTGCTCACTCTAAGTGGCCCACTCTGGCCTCACCCAGGTCGCCCCCTCTTAGGTCGCTCCTTCCCCAGGTCGCCCCTTCCGCAACGTGGGTCGTAGCATGGGGCTAGCTCTGATACCAATTGTTAGAGACCTATCCCATACTAGGCCTCCAACACTAGCCCATTTGTTAGAAACACATCCCATACTAGGCTTCTAACAATAGCCATGCTAAGTGCCTATCCCATACTAGGCCCATAGCACTGGGCTCACATCCCATTTGTTAAGTATTATTGAGCATCCAACCCAAAACCAATTGGTATTAGGTGGAGAGGCCCTCTAATACTTAAACTATTTCTTTTTCTTTTGCACTTCCATGCGGAGGTCTCTAACAATTGGTATCAGAGCGGTTTGATCCATGGCAAACACGCGTGCAACGGAGCGGATTGAAATCTTGGAGGGGAAGGTTGAGAGGATTGAAGCCCAAATCAGCAAGGGTTTCATCGATCTAAGGAAGGAAGACGCGGAGACGGCCGCGGAGATCCGGAAGGAGATAAAAGAAAATCAAGAGAAGACGGAGGCCAAGATGGCGGAGATAAAAGCAAATCAAGGGAAAACGGATGCAAAACTTTCGGAATTGACGGAGGCCATAGCGGCATCGACCGCTCATCTTATCCCAAAAGCGGATCCGAGCAAAAAGGAGCCACCTTTGGCGAAGGACAAGGGTAAAAAGACAATTTTTTTGGAAGATGAACCGGATCTAGACGACGATGGAGGGTTTGACCAAGGAGACAACGCGTGGGGGATCCACCAAGCCCACGCGCCGCCGCGCCGCGACGACACAAGCCCTTGTGGGGGAGTTCCGGCCACCCGGAACACCCCAGGGTGGCCGCCGGCCCCCCAGATACATTTGGGGGGGGGTCGGCGAACCCCCTGGGAGGCGGCGGCAGGCCGCCAGGGCCATGGGAGGGGCGGCCGACCCTGCCGCCCCCCCCAGGCGGCCTCGGCAGACACTGCCGCCGCCGCCTGGGGCCCGCCGGCCCACTTCCAGGGCCGGCCGGCCCAGGCGGCGGCCTGGGGGGCCTCGGCCGACCCCAGAGGGGGGATCCGAGGCCCACCCGACCCCTGGGGTGGCCCACCGGCCCCCCAGGACGTCCGACAGTTGGATCCGCAGGGTCCTCGTCCCCCGGGGGCCCCACCCGAGGTTCGTGGAGCGCAATTTGGAGGTTTTCAGACTTTCGGGGGACCCGACGGAGGACTGCAGCAGGGTGGAGGGCCCCACCAGACCACAGGAGGCCCGTCGACTCAGCCCCCACCTTTTGGGGGAGTGACGGGAGATTGGAGAGCGTACCAGGATCCTCCAGGAGGGCACCAGACGGAGTTTGGACACCATCAGGGAGGCTGGCAGGGGCACGGAGCAGAGGGGGGCTACCGTGAGCGGGCTGAGGCGTACGTTCCAGACAGGCGACAGGGATACCAGCACAGGGGAGGATTCCAGCCGCAGGAGAGAGGGGGATTCACTGGCGAGAGGCGCCTGAGGAAGCTGGAGGTGCCTGTCTTTGAGGGAGGCGACCCAGACGACTGGCTGTACCGGGTGGAGAGGTACTTGGAGGTGTCCGCTGTCCCAGGGGAGGATTGGCTACGGGCGATAGGGGTCTGCCTGGAGGGAGAGGCTTTGGGCTGGTTCCGTTGGACCGATCAGCAGCGGCCTTTTCAGACCTGGGCTGAGTTTACGACGCTCTTGACGGAGCGATTTGGCGGAGGTCCGGCTGGCGGCGTGTTCGAGAGACTGTACTCGCTGAAGCAGGAGGGGAGCGTGGGTGATTACATCAAGAAGTTCGAGTCGCTCTGCCACCGAGTTCGGGGAGTCTCTGAGGAGTCACTGGAGGGCTGTTTCATGAAGGGGCTGAAGCCTACGGTGAGGTCGGGGCTGAGGCAGTTTGAGCCCGTGGGTTTGCGCGTGATGATGACGCTGGCCAGGAAGGTGGAGGATCACCAGGAGACGGAGCGGAGAGCCCGCGGAACGTGGGGAGGCTCTACCTTTAGAGTGCCGGATCCGGGAGGACAAAAGGGGGCCGCAGGAGGGGCAACATCCACTGACGGCACAGTGGTTACCAAGGAGAAGGTGATGGAACTACGACCTGGGGGGCATACACGAAGAATGACCGAGGCAGAGATTCGTGACAAACGGACCAAGGGCCTGTGTTTCAAATGCGACGAGAAGTTTACCCCAGGGCACCGGTGCGGAAATCGTACTCTTCAGATCCTGATAGTGAATGACGAAGAAGAGGGAGAAGAAAGTGTGATAATGTTGGAGGCCGGCGTGGACGATGATTCGGAGCACCTGCACGTGGAGTAGCTGACCATAACCTTCACGCATCACCTTGAGGACAAGGTGGTTTTTCCGGGGCGGAGTAGTGTTGCGGCCGGTATTTAGGAAGAGGGGCATTTGGGTAAAATGACTTTTGGGGGGTGTTTGGCTATTTAAGGGGGTTGAGCCGGCCCTAATTCTTAGGCGAAACTTGAGAGAGTATTTTCTTTTTATTAGTTTATCCCCTAGATTAATCCTTAGCTAGTCGTCCTTTTAAATTGTAGTTGTTATTTAGCGAGTAGTTGATTTGTAGTAGGTTTTCCTATAATTTCAGATCTGAGATCCAATAAAAATCCCATTTTTATCCTCAAATCCCTAGCGAATCGTATCAAAGATATGCTGCATGAGATGGTTTCAATCCGTATCATTCTCGGGTTGGTACCTAGGTTGAATCTAGAGCTTGAACAGATGGTTCTTCACTGTGATTTACATGAAGAAATTTATATGGAGTAACTTTGAAGGCTTCGAGGTTTCAGGCAAAGAAAACCTCGTATCCAAGTTGAAGATGAGTATTATAGTCTTAAGTGAGCACCAAGACAAAGGTATATGAAGTTTGACTCATTCACGGTGAGTCAGGGCTACAAAAGGACTGTTATAGACTAGTATGTTTATATTCATATGTTTTCAGATGGTACCTTTGATGCACTGCTATTATATATAGATGATATATTAATCATTGTATAAGATGCAATAAAGATTAGTCGTCTGAAGAAAAAACTCTTTATATCCTTTGATATGAAGGACTTGGGTCTTGCTCAATAAATTATAAGAATGCAGATAGTCCGAAATAGGAAAAATAAAAGGTTATGGCTATCTTAGAAGAAGTACATTAAAAGCACGATCATGAGATTCAAGATGGATCATCAAAACCAGTTAGCACTTCATTGACCAATCAATTCAAGTTGTGCAAGAGTTCATACCTTTCATCCAATAAAAAGATGAAGGAGATATTATCTATACATTATTCATCAGTAATTAAAAATTTGATTTATACAATAGTATGTACAAGGCCTAACATTACCCATACAGTGGGCATAGTGAGCCGATTCCTTTCTAATCATGTAAAGGAACATTTGTGAGGCAGTCAAGTGGATTCTCAATCTATTAAAGAAACATCAAAGATATGTCTTGTTACGGAGGAGCTGATTTGGTCTTAAAAGATTATACAGATTCAGATATGGCTTCAGATATGGCTGGAAATCTTGATAATAGAAAATCTTCATCAAGTTTCTCTACACTTTTGTAGGAGGATATGTCTTGGTAGTCAAGATTGCAGAAGTAGTTACATTATCCACAACAAAGACGGAGTATTTTGTAATCACAGAAGCTGGTAAAAAAATATTATGGTTAAATCCCGTTCTACAAGAATTAATGATTAAGCAAAAATGTACAAGGTACATTGTATAGTCAAAGTGCTGTAAATTTGAGTAAAAACTCAATGTATCATGACAAACTATATCGACATTCATTATCATTGGATACTTGATGTAATGGATCAACAAGTATTAAGTCTAGAAAAGATCCATATGAAGAAAAATTCAGCAGACATATTCATGAAGTAGTGACGTGAGAGAAGTTAGAGCTATGCAAAGGTAACTGAGATGGTTGTTGAATAACAACCACTTTAGATATAGCTGGAAAGAGTGAATTAATGGCTTTCAACTGCATTCTAACCACCATCATTAATGGGTGAGACCACCCAAATAATGTGTGTGGCCAACTACATTAAAAATATTTCTTAGAGTTACAACATCTTCTTAATGAGTAGGATCTATAAATTTATAATGATATTGATGTTTGGAAGAAAAAATGCATGAGCAGTTACGATTTTTTTCTTTTTAAATAATGCCACCCGTAACGTTTTTCTCAACCTCTTTAACATAATAAAAGGCAATGTTAGGAAGTTTTTGAGGTAGATCTAACCGAAGAGAACGGATTGAGAAGAAGAAGAAGAAAAAGAAGAATACTTCTCCAGAGAGTGCATTATAGTTTCTTCAATGAACGAATTGTAAGTTTCACCAGAGAGAGTTGTATTGAGTTTTTTATAGCGTTGTTTAACTTTGTTTATTTATTTTCTTGTAAGAAATAGAGTTATTTATTTATTTTTTCAATTTTTACTTTCTATGTGCTCCGTGAATTACAAAAGTGACAAGTGAGGATTTGTTATGAATGCACCAGATTGGGCCCACGTATGGCACCAAATGGGTATTGGTTAAAACATAAAAGGATATTTAGGGGTGTGAAGTAAGAAGCTGAAACAACATGTATGAAAAGTGAACATTGCCAAAATGAGACTGTTTGGATGGATTAGTGGAGATATGATAAGGGGTAGGATAGGACGTGTTTGTATTCCTAGAAAGGCGGAGATAACTTCAGTAGATGTTGAAACAAGGGATACTTAACATGGCTTGGGCATGTGCAGTGACGATTAAAGAGGAAGCTATTCAGATGCGTGGATCGGATCATAACTGAAGGAGCTTGGGACTAAGGCCAAGCAACTCTGATGGATGTGCAAAAGAAGATATGGCTTTTGATAATTTAGTGAATTAGGTGGCTCTTGATAGAGGTGAATGAATAAATGAATTCATGAGCTAAGACCAAAAAACTGGGATGAACACTTTGGTGGTGTTTCTCAGTGTATGGTAAAGGTTGTATTGTTATCAACTAATACGATGAATGTAATGTCATAACAGATGTCGTTATTAGACTTTAGTTACTTTAGTTACAAAATACTGGATTCTAGGAAAGAAACAAGCCCATTAATTGGATGCTAGTATATTAATTGCAAAAATAACCATGGATGCTAGTCTATTAATTTGAGACTACCATGGAAAGTAAGTACTATAAGAAAGTTACCAATTGTGTCATAGACTTGCATTTCTCTTGACGGGCTAACTTGCTAATGCACCCCAAAACACATGAGGAACTTGCATTGCAGACGTGAACTTGCTTATGCTTCGCAATTAACCTACCAGCTAGTGGCATATTAAGAAATCTTAATGGGAATCATATTGGTTTTTTCTCACATTTTTAAGTATATGCAACGAGATACCTATATTTAACCATTGCATGTGAAAATAATAATGGTGCTAGCATTGCTTTTATCGTTTTAAATCAAGGTTTGAGAACTCGGGTTCGGTTTCAGTTTCGGTTGGAAATCTTTTAGGTTTCGTAGTTTTACCCGTTGCGCAGATTTTGTTTTGAGTTTTGGTTTCGAATTTGTATGGATTTTTGTGTATATTGCGTATATATTTCTATAAAAAGCATTTATAATAAGTTCTTTTAGTATTCTAATAGATCCGGCCTATTAGGGGGGTTATTTTGGGGGTTTTGTGTTATATTATTAGTGTAGGGGTATTTGAGTAATTAGACAATTAGTGTGATTATTATAAAAGGGGATGGATCCAACCGGCCCTAGGCATGCTTGGTTTTGATTATTGAGCTATTGTCGAGGGAGAATTCCTCGTTCTACGGGAGGGTGCAGTCCTCTATCAATCGGTGTCTTGGAAGGGCGATTACCCCTACAATTGTAATCAATTTATCTTCTTTTATTTTCAGTTTATTATCAATAAATTTCAGATCTTGCTAGTTCCTATCAAATTGGTATCATAGCACTTCGATACATGGCTGTGGCAACGAGATCCAAAGATCCCATCGATGCGGTGGAGGAAAAATTCAATGGGGAGATCGAAGACATCAAGAAAACCCTAACGACGCATGGTGAACAAATAAAAAAGCAAGCGAAAACCCTAGATCATCACAGGGAAGCCCTATCCAAAATCATGTTTCAACTTGTGGAGATCTCGTCAAAATTAAACGGCGGAGAAGCGAACCTTAAAACAGTGACAAAGGTAGCTCTTTTGGACAAGGGGAAGCACATAGCACTAGATTTAGAGGACATGAGGCTCACAGATCTCAACAGCAGCGATTCGGAAGCAGATGAGGAGCGCTAAAGGGTTGGCGGCCCAAGCCGTGGCCGTCCGCTGCAGCGGACAACCCGTGTGGGCCCTGGGGCTTCCCTCAGGGCCGCGCGGGCCTGGAGGACAACCGGGAGATCCCGGCGACCTTTCCCCAGGGCCTGGCCCTGCCGGCCATGGGGCACCCCTGGTCGGCCCCGCCGACCCTCGGCAGGGCCACTGCCGTGCCCCGACAGCCCCCCACGGCCCTTCGGGCCCACGGCGGGGGGTACCACGACGTCGACAGAGGCTATTCTGCACTTTCGGACACCCCGGCACGTGGTTTCGACGATGATTTCTACCCGGGGGAGTTTAAAGAGTACGACGACGATGGAAGAGGGTTTTAGGACCCTCCAGACCCCCGGTATGATGACGACAGACGACGACACCAACCCAGCACCTATGAGAGGCACAATGGAGAGACTGTAGGAGATTACAGAGACTTTGAGAAGGGGCATGGTGGTGAGATTGGGGGTGACGGCCGGGGAGACTATGGAGGCCGAGGAGGAGGCCCACGAGAGGGCAAAGGTGATCGTGAGAGGGGCCTACATAGGGGATATGGGACCCATCAGGAGAGGTGGCAGTACTATCGTTGGCCCAGGCACGCATCAGGGCGAGGAGGCTAGTGGACATACACGATGGACAGGCCACGGAAGCTGAAGATGCCTGTATTCGAGGAAGAGGATCCGGTGGCTTGGATTTACAGGGCGGAGAGGTTTTTTAGGTTCTCTCGCATGATGGAGGAGCAGAAGTTGGAGGCGGCTGTCATATGTCTGTATGGGAAGGCCATTCCTTGGTACCAGTGGAGAGATGAGAGCTGGTCGTTTCGCTCGTGGGAGGAGATCAGGATGGGCTGGTGGAGAGATTCAGAGATCCTCATCTGGAGAATTTAAGGGAGTAGCTACTGTCACTCAGGCATGATGACACAGTGAAGGATTAACTGGAGAGATTTGAGGTTCTATCAGGGTGGGTGCATGGTGTCTGATGAGACGATGGAGAGCACCTTCATGAAGGGGTTAAAGGCTACTGTTCGCATAGAGGTCCGCATTCAGAAGCCTCAGGACTTGATGGACGCTATGAGTATGCGCAGATGGTGGAGGACTGCCAGATGGAGGTAGGAGGGCGAGAGGCAACTAGAGTGGACCTATGTCCAGTAGTGTTCCGACAGTGGTAGGAGAACAGAAAGCAGCTATAGGGACAGATCAGGCGAGTAATGATAAGATTGGGGAGAAGAGCAGTGCACTGCCAACAGTGGGTCTGTTTAGGAGGATGACTGACGCCGATATGAGTGAGAAGAGACAGAAAGGGCTGTGTTTTAGCTGCGATGAGAGGTTCACCACAGGGCACCATTGTGGGGTGCGCAAGTTGCAAGTGCTGATAGCTGGGGACGACGAGGAGGACATAGTGGAGGATGAGGAGGTTGAAGGGGAAGACGACTCCCACTTGGACTAGGACCGCCAACGATTTCATGCACCACCTGTAATGCCCTGGAAGCTACTGCACAAGTACTAAAGGGGGTGTGAATAATACTTTAAAATAATCAAGAGTATAATTCCTAATTATTTTGCAATCACAAACAACTATGCGGAATAAATAAGAACAACAAGAATAATGCAACGCAAACAATAGATATAATGGGTTCGGATCCACCAAAGTCTCACCGACTTATTCCCGGTGATCTTACGTCCCAGACACCCGGAACCCTTCTGGTTACTTGAGTTAGAATCAACTAACTCAAGTTTTCGCTAAAAACTTCTTGTAGAAACTTTTACAAGACAAATCGTTGCATCAAACGAATCGTAACTCCCACAAACCGGGGTCACGAACTTCTTTCACAAACTGAGAGATAAACTGAAATAACCAATATAATGAAATATAAAACACTTACCACAAAATCCTATGCCTTGAGAAATACTTACGGATTTAGGGCAAGGAAATATGATGTGAAGAGATCACGAAACCCTAGCAACAACGAGATGAGCAGTTGGAAATGGCTAGGATGAAGATCTTGATCGTGATTCAATCTTTCAGAAGTATGAACGCACACCGGCTAAAAATCTCCTTGAGAAATTAGGTCACAAAGGAGAGAGAGAGATTTTCGTGAGAGAGAGAGCCTTGCAATTGATAATTGATTCGATTGATTTCGAAATAGATCTCAAATCACTCTCATATTAGAGAAATTTCCATGTTTGAAACGTATCAAACACATATGGAAAGAATCAAAACAGATCAAGAAAAATCGTGGAAATAAAATCTCCAACGGCTGGAAAATTAAAGCAGCTTAATCGGTCTAAGAAGGATCACTGACCGATTAGTTTGAGAACTAGTCGGTCGGTGAACCTTCTTGGACCGACTAGATGGTTGACAGAGAATTGAGTAAAATAAGATGGGTAAACTAGTCGGTCTAAGAAGAAACACTAACCGACTAGTTTGACAACTAGTCGGTCGGTGAACCTTCTTGGACCGACTAATTGGTCAACAGTGAATAGGCTGAAATACACAAAGACAACTAGTCGGTTCAAGAAGAATTTCCAACCGATTAGATTGTCATCTAGTCGATTGGTTCTTCTACTTGAACCAACTAAGATGCACAGAAAGCCATGAAAAGACGCGATAAGCTAAGGAACCCTTCCTAATGGCTTCTAAGGCAATCCTAGAGATAAGATAAGATAGACATGAGGATAACTTAGGCAAGTAAGACTCAAGGCTTAACAATCTAAGAAATGAAGCTAGAAGACAATATAAATAGACACGACAAACTGTCTTCAAAGCTTCAATATGATTCTGAATCCCTTGACTTCATTAATAACTCCTTGAGCTTCAACGAAGCTTCATGCACAACGATCACGCGCTCTAAAGAAGTCTTGGGACGACGCTTGAGATCTACAAAGTAATTTGACGACGATCTCCATAACTGCGCTCAAAGAGAATTAGTACACAATATTTATGTTTGTTCATCATCAAAACCAAATCAGGGGAATCAATACTCAACATTCTCCCCCTTTTTGGTGATGACAAACCAACATAAATATAAATCAATAATAATGAGATAAATGAAATTTACTTACTCCCCCTGCATTGATGACTCGTTAGTTCCTAATTAAATATTAAACATAAGCATCAAGCAGGAGAGAAAAGTATAAAACATGATCCACTATTGAAATATAGGATCGGAATCCATAGATTTTTATATCTTCACTCCCCCTGAATCTAACATACGATTAGATTCACAGTAATTGTTTAAATTATCGTTTAGCACCAAGTCATTATTAATTCTCTCCCCCTTTGGCATTATCCAAAAAGAGCGGGAGGAAGTCAACAACAACAACCATTGCTAAACAAAAATCTAAACAAGAGAGTCGAAGAATATGACAACGGTCCAAATGAACCAAGGAAAATATCGAATAAAACAAAGTGTGTCAACTAGACCATAGTCGAAAAACGAAAAAAAATCATCAAAAAATCATTAAATCATATGATTGATTAGAGAAACAATTTCTCCAATATCAACATTTTAGCTAAATGAGTGCATGGAAAACAATTCATGTTTCCATACAATCAAAGCTATATAACTAACATAGTCGACGAGCGACGAAGTAAATAACAGAGACAAAGTACAATGTGCACAAAAATACGAACTGCAACAGGATGTATATACATATATAGATACATCACAAATGATACATCCATGCAGCAAAAAATATCGAACATAAGCAGATAGCAGTATAAAGTGCACAACATACAACAACCCAACATACATCAAAATGTATCACAAAACATACAAAACAACCACAAATACGACGTGCAAATCGAAAAACCAATCATAAATCAAAACAACCACCATGATAGGGCAAGTATCACAGTTTATACCAAAGTCTTTAAGTGTGTGTCTCATCCAAAGAACCTGTGCACATGCAGCACCGGCGGCGATATATTCCGCTTCGGTGGTTGAAAGTGATACGGAATTCTGCTTCTTGGAAAACCAAGAGACAAGGGAATTTCCTATAAAATGGTAAGTGTCACTAGTACTTTTCCTGTCGGATTTGCATCCAGCATAATCTGCATCACTATATGAGATTAACTTATATGTGCTTGACTTTGGATAGAGTAATCCGTAGTCTAGTGTGTGACTTAAATAACGGAAAATACGTTTAACCGCTATTAAGTGTGATTCCTTAGGTTGTGACTGATACCTAGCACAAACACATACAACAAACATTATATCTGGCCTACTAGCATTAATATATAATAGACTACCTATCATACCTCGATATAGACGAATGTCTACATCTTTGCCGCCCGTATCTTTATCGAGATGTGTTGTGCTCATCGGAGTCTTCATGCTAGAAGCATTCTCTAATCCAAATCGCTTTAGCAGCTCCACCGTGTACTTGGTTTGGTGGATGAAGATTCCAACGTTCATTTGGTGAATTTGGAGTCCTAAGAAATATTTGAGCTCACTTATGTGGCTCATCTCAAACTGATCCTTCATGACATTAGAAAACTCTTCGCAAAGAGTGAAGTTAGTATCATCGAAAATGATATCATCTACGTAAATTTGAACTAGAATAATATCATGATTTGCATACTTAACGAAAAGCGTTGAATCAACCTCACCCATTTTGAAACCTAAATCCAAAAGAAATTTCTTTAGGTGGTCATACCAAGCTCTAGGAGCTTGTTTCAAACCATAAAGTGCTTTCTTAAGTTTGAAAACGTGATTTGGAAATTTTTCATTTATAAAACCCGGAGGTTGAGAAACATAAACTTCCTCAACGACATCTCCATTTAAAAACGCACTCTTTACGTCCATTTGAAAAAGTTTGAAATCTTTATGGCATGCAAATGACAATAATAACCTAATAGATTCTAATCTAGCTACAGGTGAAAAAGTTTGAAATCTTTATGTCATGCAAATGACAATAATAACCTAATATATTCTAATCTAGCAACTAACCGAGCTTTGTTCCGGATGACATTTTGGTTCTCGTCTGTCTTGTTCTTGAAAATCCACTTCGTTCCTATAACGTTGTGGTTCTTCGAATGCAACAGAACTAGCTCCCAGACCTCATTCCTCTCAAACTGAATGAGCTCCTCTTCCATGGCTAGGATCCAAGAGCAATCTTCGCACGCCTCATTGATATTCTTTGGCTCCACGGAAGAGACAAAGGCACACTGAGTGAAGAAGTTAACTTGAGACCTTGTTCTGACACCATCTTCCATGTTGCCAATAACTTGCTCATGGGGATGGTCACGAACTGTTGGAAGCTTTCTGGGAACACCCTGGTCACTAGGAACATTCTCAAGAGAATCATTAGTAGGGTTAGTCTCAACAGAATCAGTAACTGCTTCCATAGAATCATCGTCATCGATAATTCTAGGAGGGACAAAATCTTCATTAAATGAAACATGAAGAGATTCCTCGATCGTTGAGGTTCTTTTGTTGTATATCCAGTAGGCTTTGCTACGGGAGGCATATCCAATAAATATCCCCTCATCGGATCTTGGATCAAATTTGTCCAAACTACCATACGTGTTCTTGATAAAACATTTTGCACCAAAAGCCCTAAAATGTTTAACTTGAGGTAACCTACCAAACAACAATTCATAACAAGTTTGTTTGGTGCCGGGCCTCAAGAGTATTCTATTAAACACATAGCAGGCGGTATATACCGCTTCTGCCCAAAATTGATGGCCAAGGTCGCTATCATCAAGCATAGTGCGAGC
Source organism: Scilla litardierei (assembly GCA_030789695.1). Lineage (NCBI taxonomy): Eukaryota > Viridiplantae > Streptophyta > Magnoliopsida > Asparagales > Asparagaceae > Scilla > Scilla litardierei. The sequence goes on from CM061142.1 coordinate 126,320,485, forward strand.
ACATTCCACTAGCGTCCTATTCTTTCTCTCAACAACACCATTTTGAGGGGGGTGCGCGAGGAAAAGAAAAGGTGTGAGTGATACCAACTTCATCACAGAAGTTTGAGAAAGACTCGTTATCAAATTCCCCTCCATGATCACTACGAATAGTGACAATGGTGGTTCCAATGAGATTTTGTACTTTCTTAACAAATACTGTGAAGTTTTCAAAAGCATCATTTTTATTGACTAAAGTAATACCCAAGTAAATCTAGAAAAGTCATCAACGATGACAAGTCCATATCGGGCATTCCCTAATGAAGCAACTCTAGGTGGCCCAAAAAGATCTAGATGTAAAAGCTCTAGAGGCCGTTTAGAGGATATACTTTTCTTAGGTTTGAATGACGATTTTGGAAGTTTGCCTCGTTGGCACGAGTCGCAAAAGCTTTTCTTATTGAAAGAAAGCTTAGGGAATCCTTTTATAGAATCTAGCTTGGATAGTTTGAAAAGTGTTCCGAAATTCGCATGACCAAAATGTCGCTGCCATAAGTGTTGCTCACTTGTGTTGGCAATAAGACATTGTTCATGGGAATTTGGAAAATCTAAGATATATAAGTCCTTATGGCGTGTGCCAGAGAACAACACATTATTATTATCATTTCTTAAAATATGGCACATTCCTTTCTCAAAGCTAACTTTGTAACCTTTGTCACAAAGTTGACGTATAGAGATTAGATTGTAATTTAAACTTTTAACAAGGTAAACATCATTTATAAGGGGTTTAGAAGGGTTACCAACTTTTCCAACACCGATGATGGTTCCGCTCTCGTTGCCTCCAACGACCACTCGGTTTTCATTTTCAATGGGTACCACTTCGGATATCAACTGAGCTTTACCAGTCATGTGTTTTGAGCACCCGCTATCAAGTATCCACCCGTTCTTGGAGCTAGATTTAGATTTGGTGCTCCTTTTCTTTTTCTTGAGTACCCGAAGATAAAAACATTCTATCATGGTACCCAAGGTCATTGGGTCCTAAGAAATTAGACCTTTGGAAGCCAAGTCCAATGGACTTAGACTTCCCAATATAGTCATCATTGTGCACAACATTCATAAAATAAGAATTAATATAAGCTTGTTTCTCTTGCATGCTAGTGTCCTTCGGGCCCCAAATCGTGAATGTCTTGGGAGCCCTATTCCTATTGGGAACATGCACATCTTGTTGATTTCTACGTGGTGCATGTGTTCTACGAGGAAGTGGCCTAGTGTATGCTTGATGTGGATAAGCATGCGGCACATGATGAAATGTTGGTGGCAACATATGATACGGTGCATAATGGAAATCATTCATGTAATAATGATGTGAGTGAACATATGCATGTGGGGGAACACGTGCGTGAGTGTGTCTCACTTAGTGTGCACGTGCTCGTGGACGTGGAGCATAAAAATTATCATAAGTGTGAACTTGTGGAGTAGGAGGTGTGTTCCTACGTGACATAGTATTTGTGTACAAAAATGCATGACCCTTCTTTGGAGGTCCACCCAAAGTAGGTTTCTTTCCAAAAGGGGATGTGTAGTTAGTGGAAGTACCATTGGTAGATGAACTACCCATGTGATGTTTACTCCCACTAGTTGAGGCATCGGAGGTTGGCCTTACAAAGGTGGTGGAAGATTTGGATGACAGGTTTAGGTGTGGTTTGAAGACTAGTTAGCTCATCTTTGATTTTAGTATATCTATTTACTAACTTAGAATATTTAAGACCAAATTTGTTTATTAGCTAATCTAAGGTCATCCATAGTTACCTCTTCACCTTCATCCTCGCTTTCATCTGAAGCGGTCTCTTGATCATGTTGCTCTCTTGCCATGAAGCACATGTGTGCTTTCTCCACTTGTTCTTCATCTGACTCACCACTTGAATCCTCTTCCGAGTCAGTGAATGTACCGACAAGCCCTTTCTTGTACTCCTTGTACTTTCTTGACTTGTCGAATTTGGGTGCCTTCCACTTCTCCTTTTGTTTGTTGAGAGGACAATCGACCTTGATGTGTCCTGGCTTATTGCATTTGAAACACAAAGGAGCAGATGCATTAGTAGAACCAACTTTGGATTTGTTCTTGAAATTACCTTTTCGGAAGAACCGGTTGAACTTCTTTGCCATGAGGGCCAAAGATTCCATGTCCAACTCATCTTCCGATTCTTCACTATCGATAGGTGTGGTAGGGGCGGCCTTGAAAGCAATCGCCTTTTTCTTCGGCTCTTCTTGCTTCAAGAATGCCTTCATCTTGTCCTGCATCTTGATCTTGCTGTCCTTTCGTACCTCAAAAGACATCAATGTACCCATTAGATGAACAACAATATATTTTGACATATCATTACCTTCCTCGATAGCTTAGGTTCGTTTTTCCCAACTCGAAGGAAGTCCATCAATGATCTTTGTGACTTTCTCTTCTTGGGTATAGGTCTTCCCAAGAGCTTCCAATTCATTGGTTAGGTCCACGAAACGAGCGTAGTACTCCTTAATTCTTTCACCCTATTCCATGTGAAATAACTCGAATTCTTTGTTAGCAACAGTGAGTTTAGAGTGTTTGACCCTGCTCGTTCCCTCGTGTAAGATGAGGAGTTGTTTCCAAATCTGATATGCACTCTTACAAGTGCATATCTTGTTGAAGTCTTCAGGCTCCAGTGCACATTGTACGGCATTCTTTGCCTTGGCATTGCTCACCTCCGCGACGACCTCCGCAGCAGTCCACTGTGTGAAGTCTTCTTCAGTGGGCTCAACGTACTCCGTTAACGTGGCTCTCCAAAGTGACGCGCTCCGGAGGAAAGTTTACATTCGGCATTTCCAGTACCCATAGTTGGTACTGTTGAAATGAGGAGGCATGGTTGAGGAGTATCCTTCGACCACTGAGGAGGCTCCTTCACGATTCTTGTAGGAGCTGTAGTCGGGAGGTGGTCGAACGGCCTTGTTGTCGTTGTTTGTCATAGTTATGAACTTGGCTTTGATACCAAATGTAATGCCCTGGAAGCTACTGCACAAGTACTAGAGGGGGGTGAATAGTACTTTAAAATAATCAAGAGTATAATTCCTAATTATTTTGCAATCACAAACAACTATGCGGAATAAATAAGAACAACAAGAATAATGCAACACAAACAATAGATATAATGGGTTCGGATCCACCCAAGTCTCCCCGACTTGTTCCTGGTGATCCTACGTCCCAGACACCCAGATCCCTTTCGGCTACATGAGTTAGAATCCACTAACTCAAGTTTTCACTAAAAACTTCTTGTAGAAACTTCTACAAGACAAATCGTTACATCAAACGAATCATGACTCCCACAAATCGGGATCACGAACTTCTCTTACAAACCGAGAGATAAACTGAAATAACCAATATAATGAAATATAAAACACTTACCACAAAATCATATGCCTTGAGAAATACTTACGGATTTAGGGCAAGGAAATATGATGTGAAGAGATCACGAAACCCTAGCAACAACGAGATGAGCAGTTGGAAATGGCTAGGATGAAGATCTTGATCGTGATTCAATCTTTCAGAAGTATGAATGCACACCGGCTGAAAATCTCCTTGAGAAATTAGGTCACAAAGGGGAGAGAGATTTTCGTGAGAGAGAGCCTTGCAATTGATAATTGATTTGATTGATTTCGAAATAGATCTCAAATCACTCGCATATTAGAGAAATTTCCATATTTGAAACGTATCAAACACATATGGAAAGAATCAAAACAGATCAAGAAAAATCGTGGAAATAAAATCTCCAACGGCTGGAAAATTAAAGCAGCTTAATCGGTCTAAGAAGGATCACTGACCGATTAGTTTGAGAACTAGTCGGTCGGTGAACCTTCTTGGACTGACTAGATGGTTGACAGAGAATTGGGTAAAATAAGAAGGGTAAACTAGTCGGTGTAAGAAGAAACACTAACCGACTAGTTTGACAACTAGTCGGTCGGTGAACCTTCTTGGACCGACTAATTGGTCAACAGTGAATAGGCTGAAAATATACAAAGACAACTAGTCGGTTCAAGAAGAATTTCCAACCGATTAGATTGTCATCTAGTCGATTGGTTATTCTACTTGAACAAACTAAGATGTACAGAAAGCCATGAAAAGACGCGATAAGCTAAGGAACCCTTCCTAATGGCTTCTAAGGCAATCCTAGAGATAAGATAAGATAGACATGAGGATAACTTAGGCAAGTAAGACTCAAGACTTAACCATCTAAGAAACGAAGCTAGAAGACAATATAAATAGACACGACAAACCGTCTTCAAAGCTTCAACATGATGATTCTGAATCCCTTGACTTCATTAATAACTCCTTGAGCTTCAACGAAGCTTCAGGCACAACGATCATGCGCTCTAAAGAAGTCTTGGGACGACGCTTGAGATCTACAAAGTAATTTGACGATGATCTTCATAACTGCATTCAAAGAGAATTAGTACACAATATTTATGTTTGTTCATCATCAAAACCAAATCAGGGGAATCAATACTCAACACCACCTTGAGGACAAGGTGGTTTTTGGGGGCGGGGTAATGATAGATCCGGCTTATTAGGGGGTTATTTTGGGGGTTTGTGTTATTTTATTAGTATAGGGGTATTTAGGTAATTAGAAAATTAGTGGGATTATTATAAAAGGGGATGGTTCCGGCTGGCCATAGGCATGCTTGGTTTTGATTATTGAGTTATTGTCGAGGGAGAATTCCTCGTTCTACGTGAGGGTGCGAACGTCCTCTATCAATTAGTGTCTTGGGACGGTGATTATCCCTACAATTGTAATCAATTTATCTTCTTTTTTTAGTTTATTATCAATAAATTTCACATCTTGCTAGTTCCTATCAAATTCATATGAATTTTAAGAATTTTTATAATATAATTTTTAGATTTCAATAAATTTTTTATTTAATAAATATTTTTTATTTATATGGTTCAAATAAATTCGTGTATTTAATATTAAACCTATATTTTATTTTAAGGAGTGAGGCTTAGGTTGAAACAACTTAGTTTCCGTCACAGCTGGCCAAAACCAATTGATTTTGTTTGAAACTGGCCGAATTGGCCGAAACCAGCTTTCACCAGTAGTTTCGTATCTTTCTCTTTCGAAACCGAAATGAAACGGCCGAAACATCATTCCTTGTTAAATTATTCATCAACTTTGTGTTTCTCAGTTTTATTAGTTGCGTGCTACATGACAAATTAGATGTGCCAATAAGTGTGGTAGGACGTTTGAGAGGGATGATGTTAGGCACTTGGGCTGATAGTTGTACAGGAAAAGTCTTCTGGTGCTTGTACGGAGACTACTGTGTTCCAAAACTATACGCCAAATTTAATTAGAAACAATTTAAAATAAGTATATAACACCAAATTCAATTAGAAACAATTTAAAATAAGTATATAACTAGTCTGAAATTCTGATCAACTGTGTTATAGGCTTAAATTCAAAATTTTCATTTTCTATAATCCAACCACTTATGACGCATTTTACGGCGCTTCCCTTACTCCAACTCAAATTGCTAATTAGGTATCATGCATGCACTTCCCTTACTCCTACTCAAATTGCTAATTAGTTATCATGCATGCAACAATTGATGCGGAGACTGCAATTTGAGGAGTCTGACTCTCTGAGATAGCTCTCATTCCTATGATCAGAATGTAAGGCCAAAGGGGCATTGGCTATCAGGGAAAAATATAATTTATTCCAATTTTTTACTAGTTTGCACCATCTCCTTCCAAACTTTATACTTCTTTATGTTCTAATGCAAAATGGGGCATGTTCTCTCTTTTAAACTTAATATCATCTACATTGTTTTTCAAAATTTGTATGTCAATTTAATTTGCTACATGAGTGCATGACTTGTGTTTATTATATGAGTTTCATTGCCATCAAGTTAATATCCATATTTATTCACCTCAACCACTTTTTGCTTGAGCAGAAATAATGGATCTGCCAGACCTCAAATCATTGGAAGATGACAAGACTCCAACCATGAAAACTGTAAAAGGCGCTGCAATGGGTTTAGCTGTTGGCTCAGTTTGGGGTGCTGTAGTTGCTAATCTGTATGATTATCCCAAAGTGGCTGAAAATGTCACGCGTCCAGGGCTCATAAGAACCCTGAAGGGTTGTGGTAACTATGGGCTTACCTTTGCAGCTCTTGGAGGAATCTATATAGGTGTGGAGCAGTTGCTGTTACAACGCAGAAATAAGAGGGACTTTGTTAATGGTGCAGTAGGTGCTTTTGTTGCTGGAGCTTCTGTACTAGGTTTCAGAGGTAATTTTTTCCAGACTTATATTTCAATTATTTATCAGATTGTAAGTTGCACACGAATTCAAGTGACTTCACGATACATATCAATATCAATGGGGGACAATTATTCAGAGGATCGTTATTAGTTTTCCGTAATAGGCTAATGAATTATAGGTAAAGATAACTCCGGTTCAAGCAATCATCATCAAAAAAACATTGCAGCTTTTCAATTCCTTTTTCTTTCTCTGGTCTGAAAGTGTGGGAATAATACGTTGTCAAACTCCCATTATCTCCCCTGGACAAGCAAGTACTTCTTTTTGTTAGGGTTTTTTTCTTTTTTTTTTGTTGGGGGGGGGGGATTTCTTTTTGTTAGGGTTTTTTTTTTTTTTTTTTTGGGGGGGGGGGGGGCAAAATGAAACCGACCCGACCCGACGTGAACCCGGCCTCTTTGGTCGGGTATGTATATGGGCCAATCTAGGTCCTATAGGATCCTGGTCGAACCAACTAACCTAGATAATATCTGGATTGGGTAAGGGTTTGATCCGCCAACCTGACTCAACCTGGATTTCATCCTTTTATATCTTATAAATATATGTATATTATTATTATATACCCAAAAGCTCACATACCTTATTGGTAAGTGAAGATGTTAAAACCCCGGTGATTTAGGTTCGAATTTTACTAGGGTGTTTGAGGTTATATTTTTCGAATTATCAAGTATATATAAATCAATCCCAGTTTTATCTTTTCAATATATGTGTATATAATACAAATTTTCACCGTCACTTGGTAGCTCATTTGATAAGTGTTTATATTAACATATAAGATGTTAGGGTTCGAAGCTTGCTTGCAACATGTTAATTATTTCTCTTCTTTTCAACCCGCACCCGATCTGCCAGACAAACCGGGTCGGGCACGGGTGATCTGATTTATAACCACGTTGGGTACGTGTTTCTAAACCTTGACCCCGATTCAATCCGGGTCGGGTTCGGGTTTATCAAACCTGAACCCGACCTGAACCCGACCCGAACCCGACCCGACCCGACCCGTTTGCTACCCATATGTTTGGAGCAGTCATTGATTACCTCTATCTCAAGCAACAAGTTTATCAATTGTATCTGGCATCTATTATTTACAAAGGAGTATTCACATTTAGTTCTGGCAAAACCTTAATAAAATAGGCCATTATTAGATTCACATTGGAATTATTATTTATGATTTCCCCTCTATTTTGGTTATTTTTTGATTTTTTTGGGTGACAAGAAGAATATTGCAACTCACTGGACTTTTTGTTGTTTATGTAGCTGAGACTGAGCGCACAACCTGAATAAAATGGGCCATGGTTAAATTAAGATTTGAATTATCGTTTACCAATTTTTTCCCTATCTTTTGGTTATTGTCTTTTGATTTATTTTTTGGTGACAAGAACATTGCAACTCACTGGGCTTTTTGTTTATGACCTAGTCTTGTGAAGAAAAACAGGTCATTTAGACAAATTAAATGCCCCCATGTAATTTTCGTGGAGGTTGTTGTTAGAGACCTATCCCATACTAGGCCCCCAACACTAGCCCATTGGTTAGAAACTCATCCCATACTAGGCTTCTAACAATAGCCTTGCTAAGGGCCCATCCCATACTAGGCCCATAACACTGGGCTCACACCCTATTTGTTAAGTATTATTGAGCATCCAACCCAAAACCAATTAGTATTATGTGGAGATGCCACTTCATACTTAAACTAATTATTTTTCTTTTTCTTATCCGATGTGGGACTATGGGATCTTCATATACCACCACGCTTCCGACAACCGCCGTCCACGGCGGCCACTCTGGGGTGCCAACTCTAAGTGGCCTACTCTGGCCCTTGCTAGGTCGCCCTCTCTTAGGTCGCACCTTCCCCAGGCCACCCCTTCCGTCAGGTGGGTCGTAGGCATGTGGCTAGCTCTGATACCATTTGTAAGAGGCACGTATCATATAAGGCCCGCCAAAGGCTGGCGAGCCCCAGGAGGGGCCGCCGGAGGCGGGCCCGTCAGGGCACCCGCGGGTCACTGATGGGCCGCACGGACTCCGAGGACCCCCCGCTTATCGCAGGGGGGATTTCGCGGGCCGTGAGGGGCGCGCGCAGGGTGCGCGAGATCCGGAGTACTACGAGGACAATGATTGGGTCCCAGAAAGACGACGATGAGCTGAGATGCATGACCCGGAGTACGAGGATCCTATCCGCTACCATGATGAGGTGTATGAGGAGGATGAGCGAGACATGAGGGAGGAAAGGCGGTGGGGTCAGGGGGTCAGATTTGGAGATCACCATCGCCAGCAGCGTCTGGATCGTTTTGACGGAGGGGATCCACGTGCGGATGACCGCATACGGAAGCTCAAGATGCCCTTATTCGAGGGTAGTGATGCCACGGGGTGGATCTACAAGGCGGAGAGGTATTTTGAGATGGCCCGACTGACAGAGGAGGAGATACTGCGGGCGGTTGCACTCTGTTTGGAGGGAGAGGCCCTGAATTGGTGGTGGTGGAAGGAGCAGCAGAGACCTCTGAGGACCTGGGACGGGTTCAAGGAGGCATTATTACACCGATTCAGAGGTTTCCAGGCGGGGCAGCCTATGAGCAACTGCATGCCTTGAGGCAAGTTGGGACGGTGCGAGACTACATTAAGCAGTACGGGGTACTCACTAGTAGGGTGCGCGGGACGCCTGCAAAGTCCTTAGAAGGTTTTTTCATGGATGTGTTGAAGCCTACCATTAGGTCTGAGCTTTGCACTCTCAGACCTCGTGGATTGAAGGAGCAGATGGAGCTAGCACAGACAGTCGAGGACAGGTTGGCAGATGAGCGCCGCGCCAGGGGGCGTTTCGAGGGCAGTTTCCACGACCACAAACTGTTCCAGGAGGGCAGTCGGGTGCTGCAGGAGGGGCACTGGCAGGCGGAGGGAGACCTGGGGATGTGAGGCCAAGGGGACCTTACAAGAGGATGACAGATGCTGAGATGCGGGACCGTATGGCAAAGGGGTTGTGCTTCAAGTGCGATGAGAGGTTTACCCCGGGACACAGGTGCCGCAACCAGGCCTTGCAAGTATACGAGGTGTACGCTGAGGAGCTGGAGGTAGAACAGGCAGGAGAGGGAGTGGCAGAGCCCGAGGAGGACGGCGAACCCCTACTACTGGAGGCAGCCACGGTCTCACTTAGCTCCATAGCAGGGCTTACACGGGTCCACACTATGAAGCTGGCTGGTAGAGTTCGAGACATGGATGTGGTGATCATGATAGATAGTGGAGCCACCCACAATTTCGTATCCTCGAGGGTGATTGAGGGCCAGTGGATACAACTGACCGAGACGGAAGGCTCCGGGGTCATGCTTGGGACTGGTGTAGTGGAGCAGAGTAGAGGCATCTGTCGGGGACTTGGTGGTGTCCATACAGGAAGTGCTGGTCACTGGTGATTTCTTGCCCTTGATCTTGGGCAACGTCGACCTGATTTTGGGGATGCAGTGGTTGCAGTCGCTGGGGGAGACGAAATTTAACTGGAAGCTGCCGCTGATGGAGTTTCAGGTAGACGGAAGGAAGGTAGTACTTCTGGGCGACCCGAGTTATTGTTGTTCGTCGGTGTCTTACAAGACTATGGCGAAGACACTTTAGGCGGAGGGAGGTGGATTCTTGATTGAGCTACATGGGTTGGTGACTGACGCGACCGAGCTTGTGACGACAGTACCACTGGAGGTAAAGCAGCTGTTGCAGGGGTTTGAGGGGGTGTTCCAGCCACCTAGCGGTCTTCCACCGCCGAGGGATCATGAGCACGCTATTGTGCTTAAGGAGGGGGTGTCGCTCATTAGTGTGCGTCCGTACCGATATCCGCAGGTGCAGAAGGATGAGATCGAGAAGCTGGTTCAGAAGATGCTGCAGGCGGAGGTCATACGACCTAGTGCGAGCCCTTTTTCTAGTCCAGTGCTGCTGGTAAAGAAGAAGGATGGCAGTTGGAGGTTCTACGTCGATTACCGAGCTCTAAATAAGGAAACTGTCTCAGATAAGTTTCATATCCATGTGATTGACGAACTGCTGAATGAGCTATATGGAGCGGTGGTCTTCTCGAATATCGACCTAAAGGCTGGATACCGCTAGATCCGCATGAGGCAGGAGATGTGCAGAAGACGGCCTTCAGGACTCACGAAGGCCACTACGAGTTCCTCATCATGCCTTTTGGGCTGACAAACGCCCTCGCCACCTTCCAGTCGATGAATAAGGTCTTCCGACCTTATCTTCGGAGGTTCGTATTGGTCTTCTTCGACGACATTTTAGTATACAGTGGATCACTACAGGATCATTTGGGTCATCTTGAGATCGTACTACGAGAGCTGGAGGACCATCAACTACAGGCCAACCGGAAGAAGTGTCTGTTCGGACAGGCGCATGTGGAGTACATTGGTCACATCGTATTGGCGGATGGAGTGGTGGCCGATCGGTCGAAGATTACAGCTATGTTGGATTGGCTGCAGCCGAGAATGATACGAGCTTTGCGGGGATTCCTGGGGCTCACGAGCTATTATCGGAGATTCGTTAAGGGGTACGACACCTTAGCATGGCCCCTTACCGAACAATTGAAGGATAGCTTTTGCCAGGGGAGGAGGCTGCGGGGCATTCCAGGCCCTCAAGGAGGCGATGACGACAGTGCCGGTGTTAGCACTCCCGGATTTCGAGAAGCAGTTCGTGGTGGAGTCTGACGCTTCGGGCTTTGGGTTGGGAGCTGTGCTGATGCAGGAGCAGATGCCGATTGCCTATTTCAGTCAGGTCTTATCGGCCATGGCCAGACTGAAGTCCGTCTATGAGATTGATGGCTATAGTGCTGTCCATACAGAAGTGGAGGCCATACCTCTTGAGGAGGGAGTTTATAGTACGGACAGACCAGATGAGTTTGAAGTACCTCCTGGAGCAGCGCATGGTGGTTGAGGAGCACCAGAGGTGGTTGTCCAAACTGAGCAGTTACAAGTTCAAGATTCATTACAAGCCCGACACGGACAACAAGGCGGCAGATGCGCTTTCACGACGAGACGAGGGGGTACATGTAGTAGCTCTTTCTATTCCGGTGATGCTGGGGAGCGACGCCTTACGTGTAGAGAGCGAGACGGATGACGGCTTGCGCCAGATCAGAGAGGCCATTACCCAGGGGTCAAGAGACTTTCCGGGGTATGCTATGGAGGGGCGGACGCTTTTGTACAGGGGGGCGGCTGGTGATTCCCCGTACGTCTGCACACATCTCCACTCTTTTCCAGGAGTTCCACAGCAGTGCCGTAGGGGGCACTCAGGGGGGTATCAGACATATCAGCGGATGGCTAGAGAGCTCTATTGGTCAGGAATGAGGAAAGATGTCGCGCAGTTAGTCTCGGAGTGTGACGTATGCCAGCGTCACAAGTATCAGGCGACATCACCGGCAGGCCTCTTACTGCCCTTGGATTTACCAGAGAGGGTGTGTGAGGACATCTCGATGGATTTCGTGGAGGGGTTACCATGCTCAGAGGGCTACACAACGATATTTGTTGTGTTTGACCGCCTCAGCAAATACGGCCACTTCATTCCACTTCACCATCCCTTCACTGCAACATCGGTGGCAGTTGCATTCTTGAAGGAGGTGGTCAGGCTGCATGGATATTCTCGTTCTATCGTGTCGGACCGAGATAAGGTGTTTCTGAGCACCTTTTGGAGAGATGTTCCGGATACAGGGTACCGCGCTGCGACGGAGTACCGCCTACCACCCGCAGACAGACGGGCAGACTGAGGTAGTAAATCATAGTGTGGAGACCTACCTGCGATGTTTTGCTTCAGAGACGCCCCATAAGTGGGTCGGATGGCTAATGTGTGCTGAGTACTGGTACAACACCTCGTACCACTCGACAGCGAAGATGACACTGTTTAGGATTGTTTACGGTCGGGACCCACCCCACAGTCCACTACAGCAGAGGAGCCACACCAATGTCTGGATTGGAGCAGCAGTTGGAGGAGCGTGACCGGGATCTGGAGGAGTTGAAGGGCCATTTGTTACGAGCCCAACAGATCATGAAGGGAAAGGCGGATGCACATCGCAGGGATGTTGAGTTTACAGCGGGAGAGCGGGTTTATCTGAAACTCCGACCCTACCGACAGCGCTCGATGGCTCAGCGACGCAACGAGAAGCTAGCAATAAGGTACTATGGGCCGTACGAGATCGAGGCCAGGATCGGCAGGGTGGCATACCGACTGAGGTTACCCCCTTCTATGCGTATCCATCCCGTCTTTCACGTCTCACAGTTACGCCGAGCTATCGGAGATCATACATCGTCTTCTACCCTGCCACCGACCTTGCAGTCGACATGGAGGTTTTATTTGAGCCTGAGGAGGTTATGGGCGTACGGTTGGGATACTGGGGCGAAGGAGGTACTGATTCGTTGGTCGGAACTACCGAAGTGTGAGGCGACGTAGGAGCCTTACGATCAGATTTCGCAGCAGTTTCCTGGTTTCTACCTTGAGGACAAGGTGAAACTCTTGGGGGAGTAGTGATACGATTATCACGTACGAGAGGAGGCGTAGGAGGCCGAAGGAGTAATTGCTATGTGCATCGACGACTGGGGGAAGTTCTTTAGGCACAATGAGTTTTGTTATTTTTGCTGTACGCACCACGCCTAAACATTATATAAGTGAGGGCGTGGGCTAGGGTTAGGGCATGGATTATTGTAGCCGTCTTTTGACATTTCCTAGAGTTCTTGGAGGAGATCTAGAAGAGAGTTTTAGGCTTTTCCCTTAGCAAAAGCTAGTAGAGGGGACAACTCTCCCAAAATTGGCTATTTATCCATTATAACCATATTTCCATTTCAATAAAAATCCCCAAATTCCACTAAATCAACCCTAGTTCGCATCAGTTGTGTGTCCATCTGGTATATTTTGGTAGATTGGGGATGTCTTGCCTGCATTGTCCTTGGTAATTGTCTGTTGGGTTCCTTGTGTAGCCAAAGTGTGATTCCTTGTAGTTTGTAATGTGATTCATTACACTACATTTTGGATGTGCTTTTGGATGTGCTTTGTTTATTCATCGGATCTTCCCCATCTGGAGTGTGATCCTATTACCAACATCCGGCTTTGACTTGTAGTGTGCCACATAGGTGGATGGAAATTTGTATAGTAGTTTACCTTCCTGTTAGACACCTCCTGAATCTGCTAATGCGTTCTGCAGTTTTGGCGCATCAGGGGAGTTTTCGTAATTTGTAGTTTTCTAAGGGCCTTTTCGTAATTTTCAGTTTTAGGATTATTTTGTAATCTTGTTATTTTCAGTTTAGTATTTATATGGGGCTAGGGGATTAGAGAACGGTGTGTTGAATCTTGAGAAAAGAAACTCTTTGTTGGAGATTGCGGCTTCGTCTCGAATAGAAGCTTGGGAGGCGGTCCACCACTCGAACGTGCCCAAGAGATCGGGTTCCTTTCGAAAAAACCAACCTATTTTGTATCTTTTCCCATTTTAGTTATTATCAATAAAAATACACTCTTTTTCCGCAGATCTCTCTTTCTAACCCAAAAATGCCACTTTTCACTAAAATTCCCAGCTTTCCATCAAAACCTTAATTTTATCCATCAAAAGCCTATTAGATTCTATCTAATTGGTATCAGAGTGTTATGATCTATGACGACGGCGGATGCAAAGAAAAAGACGGAAGTATTAGAGGAAATACTCAATGTCGAATAACGAATCTGAAGAAATCCTTGGAGGAATTCAGATATGAGGTAAGGGCATCAATCGAGGAGGGACAAATGGCTTCAGAGGCTATGAAAACAATGTTGGGGGCTATCTTGCACAACTTAACGAAACAAATTTCAGATCTAACAGCGGCGAAAAACTCAGATTTGAACGGAAATTCAGATCCAATGCCAAAGGCAAAAGCTTTGGAAAAAAGAAAGGAAAAGCGGAGGAATACGTTGAATGATTGCTTTTTGACGTCGACGACTACTTTGAGGAAGCAGAGAAGATCCCACGAAGGGGGAACCCCTAACCGCCTTCACTAAGAGCCCTGCGGTTGCTTATAGGACCGCCCGGTAAATGTAGTCAACCTGTAGGGCTGGCCGACCCTTGCAGGCCTTCCGCAAGGGCGCCAGGACACTGCCAGGGGCGCCCAGCCACTGTAGCGCCCCTGCAGGGCCGCCAGGGCCTTACCGGGCCCCTGCAAGGCTGCCAGGGCCCGCGTGGTCCCCTGGTAGCTCGGCAGAGGCCCAACGAGTCAGAGATGGTTCATTTGGGGCCTTGCGACTTTTAGGGGGCCCGTCGATACTTTGACGATGACTTTGGGCTGTTTCAGGAAACTGTGGATGCCGTGAAAGAGCTTCGGGGCTTTCGTGGGCCTCGGTTTATGGTAAAGAGGCGACGACATCGAGTACTTCCAGTCTACGAGGAGTTTCAAGATGACTATAACGAGGACACAAGCTTTGAGGAAGATGTTGATGACTATGCTTGGTATGAGGCTTGGTATAAGGATGACTGTGGCGGTAATGGAGACAGAGGGGGTGGCCCGTTGAGGGGTCATGAACGGCGCAGAGAGATACGACCGACCGTTATCATCCTCCCCATTCCCATGGACATGCAGGATGGCGGGCGGATTAGGAGCGAATTAGGATTGATGACAAGGTGAGGAAGCTGAAGATGCCACTGTTCGAAGGGGATGATCCTTACGGTTGGATCTACTGAGTTGAGAGGTTTTTTACCGTGACACGCCTGATGGATGCAAAAATTGGAGGCGGCTGGCATCTGTTTTGATGGAAAGGCGCTCAATTGGTTCTAGTGAAAGGAACAATGACGACGTTTTCGTTCATGGAAGGAGCTCAATGAATGCTTAGCGGATAGATCCAAAAAACACACTTGGCAAGAACTTATAAGAGTAGTTATTAGCACTCAGACAAGATGGGACTATCAGATAGTACATGGAAGTTCGAGGCCCTCTTAGGACATATGAGAGGAATATCGGAGGAGACGCTAGAAGCTTCATAAAGGGTCTCAAGGCCAACATCCGTGCAATATTCCGCATACAGAGGCCGGTAGGACTGGTGGAGACAATGGACCTGGCTCAGTTGGTTAAGAACAGTCTCACAGTGGAACATAGGTCTAGAGGGGTTTGGAGCAGATCCACTTCTCGCAGCTAGGTATCGACAGATGGGCAGACGACGTTAGGGGGACCAATTCAACTAAGGTTAGAGCAGCTAGCGGGACCTGTTTAGCAAGGGGTAGAGCAGCGACCCTCTACTGATGGGATAGTTCAAGAAGATGATAGGGCTGAGGTGCGTGACAGACGGGCTAAGGGATTATGCTTCCGATGCGACGAGAAATTCACTCTGGACATCGGTGTCAGGAGCGCATACTTCAGTTAATGATGGTGGCTGAGTAGGATGATTTGGTTGCGAATGAGCCAGGAGGAGACTAGCATGTCCACTTGGAGTAACATGCACATGATTTTCATGCACCAGTTTAAGAACAAGGTGGATTTTTCAGGGGCAGAGCGTAGTATTCAGAGTATTAATGCATTTTTCAGTTTTTTTCCCATCATGGGTGTTTTTTGTAATTTTCAATTTTCTAGGTGCTTTTCGTAATTTTCAGTTTTAGGGTTATTTTTGTAATCTTATAATTTTTAGTTTAGTATTTATATGAGGCTAGGGGATTAGAGAAGAGTGTGTTGAATCTTGAGAGAAGAAACTCTTTGTTGGAGATTGCGGCTTCGTCTCGAATCGAAGCTTAGAAGAGCTATCCATCTCTTGAACGTGACCGATGGAGAGCGGTTTTCTCTCGAAAGAAACCAACATATTTTGTATCTTTTCCTACTTCAGTTATGATCAATAAAAATACAATCTTTTTCCCAACTCACTTTTTCTATCCCTAAAAATCCTCCCTTTTCCCTAAAAATCTCACATTTCCACCAAAACCCTAAATTTATCCAGCAAAACCCTAATGGATCCTATCATCTGCCCAACTTGAAAGATTACTCCTTGGGTGGGAAAAAATAAACTACATAATTATACATGTTAGGTCCATCTAAACTTAGTTGGCACTTCAGGTTATATGACAAGCACTCTCTTGCTCGTAGCTTTCTTAGTCAGACATTTGGCACCAACTCATGAAGGGTTAATGTGATAGAGATCAAATTTGAAACGAAGTCTTTTATTTGATAGAATTTGAGTCCTTGGAGGATTCTAATTAGTTGAGACTTTTTTATATTAAGAGTTTTAGTTATTTGAGTCTATTTTATTTGAGTGTTTAAGTTGATCTAGAATTTCCAGTCCTAATCAGTTTCAAAGAGTTAAGTATAAGTCTATATAAAAGTCAAACTCAGTTTTTCAATGAAGAATTCAATGAAATTATTTTTGGTGCAAACTTTTAGTTTCTCCATAAGTTATATCTTTTGCATTAATGTGCAAGAGTGGGCTTGATTGCCTGAGTTAGAGGTCCGAAAAATCTCCACGTGCGAGGCATACAAGTCGATGATCGAAAGATTTTCGGGGTGCGAGATCTGAAAATTTATCAAATTCCTAATCTATTTGTTTCCCAAATTCCCACCACATCCTCACTTCCGTCCTGCGTCAGATTGATATCAGAGCAAACCTGGTTTGTTTTCTTACTTTTTCTTTTATTTTTCTTGAAAACAATTCTTTTTAGTTAGATTCAAAGAAAGGAGAGAGTTTTAAAACAAATAGCAGACAAAAAATTCAAAAGAAAAAACCTTTTGAAAAGAAAAAACAGAGAGAAAAAAGAAGAAATTTTCGAAAAGAAAAAATATGAAAAAAAGTTCTAAAAAGAAAGAGGAAGAAAAGAAAAAAACCCCATAAAATTTCCCAAACGCTAAACCCTAATCCCGCCACCACCCTCTTTCGCCTGTTCGTGTGAATGTTTAATGTTCGTGTGAATGTTTTACTTACCCAAATCTTTAATGTTCGTGTGAATGTTTTACTTCTTTTCTTATAATGATTTCTCATAAGCCAGTAAACAATTTTTCTCTTATTACGTATATACAACTCAAACTTGTTTCGAACAACTCATTTTATCGACCTCCAAATATATTTTTTATGCCAAAGAGAACTCGAACCTTTGAAGTACGACAGTTTTATACCTTTCGTATTTTAACTTATGACATTTACACTATTTTTCTGTATTCTATAAGGGTATTATTGCATCTTCCTTTACTCTACCTAAACATTCGCAATTGTATCCCTGATTCACCTAACCAAGCGGTCTCCTTAACCTCACCCTATTTGAACTCGTACTTTCCGATTTTTTCTTTGTTACGTTTTTGGTTCCGGTTTCCTTCTATTGTTTAGACATTAGTGCTTGTCGTTGTCTGTGTTGACTCTAGTTTGGTAGTGAGCCCATTAATTTTATTGCGATGTCGTTATGGTGCATGTATAAGTA
The DNA here is from genome assembly GCA_030789695.1 of Scilla litardierei. Lineage (NCBI taxonomy): Eukaryota > Viridiplantae > Streptophyta > Magnoliopsida > Asparagales > Asparagaceae > Scilla > Scilla litardierei. Next base: position 126,338,134 of record CM061142.1, read on the forward strand.
GAGTATGTGGACCTGCATGAGCCACCACTAAAACCTGTCACGCCCCGCTTCCCAAGTATGGAAGGCGAGACGTGAAGAGGTCCGCTCAGACTTGGAGCTGTGAAGCTACAGTCTGATAAGCGTCTGGAAATTTAATACATTATCAGGCTCTTTGCATTACGGCGGAACAACAATAATAATGATGAGGAAGAGACAAATAAAATTATCCAACATTCAACATCCACAGATTTTTATTCCAAACATTACAGAGATAGTCATAAAGAGTACAGAGTCCGAAAGCAAGGGCCTAAGCATGGCCGAAACTACAAGTAATGGTGCTGTGCATCGAACCACCTAACAGCAGCTACTAAGAAGGTAAACAACAACTAAAAGAGAGTCACCAGCTGAGACTAAGGGTAGGACCGAAATCCTCGAACTGGACGTCAGCAATCTGTCGTCCTCTGCAACTAACTCAGGCTCAAAATCTGACATGTGACACCCAAAGAGAAAAGGGCACATGTCAGTAAAAATCTCCCAAGGGAAAACATGAGACTTTTGTGCAAGGAAACATAAGAGCAAATGTGTACAACTAGCAGTTCTAAAATAATGGAGATCACATGACATGAATGCGGCAGTTTAAACATGAGCATGAACGTAGCAGTTTAAGATGAACAAGAAAAGTAACATTTGCACGACACGTTGTAGCAAAAGCTACACAACACGATATCACGATATCACGATAAAAACATGCATTCACATTGTGCACATGGTTTACTCCTTACAGCTGAAGTGGCTGTACAAGCACACTTCTACGCTGCGTGATAGCTTAACCCTACCCCTCCACGTGTATGTCTTCTGGATCACGAGCCAGAAAGTGTTTTTCAATATGAACTGGCGCTCATCTTCTGGATCACGAGCCAGGAAGTGTTTTTCAATATGGCATAGGGTTGTGCCCGCAAAGCAGGTGCCTAGCCTCAATAGCAATAACATTTGTAGCGTGTGCTACTCAATTACGAAGAACACATGATGCATAACATGACATGTGATGAGCAGTTAAAGTACATACCGTTAATTGAAAATTAAACATGGCATGTCAGCATGAATGAAAGCATGTAAAGTGTCGGATCTAGCTTCGTTGTCAAGCTAGATCAAGTAGGGTGTCAGATCTAGGTTCGTTGTCAAACTAGATCAAATAGGGCGTCTAGACAGCTATCATTTCACTGTCTAGTCTCTTTTACGCTAACACGCAAATTGGCCTAAAAACGTGGCCTAAAACATTTACTGGCAAGTATCACTTGCCTGAAAGAGACGATTCTGGTGACCATGAGCATTGAGAACAAGATTTCCTGCGACAAGATATTAAGCTAAACTTAATAAAACTCAATGAAACATCACCAAGCCTAATCATTTGTTTTAATACTTAACAACTTATACTAACTTAAACCACTAACCAATCTCTTAATTTATATGTTACTGTATCTAACAGAATCATATTACTAACTTATATACTTAGAGCTAACACTTTACTAGCTATAAATAAGTATATAAAACATGGTACTGGTAAGTTACTGACCACCTTAATCAAATCAAACCACAACTTAACTTAGGTGAAGTATGCATTGCTAACCTACTGGTATTACTACACATTTATTAATAACTGATATATAGCTGTAACATACCTATTATTAACATAGCATATAATATATCAACAAAGTGTAATATTATAAACTCACATAAGTTAGCATCTTCAAGTTCTGCTCTTGGATGGCGACAGGATAGGCGTGCTGGAGGAGGAGCTCTCGTGGATTAGCGCCGAAGGAGAGATGCCGCGGGGGACCTTCGGCAAGATGGGGGGTTGGCCGGCGTTGCTTTGTGGCGTCTGGGTTCGGAAAGGGCGGCGCAAGGGCGGCTGCGGCACCTGGGGACACCGGGTGAACGTCGGAGGGGGGGTCAGTTCAGCGAGGGGAGGCCGTCGTGACAGTCGCCGCACGAGGGGCGTGGCAGCCAATCCTTAACTGGTACCGAAAACCCACGCCGACGTCTGACTCCTCTACTACGACCGACGTCATCGATCCCACCAATCTTTGTCGCCCTTGCCGATACCCTCTGTAGCCAGCAGTGCCCTCGTCATCGTCGAAGAATCGCTGCACCGACGTCCACTATCAAAAGTCACCGACGCCTTAAACTACATCGTTGAGCCACGACATCCCCACAGCAAAGCCCTACTGCTCTCGTCGATCCCGTAGATACGCATCAACCCCATCGTCGTGAGTAAAATCGTTAGATCCGCTGCCTCGTCAATCGTTCGACGATTGACGACATCGCCATTGGCGCCGATCGGGCCATCGACCCCCCCATAATCTTTCCATCTTCATGGCAAAACCCCATCAATAGCTTTGGCAGTAAAATGACATCAAAATCATCAGAAAACATACCGGCACCGTGAAGACAGTCGCTGCTACAATAACGGCCCAATCGACCCAAGCTAAGTCGACTCTAAGCCGTAAACTGAGCCGTATACCGCGCTGACTGAGTCACGGCTCAACAATACGGCTTGACATTTTGCAAAGATATTTGGACGTATTTTCAGCTATATTTCGGCCGTATTTTCAGCATATTTTGGTAATTTCTCAAGCTTTTCATACGAAATTTTTGGCCCTGATTGTCTGGATTAAAGTTCTACAAGTTCTAAAGGCTTTGCACGATACAACAAAGCCGATATGCACTGTTGGTAACCTCTAATCTGATCAAATCCTTAATTGTTTAATTCCATAAAATTCATTTATTTAATCTTGTTTAGATTAGTCGATACCATTATTATTGTATATTTTCTTGTATCTATTTATGTGCCTTATTAGCATATTTAGGGTTGCATTAGCCTATTATACTTCAAAGTTTATGAATGCATCTTCTCCAGATATAAATGAGGACTACTGATTTCTACCTGGCTATGCTCTTCCTGTCGTCGTTCACCAAATGGCGAAGTTCTTAAGACGAGAAGAATAATAGAGATCGAATTCGAAAAGGAGTCTTTTATTTGATAGAGTTTGAGTCCTTGGAGGATTCTAATTAGTTGAATCTTTTTGTTATTTTAAGAGCTTTAATTATTTGAGTATTTTGTTTTTTTGAGTCTTTTTTATTTAAGTATTTTAGTTGATCTAGAATTTCTAGTCCTAATCATTTTCAGAGAGTCAAATTGTAATGATATATAAAGGCCACAAACTTCTTAGTTTATTCAATGAAGAATTCAATAAAACTTAGTTAATGGTAAAAAATTTTAGTTTCTCCAGAAGTTAAATCTTTGGCATTTGTGTTCGAGAGTAGGCTTGATTGTCTGGGCGAGAAGCCCGAAGAATCTCTACGTTAAGACGTGTGAGTCGGTGATCGAAAGATTTCCAAGATGTGAGGTTTGAAAATTTGTCAAATCTCTAATCTACTTTTTCCACAAATTCACACATTCCGTCTTGCTTCCGTCCTGCACCATAATGCTAGGTTATCCGTCAGTCATAAATATTGTTTAATCAATTTTTATTTATTCTCACCTTAAGTCATGTTTGATATCTTATATCCAGCCATATCTTAATGGATGAGGCCTTAATCAGGTTTCTATTGCGCGTTATTAATAAAAACACAATTGTGTGATAATTGTTTTTATGTCTTGTATGTTTGAATTGTTAAAGCTATTGTGATGAGAAATTTATGGTTTGAAGAACAAAGATGAGATTTTTATATATTTTGAGAAGAGGAAATACAAGATAGGGGTCTCTTTCGAGAGAAAACCAAATCTCCATGCTTTGAATCTAAGATAAAAAGTTGACTCTCATTTGCAATATGGTTTTACTCTTTAATCTAAGTTTTTTCTCTCAAAATAAGCATGAAACCCAAATGAAATCTCTCCCCAAACCTATAAGAGAAGATTTGGCCCAAATTACATTTAACCCCCTCAAAAGCCAAACTTTGCTAGAACGCCCAAAATTTCACAAAAATGCCTTTGGCCTTATTGTTCGCCCCCCCGATCCGTCTTGCGCTGCCTCCTTTGGTAAGTGATGATCTCATCATATTGTTAAGCATAATCGCCAATGCCAAATGATATACAAGTTTATTATAAAATACTATACTATAATTATGTGTGTATATGTACTTTATGTATATTGGTAAAATGTACTTTAATCACAATATGATTGTTGAACTGGAAAGACGTAGCATGAGTATTGTGCGATCGAAATGTACTGTTTGCGTCTAAAGTGTAAATTTATTGAATGACTATTAGATCAACTTTGTTATATGATATAAGGTGTTAGGCTATCACCAAGAAACATAAAAGAGTATGAGTGTGATAGAGATACGAATGTTACGATAAATGTGTGGAAATACTAAAAAGATGAGGTAAGAAACGTGGATGTTGAAGCAAAGGTATGTGTGATCCTTATAGTAGATTATGATGATAGAACATCATTTGAGATAGTTTGACCATATATGCTAAAGACCTATTGATGCACCAGTTAGAAGACAACCCATATGAATTTTGAGATTAGATTAAGAGAAAAAGATGTTGACCGAACAAAACATGGATGGAAGTGATAAAAAGAGATATGAAAGATATTTGATGTGACAGAAGATAAATCTTTATTATGTAATGCATGAAAAATAAGTATTTGACAAGATGATCCAATGTGATCATGATTCCATATTCTTTCTATTGTGTACATAAAGTTGAACTTATTTTTTAGGTTGAAGGCTAATAAGATGATGGTAATGATAGAATACCTAATATGACATATGAGCTACATCTCTCAATTTACCAATGAAGTGTGATCTCCTTCACATGGTACAAATGGTCACATTGAGTGCACTTTGTATTTTGTGAAGTAGAATGTTTTATGTCATCTATGTGTGTGAGAGATCTCTTATATATCATATAAGATACATTATTCTTGTGTGTGTAGTGATTAAATCATGGGCAAATAATAATCAGCCAATTTACTTGATGTATCATATGATATGTGATATGTATCATACTAAATGACGAATTGTGCTGCATATTTCATTCATAGGTTCGGACCTATTTAACTTCCAATTTATGAACCATGATATATGTTGCTTCTATTGCTACCTGTCGTTTCAAACACTAAGTCCCCAAATTTCCACCAAAATTTGACACCCCATTGCTAGTGGAGTGGCCGCAATTACTTGTTCGCATTGCTTCCTTCTTCCACACTCCTTGACCAGCCTTTACAATCCTGGTCACCGAGCCTCCTCTTACCTCTTAAAATGCCACCGGTACACACACACACACACACTCTCTCTCTCTCTCTCTCTCTCTCTCTCTCTCTCTACGATAGGTCTCCACTATTCTTTCTGCTCCATGTCTTCTCCATACTCGGTCTATATCTCTTTTGCTTTGTCCTTTATCTCTTTATTTTGCTAAGTCTCTTTCTGTTTGCACATTTTCTCTCTACTCTTTCCTTCACATATTCTTTAAGATGAAAATGTTTAGTTTCCTAATTATGTGTTTATGTTTCGAATAACCTTACGTCTATATCATTGAATTTTTGAATGCCATTACTCCTTAAATTTCAAAATTCTTTCCTATTTTTGTTGTCATCAAATTCACATTGCATGCCATTGTAATGAAATTTATATAATTAAAGAAGACAAACTAACATCTTATGACCTAGTTTTGATGGTGTTGAGTAGTTTAACATCTGGAATGTTTGGGTGTTTTGCGTGTTGTAAGGGGTGGTAGTTGTTTTTATCTATTATTACTTTTTGATGGTTTGATTTTCACTCAAATTCAAGGAGCCTTTTGTGTGATTTACCTTGAATTATATCCAGCCCCGTTACGATAGGGAAATAGAACTGTATTTAATGCCTATTTGGCAATGTTCAAAATCTAGGTTTCGATCTTATTGTCGGGTGTCAGCTTATAGTTTCAGTACGATTGTATTGGAAGTATCGGGTGATGCGTATCGGAACTAACAAACATTACGTATCAGTTTCCTTAGCTCAATATAATCGTTAGTAGCATATAGGTATTCATCTTCAGTTAGTCTTTCATTTATCTATAAATTATCTGTACTTTCTTGGACATTATCATCTCTCTTTTTGGACATGTTTGATCAAAGGCCCAACATGTTGAACTTTGTATTTGACAGTTAAACGGTTTCTTTCAAACATTATATGAAGTGAAATAGATTTTTTTAGTAATACAAACCTTGAAGATTTTCTTATATTAGTTGTTATTAGTTAGTATCGATGGCATCGGCCAGTGTAAGTGGTATCGTATCGGCAACATTGCAATCTGATACAATACAAGCGATACTTATATATGTATATGCGAAATTTCAAACCTTGCAGTCTCATGTATTAGGGTCATCTACTGAATCATTTGATATCTCGTAAGGTTCAGTTTCGTATGGCTTAGCTTGAATCTGATAATTCCATTTAGTGTAACAATTATGAAAAAAAGGGAGATATTCGGTTGTTCTTGTGATAACTGAATGTGCCCTTTATTGCTTTTAACTTTTCACAAGGCGGGACCTTGCGTGTTTGATTAAAGAGCAGTCGATGAAACTGCATATATCGTGCCACTAAATGCAGGTGGAGTCTGCCCGCATCAAACAGTTGCAAGGCTCACGTGTAACAAATGGAAACTTCTAGTCAGATAAACTGAAGTGTTAGCACCACATGACATGACAATTAAAAGCTGTAGTGAGCCTGTTGATTGTCAAGTCAGATCTCGGCAGCATTTGTATTTTCTGTTCTGTTTTATGGGAGTCTTCCGGCCCTCTTGAGAGCTGAATGTATCACTTTATAGAGATATTTGCACTGGAGTAGGAAACCTTGTCATTTCCCCACTTGGTATAAGATATGCTTACTCTAAGAGGGACTTAATGCAGATGCTGCAGCAAATTGGTATGATAAAATGATTGACTTTTTTTAAGAAAGGATCTAGCATCCCTTTCTAAACAATATTCTGAATGTAGCAGCCACAACTATATCCCAAGGTTTCTGATATATTACCTGACTTTTTTATTTCTCGGTATGTAGTCCACAAAGAGCAATGTTGTTAAAGCCGGACTAATTGTTGAGCCACATAGCTTGGTCTATCATGGTCCAATTGTCGGTTCACTCAGTTTGAACCAGGTGTATATATGTGGAGAAATCTCTGAGTAATATATGGAAATTACATATCTTATTGTGGTGTTATTTGTTATAATGATCAGTGCATTTTAATTGGGTTCTCCATTTTTTATGTGCACATGTTCAAATCCCATTTTAGCAATTTATATTAAAATAAAAATGTCAAAACATTCTTTTAAACAGATTCGGTTTGGTTTAATTCAATGCTTCATGATTAAACCAGTCAGCGCATTCCTGTCCACCCCACCCCACCCCACCCCACCCAAAACCCCCCCCCCCCCCCCCCCCCCCTCTCCAAAAAAAAATTCTGGTTAAAAAATTCTCGTAAATGAACTAGACTTGGGTTTCTTGTTGCGGTTGAACCGCGGTCAATCAGACAGACCGTCCAGATTTTACGACACATGCGAGTCAATCATAGGTGGATACACAAGAGGGGCAAACCTCTACATGGACGTTGAGCAGGCAATTTTCAGTTTGCAATTTATAACAACACATCCCATGTTATATTGATCTCAGTCAATCAAGAAAAGTGGCAATTAGGAGGAAAATTGATGAAGATCAAATCTGCGTCCGAGTGCACTTTCCAGATTAGTATTTGGGTCATTAGTTGTTGAGATATTTTCTTTGAATTTTAGTAGAAAATTGAGTCCGTTTTGTTATTTTCTTATGTTAGTTTTTATTTTCTTATTTTAGTAATTTTAGTCCCACATCGTTTGTGGAAGGGTATTGAGTCTTACAAGCATATTTGAATGCCTTAGATTTGTTTTATTTTAAAAAAATTGAATAGAATTTGAGAAAAATAGTGTAAACATTTTGTTTGTCAAATTAAATTTTTTACATTGGAATGCAGGAGTGGTCATTACCTCAGCATGTGGTCCGAAAAATCTTCATATGCAAGATGTGTAAGTTGGTGATCGTCAGATTTTCGAGATGCTTGACCCGAAATTGTATCAAATCAGCTAAATGTCCCCCCTAAGTCCATGTCACAACTTACTTTCTCTTCCGTCATGTGTCATATTTGGTGTAAGATCTAAATCCTGATCTTTTTTTCTTTCTTGTCTTTTTCATCATCATCCTCTTTTTTTCTTTTTGGTTAGGATTTAGTTTTAAAAATTAAAAAATTAAAAAATCAAAAGGAAAGCAAAAAAGAAAGAAAAATCAAAAAAGAAAGGAAAAAAAAATCAAAAAAGAGGGAAAAATTCAAAATAAATTCAAATATTTAGTTGAAAACCTTTCGGAAAAAATTATAAAATATTTGCTATAGTAACTTAAAAATCTCGGTTTCGTAGCATTATTTATCTTAGAGGTATTTTCAATTATTTTAGTATTTTTTAATTGATTTGTATAGTACGTATCAATATCTAGATATATGCAAATTTATGAAAACTGGGCTTAAAAGGCACCACGACTTTCTTGTTTTTGAAGGGCTACGCAAAAACTGGTATGAAAAATGAGAGTTCTCACTTCTTTTCTACAGATTTGGTCTAACTGATGAGGATAAGTTCTTGTGTGCTAAATACAAATTGAAAGAGGAAACTCTCTTTTGATGGAGACGAAAGCCTTATTGCAGTCGGTCTTAGTTGAAGAGCAGCTTCAATTTCAGTATCTCCTTAACATCAGTTACCTTTACCACTATCACATTCAAGGGCTGAACACTACTGAAGAATTGATGAGATATCTGTTAAAATTTTACGTGAAATAAAGATGAGTATTCAGGAGTTAAAACTTCACAACTCGAAGCAAGGATTACAAGTAGAGCTAACAATCGAGTTAAAACTTCACAACTCGAAGCAAGGATTACAAGTAGAGCTAACAATCGAGATAGATTTTATGCCTAAGCTAGAGTTCCAACCTATTATGTCACAAGTACAAATCAGAGTTTGAGGCAGAGTCTAAACCATATCTGAGTCTGCATCCATGCTTATGATTGAGATTGAGCTTGAGATCGGGTCCAAACTCGTGCTTGGGTCCGAGCATGTAACTGGGCACGGGTGGAATGAAGCCTGAGCTGCTTGATGATTCTATGCCTGAAGTTATTTTGGAGATCCGTCTGGATCTAACTGAGCACATTAACTTCTTCATCATTGATCCTTCTCAGCCAACCAACCAATAGGTTCTGTACGTTTTTTTATCTTTTATGATTTGAAAATATTTTTTGAAGATATCTGCAGTGGCGGAACCAGGCCTTCGGTTTGGTGGGGTCCCTATGCATATATATTTTGATGGGCGCACAATACATATATTTACATACATATATACATACATGCATATACAAATATACATATAACTATTTTGAATTGTTGTGGGGGCCCATGCCCCCAGGGGCGGACCCATGCACGAGCTGGGGGGGCCCGGCCCCCCCCCCCCCATTTTTCAAAATTTACACTTATATATGTATATGTCAACAACACAATGTAAGGTTAACTTGCAAATTGTATTACCCATTACACAGTTCTCTTATTAGCCCAGCGGTAGAGCGTTCCATTCTCATGTGAATGGTCATGACTTCGATTCTCGACAGGCGCTTATACAATTAGATTTATTTTTTGTGGCAGCCAACAGAAAAATGATGAAAATGCTGCTTACTTATATTCAAAAACTATTCTCCTAATGATGGATCTTCTTTTACTAGGTTCAGTTATTTTTTGGCTGCAGATATTAGATATATCGTTAACTACATCCAGCTTGTGGGTGCATTGAATTTTCTGGCAATCTCAATGACGAGAATTTGATGGATTGCTAAGAAACCAAGAAGCGTAGAATATATCAAATTCTTTTGGATCAGTCCGTCAAAGAGCATTTAAATATTGTTGCTACATTCTGTATTTAAATTATACCGGGGATAATTATAACATGATGGAGTCAGCATCTAATTGATAAAAGAAAAACATCTAAATAAAAATATGGATTGTCTGATAGTACGAGTAAACATTGTGATTTCTAAGTAGCGTTTTTAAATTGTCATGGTTAACTTAATCTACCTAAAATGTTTAATTACAAAACACGCTTCTCCCATTTTCTTAAATTTAAACGATTAATTAATTTTTGTCATGTTCCAATGATTATTTTTAAAATTTTTGTTTTTTGTTTTGCAAATTAACGATGTAATCAGCGTCAGTTTCTTGTTCATATCTTCGTTAATATGTGAACAATTTTGTATTTAATAAATGCATGGAAAAATTTGATACTTGTTTAAAGTAATTTAGTTTGAATCTTCGTAACACATTTTCGTTCTCATGCAATTATAACTTGTTTTTGTTTTCGGCTTTCTTACTCGATCACTAACACATATGTTGCATGTGGCCTGAGCAATGAATTTCATATCTATTTTGTTGTTCACTTCGTCACCTCAAATATACTTAAACGTAGTAGAAAAACACATCCTTTATCTTTTTAGACTCATCAACTTGAACACCATCATATCTATGTACTTCACAAATGTAGTTTGTATGCCTTCTTGCACTGCTGTCCGCCCCCCCGGTCATGTAATCCTGGTTCCGCCCCTGCATTCCCCCACAACCTAACACTTAGGTCCGCCCCTGGATATCTGTCTACAAATTTACATTCTATTATACTTCAAAGTTCACAAATGCGTCTTCTCTAATTACATGAAAACGCTAGTTTTTCTTGAATATGCATTTTCTGTCACTATGCATATTCAAAGTTTTCAAAGTTGGAAAGTATGATAAAGATCAAACTATATCAGAGTGCACTTTTGCTATTAGTATTTAGGTCATTGGTTTTTGAGGTATTTCATTTGAATTTTAGTAGAAAGTTGAGTCTTTTTTGTTATTTTCTTATTTTAGTAGTTTTTAATCCCACATCAGTTGTGAAAAGATAATGAGAGTCTTTTAAGCATATTTAAAGGTCTTAGATATGTTTTATTTTTAAAAAATTGAATAAGAAAAATTGGTGTAAATATTTTATATTGTCAAATTAAATATTTTGTACCAGAGTGCAATAGTGTGCTTGGTTGACTGTGCATGAGGTTCGAAAAATCTCCATGTGCGAGGCATGTAAGTCAGTGAAATTTAATAACGCTAAATTTCCCCCTAATTCACCACCGCAACTCCCTTTCTCTTTCGTACTGAGGCAGAAATATGGAAATCTGCTTAGAGGAGGAATCAAAAGATAAAACTTTGTCATTCAATGCCATTAATCTTCTCTCCGCTTTGCCAGGATGAGTTATTCAATTAGGGCAATGGATCTTAAAGTTCGAGATTGCTGAAATGGAATTTGACCAACTGAGGATACTCTTTAGCATTGTTTGATACGTATGATAACAAAGAGATTTATATCTATATCATCCATTTATTTTCTCCCAAAAGTTATTAGGGCCATAATTTAGGCCTTTCCTGATGAAGTCTCAGCTATGGAAAATTCTACATGCCGGAAGTATTGCTCAAGAACCAGTTGTGTTTGGCATACACATTTGCATTGGTAGATGATGCAATATCTTTGTCCAATGAAGTTAGAGGTGGTTTGCCCGTGTCCAGGAGGGCTATTAGTAACAAGACAAATCTAGTTGATGTTTAATCATTATAAATGAGGACACCTACCAAAATTTCCTAGATCTGAAAATGATATGGATGAAGATCTCAATTGGGAATTGTATGTATTTGGGGTCCTGCGGTATCTGGGGTCCTGCGGTATCTGGGGAGCAATGTAGGGAACCTTCCAAAGAGTTTCTTGTAGTATTTAACTAAAGTTGTTCATGAACCTATAATATAATGGAAGTGAGACTGACAAATGTTATGAGGTTTGCTATATGCTTTGATTCACAGTCTGGGCACAGGTGCAGGTCCGCTACTTTAGATGGTACACAATAAGAAGTGGTAGGCTTAATAGGATGGTCATTTAGGACATGTAGCATGTGTTGTGGTCATCTCGATAATTATGCATGTATTATCCCTATCCGTTAATCAAAACAAAGATATACACATAATTTTAAAGATGGGTAAAAAAGAATTATGATGATAGAAACTTTCGGTCTTTCCACACTTGTAAAGGAGGTTTTGGATTGATGCTTATTAAGAGAGTATAAAACCAAAATTTTATTTAGACAAACATGCTTACAATTATAATTACATTAAATTATCAAAGTACAACATCCGAACATCAAATTTATAGTGTAAGTCTCGGAAACCACAAATAAATTGACTTAAAAAAGCTAAATACCATCTCTAATTATTACCAAAAAGGCTCATTAAATCAATTAGCCATTAGTGCTCTTCTTTGATTTCTCGAGCTGCCAATTTGCCGTGCTCACAATTTGCTTGGAGCATAGTAAAGTAGGTAACATGGAGACTGACAATAATATGTATCACAATGTCAGGATGTAGGCTACAGATGTCCTTTTTTCCGGGCTTTCCTGTTTTAACACCCGGCAGGGCTATTTTTCACATTAGTTGGTTTTTCTTTTGTTCATGTATATAGATTCAACTCGCTTAGTAAGCTTGCAAATGGCAATCTGTGATTCTTTGCAGGAAGGAGTGTTTCATCAGCCATCCTTTGTGGCTCTGCTCTGGCCGCAACTTCTGCTTTGCTAGACTTCAGTGGTGAAACAACCAGAGTCGATACGGAGAAGAAGCCTGCTACTCACTGATGTACCCCTGTCGTAATTACCATACAGGATTTGTCGAAACTCGCTATGCAGATGGAGTTGAGATTTCTCTTTTTTCCCCTCTTGGAATTGTCCATGGTTGGCATATTTCCATGTTGTTAACTGGCTGCTTCAGCATGAAAGAGAAGCAGTCATGTTGAAGAGATTGTGAAATTCTTTTTAGAAGAATATTGTTGGGGAAAGCTTTGGTATATGATTGTGATTATCTGTATATCTTGTGTGATTTGCATTTAGCACTCAGATATTCTTCCTTTTTTTGATTGTAAATAGTTAATTATGTCGCAAAATGAGGAGCATAAGGGCATTGCGGCGAAGAATAATTCTCTTCAGGGAGATTGTTAAGGAGGCTTACAAAAGATAAGAGCTTAAAATGTGTCTGGTGTTCTCTCTCTCTCTCAATATCAAAATCTTTTTGTATTACAGTTTGAGTCATTGTTAATTTTAGGTCGATTTTGATTTTTTTTATAACCTTTTTTATACAGATGTTTACTTGTTTTTAAGGACATGTGCGAATAAAGTACTTTCATATGGTAAAATTAAATGAAAACTGAAATGTATAAAGTTAGCAATATGGGTACGGGTTACCGGAGGACATTTTCTCTTGAAATACGTCCTCGAGGGGGGATGAATATGGTGTATAGCACAAATTTAAAAATTAAGCAGAAGATCATAGATAATTAGACACAAATATGTTTAACGGAGTGGCTATCTGATAAAACTCCGACCCCAAACCTATGAGGATATCACCCTCTTTATAATCAAAAGTGAAAAAAAATTTGATCACACTTCCGGGTAGTGATCCCACCGTACAAAGTTATAGTTCAAACCGTTCGTGGTCACCGTGATAAAGTCTGTGAGACTGTTCGTGGTCACGTAGGCCCAAACCGTTTGCAAAGCCGATGTCTGGATCAAAAGATATGAGTGTTTGAGGTTGACTGCGGAAAACTGGCTAAACTGCATCTGTGCGTAAAGTAATCTGTGATGGCATGGCATAACTCTTGGTCGGAATCAGTTTTGGCTCGTTGTCCCGCTCGGTCAGCAAGCCTCCGTGCACGGTGCGTAAGTGATGGGCTATTCGCTAAGCAAGCGCCAGCGGCAATGCCAACAAGCTTTGTGGCACGGTGATTCAGCATGCCAAACTCACGAATTTCCCCTTGTCAGCAGCAGCCGTGACTTGGGGCGCTAGCAGTGGACTGCAGCAAGTGCCAACAATGCTTGTGGCGCTTGGATCCAATGCACCAAACTAGGGATTTGGCTTTGACAAAGCAATGCGTGACTTGGGGACTTCAGAGGGCCGCAGATACGAGCCAACCAGGGTTATGGCACGGTGGATCGATGGACCAGATGCTATGAAACTTGCTTTTCGACAGTGCAACCCCAAGGCCGTGACTTCTTCTGCTTAACCCGAGAGGATTTATTGAAGCTCGATGATTAATCTTGGTTCCTTGTGAGCTTCTGTGGCTTGGATATTGAAGATAGGATGTTGAATAAGCCCCAAGACCAAAGATCAAGACTTGCAGATGCTTGGATGGTCACCAAGCTCACCTTGTTGTGAGTTGCTGTTGATGAGGAAACTTGACGCTTGCGGCAATGGCTTGATGATTGTTGTTTTCAGTACGTGGGAATAATCAAAATAAACACAAAGAGAAAAACACAAGAATCAAGCAACGACACACGAGACTTGGTTTCGCAGTTCGGTGCGCACACCTACATCTGCGGGGCCACGCCCAGAAAATAAGAATACTCCACTATAATAATCAGAGAATACAAACTCTAACAATCACGCTTCTCTAAGGAAGAACACCCTCCCCCTTAATACAAACCGTGAGGGGTGATCGCAATCAACCCCGTGAAGTATTCTTGGCAAGCTCCTCTTGCCAGCAAGCTCCCCTTGCACAACCGACTAGATCAACTCCCTTGATCCTACGTGCGTAGCCGTCGGCCTCCTCCCGGAGTTCTTCAAAAACTTTCGTAAAAGTCCTCACCCTAGCCGCCAATCTCCGCAACCTTAACAACACCTCTCCCCCTCAAATCGTGGAGTAGTTAAGGAAGATAGCTCAATTAAATCTGAGAAGATTGGGCGCCCACAATTAACGGAACCAGCTAGGAAATAATTCCGCCACATCTTCTAAAGATAGCAACAATAATAAGTGGGTGAGATTCTCTCCAACCGAATCAACAATAATAACGAGAGAGTAAAGCTGCTAAATATATCTCCAGCAATTCTTCAATCACAGCAACCCATACCAGAATACCTAAAAGAGATAACCGGAGATCTGAAGTAATCCACCTTTGATAGCCGCCAATCGATTTCAGCCTTCTGACACAGCATGTTGTACATAATGTTGTATATTAACGTTCAACATAATATACAACATGGTCAGTAAATAAGATCTTTCATACCTCGGTTGCGGATTGATACTTTCATTCACCTTCGTCAGCAAATCTTATGCATACCTGCATTCAACCGAATATCTGGAGAAGATCTAAACAATAATGCAAGATCTGAAAACATTTATATATAGAATCTTCAACCGCACATATCTTCAACCGCACATACCATTCAGTTATGAAACCAACCAGATTTTGTAACCACTATATCCGGGCAAATAACTTCCTCTTTAATGCTAAATATCCACCAATATTTCTAGGATCACTTCGGGTAAGGAATCCCATATTCAAGGAACCACCGAATCTATTTCGGGTAAAAAGATTAAAACAAATCTCATGCGGATATTTTGCCCATAGAATAAGGAACTATTTCTGGTAAATAAAACCAATAAATCCCAGCAAATATTTCCTTCCATTAATTTAGGAACTAACCAGATTCCCAAATATTCTCAACAAACCTCCATCAATTAAGGAACTATTGCGGGTAAGAAGGAGTATAAAACCCTCACCAATATCTGGAATCAATCAATTCAGGAACCTCCGATATTATAGGCTACAAATCAGATCTGAGATCACCACGACAAATTTGTAGACCACAGCCGCGTTTCTGTATACGACCAATTGTTCCAGATCCCGTGTTCAACAAAATGTTCAACAAAATGTTCAACATTTTGCTCAAATTGCTCAAAGACAATACAGATTCCACAAACTGAGCTCTCCAGATATAGTGCCACTAATGCCAACAAATATCCACAGAAATTCAACCCTAACAATCTCCCCCTTTGGCATTATGTGGCACAACCCAAAGCAGTCACCAACCAAGCACACATTCTCCCCCTTTGAGCCACAATAATCCAAACCACATTCTCCCCCTTACTAGAACAACCCAAGCATAGATCATCTCAGAAGCGACAGCCAAAAATCAGAAAAAGTATGTCCTCATGACTCTAATACTTTTCAGCTAGCATCATGTCTAAAAAAAAATTATTCTCCCCCTTTCTGGTCTTCTTATTAGAAAAAAAATCCTCAGGCGCAGCGGAAAAGGGGGAAGAACAAATACCTCACATCTGACAGTAGGGCGACGAATGAAATGATGTCCAGGGTAGAAGTCGAGCTCTGAGGGGCCGAAAAGTAGTTGGAGAATTGAAAACATCGACAGTGTTGACAGAAGGTACATGCGAAGATCCATTGGCACCGGCGGAGGAAGAGCAGTGAGCAGAACGGCGAGATAGCACTCTAATAATTCTGGAGGAAGATTCATGAGACTTTGGCACAGATTGCTCACAGTGATTATCGAGGGGAGATGTCGAGTCTGCTGTCATAACATCTGCAGCTACATTGTTCTGTGTTGTATCTAATGTTACAACATTAGTCACAACATGAAGAGTTTTCTCTGAAGTTGTAGTGTTCTTGCTGTATAATTCAGACTTTCTGACCCATTGCTTCTTCATCTTCATATCAGTGTGTCTAACATTTCTTCCTTCTACCCAATGTCGCATGCGGCTGAAGCAGTTTCTCTCAGTATGGCCTTTGATCTTGCAGTAACTGCACACAGAACGACCACCTTTTATGCCTCTAAT
Source organism: Scilla litardierei (assembly GCA_030789695.1). NCBI lineage: Eukaryota > Viridiplantae > Streptophyta > Magnoliopsida > Asparagales > Asparagaceae > Scilla > Scilla litardierei. Next base: position 126,354,850 of record CM061142.1, read on the forward strand.
CTGCCTCTTCTTTTGATCATGGCCATTGTGTTGGCCCATTCTTTCAAGTTCTTTGGTAACTTGATTTCTTCTTTCAGCAGACACATTATAAGAAGCTCCTCTATTGAATCCCACTCCGGTGCGATCTCCAGAAATCTTTCCCATGTTTAAGATATCATCCAGCTTTGCTTTTCCAGAATTCCACTTCTCCAATGTGCATTCAGCTTTCTCTGCCCTGAGAAGAACATTTCTGAAGTTTCTTTCCAATTCTCTGCAGTTTCCCTCAGCTTTCAGACATTCTATTTTGACCTCCTCCTTCTCTTTCTTCAGTCTTTCATTCTCCACCTTCAAGACTTTGTTGATATTGCAGATTTGCACCCACTTCTCAAACATCATCTGGTATGCTTTTTGGATATCATTGTTACTAACTTCCTCATCGCTGTCAGCTTCAGAATCTGATTCGATTGTAGATGTTGTACATGATGTTGAACATGATGTTGAACATAATGTTGCAACATTCTGTCTGACATTTGCAGTTTTGTTCTCTAATGTTGCACTAGTTGTCGCAACATTAAGTCCAACACAGCCAGGAGTATACCCATCAGATTGATCATCAAGAATAGCCGGAAAAGCCACATAGTTGCTGGTGTTGTCCTCATTTCCAGACCTTCCTTCTGAATCCTCATCACTCCAGGTACTAGCTAATGATTTCCCCTTTTTCTTCTTGAGGGTATTAGCACATTCGGCCTGTATATGACCGAAACCTTCGCACTCCCTACATTGTATTCCTTTACCCTTACTCTTTGGCTCATACCTCTGTGCGGGGTGACTGATTGTCTTTCCAGCTGTAGGAAGATACGGTCTTGATTCCTTGTTGGCAGATCTGTAATTCTGTCCCTTGTTACTTATCTTCCTCATCATTCTGTTGAGATTCTTAGTCAGCTGATCAATGTCGTCATCAATATCCGAGTCATTTTCAGACTTAGATGTTTTACTGACTTCAACCTTTAACGCCACCCCTTTATCCTTGTGGTTCGGCTTCAGATTCATTTCATAGGTCTGAAGAGATCCCATGAGTTCATCCAATCTCATAGTGGATGTGTTCCTCACTTCTTCAATGGCCGCAATCTTCGCAGAGAACTTATCGGGTAGGGATCTCAAGGTTTTTTCAACCAACTTCTTTTGAGAGTACTTCTTCCCCAATTGAAATGCCTGATTAGATATATCACGCAGTCTCCCATTGAACTCAGCCACAGTCTCATCATCATTCATCCTGAGATTTTCAAATTGAGATGCGAGCATTTGAAGTTTAGATGCTCTTACCGTACTGGTGCCTTCATGAATATTCTGCAGTATATCCCACGCTTCCTTTGCATACTCACACGTAGAGATTAATTTGAATTGCTCTTCATCGACAGCGGAAAAAATAGCATTAATTGCTTTAGAATTGCACAAGGCCGCATGTTCTTCAACCCGACTCCAGTCTCTTGCCGACTTGAGGTGTTCTTCGCCATCTTCGTCGATTTCGGTTGGCGGTGTCCATCCTTCACTGACAGCGATCCAGGCCTTCTCATCAATGGACTTAATGAATACACGCATCCGAGACTTCCAGTAAGTGTAATTTGTACCAATGAGCAATGGAGGACGAACAACGGAGGCACCTTCTCGTGTAGCCATGATTCACGTACTGAAATTCAAGATCACACCTTCTTTGAAAAACAAAGATACACAGGTGACCTGCTCTGATACCAAATGTTGTTTTCAGTACGTGGGAATAATCAAAATAAACACAAAGAGAAAAACACAAGAATCAAGCAACGACACACGAGACTTGGTTTCGCAGTTCGGTGCGCACACCTACATCTACGGGGCCACGCCCAGAAAATAAGAATACTCCACTATAATAATCAGAGAATACAAACTCTAACAATCACGCTTCTCTAAGGAAGAACACCCTCCCCCTTAATACAAACCGTGAGGGGTGATCGCAATCAACCCCGTGAAGTATTCTTGGCAAGCTCCCCTTGCCAGCAAGCTCCCCTTGCACAACCGACTAGATCAACTCCCTTGATCCTACGTGCGTAGCCGTCGGCCTCCTCCCGGAGTTCTTCAAAAACTTTCGTAAAAGTCCTCACCCTAGCCGCCAATCTCCGCAACCTTAACAACACCTCTCCCCCTCAAATCGTGGAGTAGTTAAGGAAGATAGCTCAATTAAATCTGAGAAGATTGGGCGCCCACAATTAACGGAACCAGCTAGGAAATAATTCCGCCACATCTTCTAAAGATAGCAACAATAATAAGTGGGTGAGATTCTCTCCAACCGAATCAACAATAATAACGAGAGAGTAAAGCTGCTAAATATATCTCCAGCAATTCTTCAATCACAGCAACCCATACCAGAATACCTAAAAGAGATAACCGGAGATCTGAAGTAATCCACCTTTGATAGCCGCCAATCGATTTCAGCCTTCTGACACAGCATGTTGTACATAATGTTGTATATTAACGTTCAACATAATATACAACATGGTCAGTAAATAAGATCTTTCATACCTCGGTTGCGGATTGATACTTTCATTCACCTTCGTCAGCAAATCTTATGCATACCTGCATTCAACCGAATATCTGGAGAAGATCTAAACAATAATGCAAGATCTGAAAACATTTATATATAGAATCTTCAACCGCACATATCTTCAACCGCACATACCATTCAGTTATGAAACCAACCAGATTTTGTAACCACTATATCCGGGCAAATAACTTCCTCTTTAATGCTAAATATCCACCAATATTTCTAGGATCACTTCGGGTAAGGAATCCCATATTCAAGGAACCACCGAATCTATTTCGGGTAAAAAGATTAAAACAAATCTCATGCGGATATTTTGCCCATAGAATAAGGAACTATTTCTGGTAAATAAAACCAATAAATCCCAGCAAATATTTCCTTCCATTAATTTAGGAACTAACCAGATTCCCAAATATTCTCAACAAACCTCCATCAATTAAGGAACTATTGCGGGTAAGAAGGAGTATAAAACCCTCACCAATATCTGGAATCAATCAATTCAGGAACCTCCGATATTATAGGCTACAAATCAGATCTGAGATCACCACGACAAATTTGTAGACCACAGCCGCGTTTCTGTATACGACCAATTGTTCCAGATCCCGTGTTCAACAAAATGTTCAACAAAATGTTCAACATTTTGCTCAAATTGCTCAAAGACAATACAGATTCCACAAACTGAGCTCTCCAGATATAGTGCCACTAATGCCAACAAATATCCACAGAAATTCAACCCTAACAATGATGAAGAGATTTGCTTGCAACCACAAGGAGAAGATGATGAAGCTTTGAGGACTTTTAGCTAGGAGTTGATGGAGGAGTTTTTGGCCGGGTAGGGTTTTGATCTCTCCTTTGTTGCGTGGAAGTTTCAACTAGTGCATGGGTAGGGTTTACATAGGAGAGGGGCTAACCCTATAGAAGACATGACTCCACTTGAAGATATGATTCTTTTGAAATATATTTCCTCTTTGTATCCCATCAAATCTTCAATCTTCGACCAATCAAATATTTCATCTTCATGGTACATTGCATTGGGAAATTCTTTTGAAAGATATTTGCACCCTTTATTATCCACACGTAACGCTTTTTGCACAAACAATTTCTTTTGCATAATTGGCCCTGAAATCACTTAATGGAAACGTTAGTATCACATGACTTGTTTGTCATCCTCAAAATTAAAACATGTGACCTAGTTAATGAACTAACTTGACCAACAATCTCATCCTTTTTGATGATGGCAAACAAGCCCGCCATTTTGATGATGGCAAACAAGCCTAGAAGAATTGAGGTATAAAATGAAGAAGCAAGTTATATAGTGCGCATGATCATGAGACATCATACAAAGCTCCCCCTATCTATGTGCTATCATGAAAAAAATATGGCAAGCTCCCCCTCAAAGTGTGCATCTCTCTCCATTGATCCATGCATTATCTTTTTTTAATTTTTCTACTCTCCCCCTTTTGCCATCAATCGAAAAGGCCATAAATACCATTGATATAGTTAAGAATGAGACATGAAACAAGATTAGCATATCAAAGAAACATACAATTGATGACGATGGACATATTAATGCTTTCTCCCCACGAAACTCAAATAATAATAAATGTCATAAAATTTTAAAGCATACGTTTAGTGTAAGAAACTAACAATAAGATATCGTATTATAAAACACTTTGACGATTGAAGGGTGCTAAGAAATCAAGATATAAAAATACAAAATTGTCTTAAACAACTTATGATCTTTCGTCTCTATAGAATAATCAATAAGTAAAATGTAGGAGACACCAAGCAAGGGATACCATAGTGTTATATTTCGGGTCCTTTGGATTTGAGATGCGCTAAGAGGTTACTTCAGCTACTATATTTCATACGCATTGCTTAACAAACCCCCAAAATCCGGTTACTAGCCGTCGGTATCAAAAGAAAATGTAGCATATATGGAATTGTTTTTGCTAATAATTTTTTTGTTTATTTCATACTCATTGTATTCTTTATTTCATTCCTTTTTTTACATTGTTGGTGTCGCAGAATAGTGACACATGAAGGCATCGACATATTCAACTCCTATTATATAATTTTCATAGAGAATTAAGCGCACAAAAAGTGTAAAGACCAATTATACGTTTAGAATCTTTAGAGTCTAAGCACCTCCAATTTTCTCCATATTTTTTGAAACTCAATCAACATATCAGATTCGTACAATTTGGTATACTAACAACTTTCACTTTTTCATTGATAATTCAAGCATGTGGATTTTACAAAAATACGACGCATCATCATCAAAATCATTTTAATGTTTCTAGGATGTCTAACATGGTTCATATCACATACTCAATTGAATTCAATAATATTCATGATGGTCTTGCATGCACATACAATGGATGAACTAGCCTATTTTGACATGAATTAGTGTGCACTGTGTATATGTTAGATACAATGTTTAAGCATGTGTATGTGCATCAATATGCCTGCTAATGCTTAATTAGTGACATAATCCCCAGCTCCCTTCGAATGAAGCAGAATTGTCTTTGGTTCAAGGGTTTGGTGAATATGTCCGCTAATTGTTTTTCGGTATCAATATAGCATAAGGAGATATCTTTCTTATCGACATGATCACTGAGAAAGTGGTGACGAATATCAAAATGTTTTGTCCTAGAGTGTAGGATGGGATTTTTAGATAAATCTATAACACTCTTGTTGTCACACCAAATGGTTGTAGTTTGGAAAGTATGATCGTAATCTCTGAGGGTTTGTCTCTTCCATAGAATTTGCACACAACAACCTACCAAAACCTATTCGGCTTCGGTTGTACTCAATGCTATGAAGTTCTACTTCTTGAAAAACCACGAAACTAGAGACATACCTAGTAGTTGGCAAGTGCTCATAGTACTCTTACGATTGGTCTTACTTCCCATAAAATCCGCATCACAATAACCTACAAGCTTAAATGATGTGGAACAAGAATACCATAAACCAAAATCTAAAGTTCCTTTAACATATGAAGTATTCGTTTAACTAATGAACGATGGGACCCTTTAGGACAAGATTGAAACCGAGCACATAAACACACACTAAACATTATATCGGGCCTACTAGATGTCAAATATAATATGCTAGCAAACATACCATGCATTCGTCCACTTTCTTTCACTTTTCGTCTTTATACACTGTCGCTGTCGTTTGTAAAGACCGTCTTACCCTTGCAATACTAACAACAAACTCTAGGAGGGGGGAGGGAATAGAGTGATGGCAATAAATTGTGTAATTAAAAATTAAACTTGCAAATACGGAATTATAAATTCAAGAGGAAATTAATCGCCACAAAAATGCAAACGAAAACACACAGATTTTACACTGGTTCCTCAAACTTGGGTACATCCAGCCACACCAAATATCCATAATAATTCTCACACAGAATACAATCTCACACAGAGATACCTCATGCATAGGATTTTGGATTCTCATACAGAGAAATCCTTGCTCTCATACAGAGAGACTTAAACTCTCACACAGAGAGATCTCAACCAACCCTCACACAGAAGGTTGTACTCTCACACATAGAGTAACTAGCTCTCACATAGAAAGCTAGGTTTTCAATAAAAGAAAGTAAAACAAATACTTTTACCTAGGCCATGATGATGAACGTACTCATTAATGAATGCAAGGCATGGAAGAGGATCTCCAAGTGATGAGATTGAGCTTGATTTCACTTGGATGATTTTCCTTGAGCTTGACTTCAATGCTTGAAGAGGAGAATGAGCTCTAATAGGGAAATGAGAGAGTTTGAGAGTGGCTTAATGTTTCTCAAATGATCTTCAATAGTTCCAAGAAGTTCTAATGAACTCAGCCCTATCCTATATATAGGAAGCCCAAAGGAACCCTCACTCCCAAGAAAAAAAGCCAAATAAAAAAACAGGCAATGGCTAGATTTTGGCAATTTACGGCATCGACAGTCGATTGATGAACAACCGACAGTCGACTGATGAACGTCTATTAAAATCCCAACCGTTATAATCTGAGCCAAGACAGGCGACTGCAGAAGAATACACATGCGCATGTAAATGAGCAGGCGCCTATATATCCTTCTGCAGGTGACTATCACTTGGGATGGAAATGGAGCATGAAAAACTCAACTTTCGCACTAGCACCTTCAGACGATAGATGAACAAAACACAGGTGCTTGTAATTTAACATGCGACTGTAATCTCAGTCGACTGACTTGCAAAGTGGGATGAAACCCAGAAAAAGTAAGTTACGCACTTTAGCACACAGACGACTGTAGGAAAATTCCCAGGTGCATAACAGAAGACATGAGACTGTAAATTGAACTTCAGTCGACTGTTCCAAAAAGCTCAAGATAGAGTCAAGAAATATTAACTTGAGCTGTGCATGTCAGTCGACTGTAGAAGACTGGCCAGGCGCCTGGAGGTAATCCAGTCGCCTGTCGTGCCTTCATCAATCGACTGTGGGAGAGCCAAAAACTCCAGTTTGAGTATTTGGCAAGATGAACCATTGGGATGATTTCTAAGATAATCCTAAGGTTCACTAAGAAGATTAAATGCATATGCATGTATAAGTTAATCCATCTATCAAGGCATTACATTAAACCTAGACTCAAAAAGGAGAAAAGCAATAAATGAAATAATACATGGATTACATTGCTTCCCTTAGAGTCTATGGCTTCAATCTTTGATGCCTTAATGCTCTCCATCATCTCCAAGCTTTGACACTCCTTAAGTCCAAGCTTTGGCATTGCTCCTCTTGATATCCATCCTTACACCAAGCATTTAGTCGCCAAGAAATATATTTTCTAAATGATAACTATGAGACTAAAACATGAGAGACATTAGCAATAATATAATATTGTGATCATCATCAAAATAACATTAGTATGAAACATCAATACCTAACAATCTCCCCCTTTTTGACGATGACACACATTATGTAAACATAAAGAAGATAAAGTACGATGCTAATGAACTCCCCTACTTATATGCACCAATTGTAAAATGAGATAACAATAGTAATGTTAAGAAATAATGGTGACATATAATATGCATGGATTACATAAACCAATTGCAATTCATAAATAACATTCTCCACATGAATGGTTTACATAATCCCATATATATATATATATATATATATATATATATATATATATATATATATATATATATATATATATATATATATATATATATATATATATATATATATAAAATAAAACAGGGATGTTATCATGGGTTATTGGATAAGAGTTTTTGGATAAGAGTTGAGAAATTGGATAAAACAAGTGTTAGATAAGAGAATTTGGTTAAGAGAATTTGGATAAGACAAGAGAAATTGAATAAGATAAATTGGGATAAGAGAAATTGGGAGGGTTTGAGGTGTGTTTTTGAATTTGAAGTTGTGTTTTAAGGGGAAATTTTAGAGGGAAATGTGTGGGGGAAACCCAATGCGTTAATTTGGATATTTTTAAAACCAAACATCTCTCTCTCTCTTCTCCTAAAAAACTTCACTTGCTGAACCCTTGCCCTCTTCAACAAATTTTACGGGGAGATAATTTTGGCCTTCAACCCCAACAAATCGCCCCAACAAATCGCCATGGCCTTCAACCCCAACAACTCCCAACAAATCGCCACCAGATTTCGAACATCTCAAGCATCGAACAACTCGCCCTGGCCTTTGAATCTCCCCCCAACTCTCCCTCTCCCTCTCCCTCTCCCTCTCCGACAGCAAGATTCAAAATTTTTTGTCGGACTTCGAAGATCTCAGGCCCTAGGAGATGATTTTGGGACCACGAAGTGAAGATTCGAAATTTATTTCTCTCAAATTACTTTATGCTAGGGCTTTATGTATTTTTCTTCCAAATTGTAGTGATGATGCTGATGATTTTCAGGTGGATTTAGGAAGATTCTTTTTTCGTCAACTCTTCAAAATCGACATGGCCTTCAAATTTTCCACCATAGTTCGACACGGCGATGGACAGATCTTCCGATGTGCAATATCATTTGAGGAGGGATCCGATAGGTTCAGGTACTTCAGTTATCTGAATTCCAAATTTTTCATTTTGTTCAATTGCAGTTTTCATCCCATTTGTACACTCATCCTGTTAAATTTGATGCTGTGGTATTAGATTTGAAGTGTAATTGACCTGATCTGCCCTTTTGCACTCTTTCCTGCTCAATAATTTGAGAAATAAGACTGCCTTACTAGCAAAAGAAAGTTTGAGTTGGTAGCAAAATTAGGTGGTTTGAGATTTGAGGTGGTTGCTCATTGTGTAATATGTTTACTTTTGTAAATATTAGGGATTTTTCGTTTCCTTTTCATGAGACCTTTTTAGGTTTACCTATAAAAAGTTCTTGAATTTGAAAATGTATTGTAATTATCGAAATATCTAGCATATAGGCTTTGCAAAAAAGATATATCATACAACTTCAACATTCTTTACCCTCGAGAAACACTTGACTATGGCTGTTATAATCATTATTACACATTGCACACATCACCATCTTGGTTTAAATTTATGAACTTTATGTTTTTCTTTCTTTTTATACAAGCAAAAGAATTTGCTGCTTATACTGCTTCTTCTGTAAATGACCTTAGCTTTGATGCTGGTGAATATTTTGTAGCTACTCAGATGACGGCATGATAGTCACGAACAACCTCTTCTCTGATGAAAAGTTGACATTTGAATATAAACCTGTGATTTCATTTGAGATTTTGATTTCATTTGAGATTTTGATTTTATACCGTCGCAGGTAACCTCAAGAGACTTTGATTTCATTTGAGATTTCATTCGATTTGTGCATATAAACCTGTGATTTCATTCGAGTGTGCTTTCTCAAGAATGTTATTGTTCTGTTAATGGTTTCGACTTTGTACACCATCTCAGTATTGGATTATTGCAAATGCTAGGACCCAGTTCCGACCTCCAATAAAAATTACGCGAATTAATTCTTATCGTAATCACAACGTTTTATAAAAACATATTTTGATCCAGTTCCGACCATATCCTGCTCATGAAAACCATTAGCATCTTGATTATTGCTTTGTGCTTTCTCAATAATCAATGGTTTCGATTTGATTTCATTTGTTAACAGTTTATTTGGGATTTCTCATTTGGGATAGAATCTTATTTGGTTTTAAGAATTTTGAATTATGATGTGTTTTGAGAATCATTCATTGCAGGAGATGTTAGCACCTTTGTGCATAAATTCTTTTATTACCTTTCATATCTCTGTGTTAGCAGTGGATGATATACCTGGGTCATAGGATCTAATATAATTAATCATCATGTCATCCAATTTGCCACAAGTCCGCTTTTTATAAATAGCATAGGAGCACAATAAAGTATATTGAATAATCAAATATTTAGACTGTCTTCTTCAGCTCATGTCCAGGTGATAATGTAATGCACAGATGGATTTGGATGGGCTAACTAGAATCGAAGCACCCCCATGGCGCAGCATTCTCGATTTCAAAGGTCGCATCTTTAGTTTGTAACTTCAATCGATTTTATTAGTATGGAGGTAATTTAATGTGCACTTGATGTGTTTGTAGGAATGCCCAAATAAGTACCAACCTACACATCTTATTTCAGGTACCCCAAAGATCAACCCATGCAAAGATCATACTGAGAACTCCATTTAGAGTCTATTCGACTTTATAATTATTGAATGAGTTTAAAGTTAATAAAAAGTTGCATTGAATGGATTTTGCAGCAAAATCCGAAGGCTGGAGGATTTCTCGCCTATTTCTGGAAGGCCTGGAAGTTGTTGTCTTGCATATTTCGCCTATTTTGCCTATTCTTAAATATAAGCAATTCTGTATTTAACCACAATTAACCATTATATTTAAGAAATTCTGCCATTCTTAAATTCTGTATTTAACCACAATATTCTAAAATGTTCTTAAATATAAGCAATTCTACATGTTCTTAAATATAAGCAATTCTGCCATTCTTAAATATAAGCAATTCTGGAAGGCCTGGAGTCTATTCGACTTTATAATTATGCCATTCTTAAATATTGTTATTGTGGTCCATTGCTTTAAGTTCATTGCTAAGAATCTACATATTCAAAGTATTTGTGGTCCATTGCTACAATGTTAGTCATATTTACAGAACCTACATATGCAAAATTTGGCAGTACACTTAAGAATAACAAGTAATGGACCACAAATCCCCATCGACAGTATTCTTCTCTAAGTAATTGCTTCCTAGAGTGTGTTGATCTAACCTAGAGACTGTGAAAGCATGCATGATGTTCATAATACTGAAAAATACATAGTTATCTTTAAAAACTGACATATATATCATGATTATTTTTGGTGTTATCTTTAAAAACTGCCATATATAGTTATTATGATTTTGGGGATTCAATTCTAAGATAATTTTTGGTAATTCTGCAAAAAAATTTGGCTGTCATGATATAGTTATCTTTGGTGTTGGTGATAAAATTATCAGGATTGCCATATATAGATAATTTTTGGTACTTCTCTAATTTTTGGTGTTGGTGTTGTATAAGGTAGGAAACAACTTTAAATACAGCCATATATATCAGGACTATTTTTGGTGTTAACGTTGTTGTTTCAATTCCAAGATAATTTTTGGTGATTCTGCAAAATATTTTGGCAGACATGATGATTGTTGTCTTTGGTGTTCGTGTTTTAGTTATTAGGACTGCCATATTTATTTTTGGTGTTGTACATGCTAGGTTCCAACTTTAAATACTGCCATATATATCAGGGCTGTTTTTGGTGTTAACTTTAAATAGTGCGAAATATATATGGACTGCCATATATAGTTATTACGGTTTTGGTGATTCAAATAATTGTATTATTGTTCAAATCTAAATATTGTTGTCCATCATGATTTTATTACACAACTAAAAGTGCATGCCATACTGATTCTGCAAACAAACTTTTGATTATAGAGTGTTGATGTCAAACTTTGGTTATATATGTTTTGATGATTCTAAAAAGGGATATATATATGTTCTGGTGACATCAAAAAAGGTATATAAGTTCTGCAAACCAAAGTTTCTGCAAAACCAAACTCTATAACCAAAACCAAAGTTTGCAGAATCACCAAAAAATTATATCCCTTTTTGGTATCCTGGTGATTCTACTTTACTACCTTTTTGGGCGGGACACTTTGGTATTGATTATGGCACGACACATTTAATTAGAGAGTAGTTGCATTTAACCAAACTTTATAGCAGGACTGACAAATTAACAGAAAAAATTTAGCTTCTTAGCAAGAAAAGCTTTTTATGTTTCACATAGTTTATGGTTTTGGTTATTCAAATAAAAAGATTTTGGCAGCCCTGATATAGTTATCTTTGGTGTTGGTACCATGTGACTGCAATTTTTATACTGCATCTTACGCAATTTTTGATACCAAAAGAACTTTCTTTAATGTACTACATAATTTTTGGTACTATATTAACATTAGTTATCTGGACTGCCATATATAGATAATTTTTGGTAAATGTGTAATTTTTGGAGTTGGTGTTGTATATGGTAGGTTACAACTTTAAATACAGACATATATATATAGCAGGACTATTTTTGGTGTTAACGTTAAATACTGCCATATACAGTTATTATGGTTTTGGTGATTCAATTCTAAGATAATTTTTGGTGATTCTGCAAAAAATTTTGGCAGTCATGATAGAGTTATCTTTGGTGTCGATGATATGGTTATCAGGGCTGCCATATATAGATAATTTTTGGTTCTTCTGTAATTTTTGGTGTTGGTGTTGAATATGGTCGATTCCAACTTTAAATACTGCCATATATATGAGGACCATTTTTGGTGTTAACTTTGGTGATTCAATTCCAAGATAATTTCTGGTGATTCTGCCAAAGATTTTGGTAGTCATGATATAGTTATGTTTGGTGTTAGTGTTATAGTTATCAGGACTACCATATTTGTGGTTGGTGTTGTAAATGGTAGGTTCCAACTTTAGATACTGCCATATATATTAGGAGTGTTTTTGGTGTTAGCTTTAAATACTACGAAATATAGCATGATTGCCATATATAATTATTATAGTTTTGGTTATTCAAATAATTGTTTTATTGTTGAAATCTTAATATTGTTGTCACTCATGGTTTTATTTCACAACTAAAAGTGTCCTGCCATATTGATTCTGCAAATAAATTTTTTGATTATGGAGTGTTGATGTCAAACTTTGGTTCTGCAAAAAAATTATATATATGATTCTAAAAAGGGATATATATGTTCTGTTGACATTAAAAGGTATATAAGTTCTGCAAACTAAAGTTTCTACAAAACCAAACTCTCTAATCATAACCAAAGTTTGCAGAATCACCAAAAAATTATATCCCTTTTTTGGTGTCATAGTGATTCTGCTATAATCTATTTTTTGGCAGGACACTTTGGTTTTGATTATGGTAGGACACTTTTAATTAGAGAGTAACCGGATTTAACCAAAACAGAAAAAATTTAGCTTCTTAGCAAGAATAGATTATTATGTTTCAGATAGTTTATGGTTTTGGTGATTCAAATAAAAATATTTTTGCAGCCCTGATATGGTTATCTTTGGTGTTAGTACCATTTGACTGCAATTTTTTGGTACTACATCTTAGGCAATTTTTGGTACCAAAATAACTTTCTTTAACTGTACTACATAATTTTTGGTACTACAATAACCATAGTTATCGGGACTGCCAAATTTAACCGTACTACTATAATTTTTGGTGATTCTGTAATTTTTGGTGTTGGTGTTGTATATGGTAGATTCCAACCTTAAATACTGACATATATACCAGGATTGTTTTTGATGTTAACTTTAAATACTGCCTTATATAGTTATTACGGTTTTGGTGATTAAATTCTAAGCTAATTTTTGATGATTCTGCAAAATATTTTGTTGGTGATATAGTTATCTTTGGTGTTGGTGGATATAGTTATCAGGATTACCATAAATAGATAATTTTTGGTGCTTCTGTGATTTTTGGTATTGGTGTTGTATATGGTAAGGTCCAACTTTAAATACTGCCATAAATATCAGGACTTTTTTGGTGTTAACTTTGGTGATTCAACCTACCTTATTTTGGCAGACATGATATATTATCTTTCGTGTTAGTGTTATAGTTATCAAGACTGCCATATTTGTTATTGGGTTGTATATGGTAGGTTCCAATTTTAAATACTGCCATATATATCAGGACTGTTTTTGGTGTTAGCTTTAAATACTATGAAATATATCATGACTCCCATGAATAATTATTATGGTTTTGGTTATTCAAATAATTGTTTTTTGTTGAAATCGTAATATTATTGTCACTCACGGTTTAATTACACAACTAAAAGTGTCATGCCATGTTAATTCTGCAAATAGAACTGTTGATTATAGAGTGTTGATGGAAAACTTTGGTTCTACAAAAAAATTATATACATGATTCTAAAAGGGATATAAATGTTCTGGCGGCATCAAAAAAAGTATATAAGTTCTGCAAAACCAAATTTTCTGCAAAACTAAACTCTATAATCAAAACCAAAGTTTGCAGAATCACCAAAAAATTATTTCCCTTTTTTGTTGTCTCCTTGATTCTGCTATTAACCCTTTTTGGTAGGACACTTTGGTTTTGATTATGGTAGAACACATTCAATTAAAGACTTGCTGCATTTAACCCAGCATTATATTAGGACTGTTAATTAAAATTTAGCTTCTTAGCAAGACAAGATTTTTATTTTTCACATAGTTTATGGTTCTGGTGATTCAAATAATTGTTTTATTATTGAAATCGTAATATTGTTACCACTCATGGTTTCTTATACAACAAAAAGTGTCCTGCCATATATGAAAATACCATTTTTTTGGTGATTCTGCAAACCAAACTTTTGATTATAGAGTTTTGAAATCAAACTTTGGTTCAGCAGAAAAACTATATATGTTCTGTTGATTCTAATAAGGGATATATATGTTTTTGGTGATTCTTAAAAAAATTATATAAGCTTCAGGTTGCTTCAAGCTTCACAATACAGCCAAAGTATCCAAAGTATCCAGGTTTTTGTGTGGAGCCTCCAGTGCACAAGTACACATACTCCAGTACCCAAGTTCTAAAAATGTGCATTAGCTTGAGCCACCTACCTGAGAGGGGGGAAACACTTGAATCAAGAACCTTGAAAAATCTGTTTTAGGATATAACTAAGTAGCCAAGTAAGTGTATTATGTCATACTTCATGTCATAGTTTCAGATTTTCCACTTCAAAATACCTGATATGCAAAAAAACTGATCTGAAGAATGCACATACTTGAGCCATAGTTGAGCCATATCTGACATGTAAAATGCACATACTTGAGCATAATTAAGCCATATCTTACCTGTAAAATGCACATACTTGAGCAACATACATGATTTCAAGCACAAACAGAATGCACAAAAAATAATGCACAAAAAAATTCAAGCTTCGATGTTGTAGTAGCTTCAAGAGCAGCACAAAATTTTTGATATGAAGAACAATTGCATTTAATATCAGTTCCAAACACTAATATGAAGAACAAATCAGTTCCAAAAAACCTGATAAAAATAGATTCTGTGTTTGATTGTAATTGATTTGTTTCATATGAGGAACTTGAGCAAAGAGGAGTTTGTTCACATCCTTTGACGGCGAAGCACTGGGTTTTCAAGGGACAACTCGAAATACTAGGGGTGACTCTCCACAAATGCGGTCGATGGTAAGCTCGAAAGGTCAATTCCTCAGCAAAAAAGTATGAATCGTTCTCGATGTTTCTCTTCGTGTTTTTACTCCATTGAAGAAATGTGTTATATGTTTATGGTTGTTGACTGTATTTATTGAATCACATGAGACTGTGAATGAGTGATAATAATAAGTAGAGTAAAGCTCATGGTTGTGGGTGTGTGAAGAGAAAGAGAGAGGTTTTGTAAACCCAGTTTTTACCGATGAGAACCTTATGCTTACATGCAGTACATATATCTTGGTTATTCAACATCGAAATAGAAGCTACAAGGTGTCCTACAAGAGATTTGGATTTATTTTGTTGTTGCTTTGAATTTTTTTAAAGAGAAACTCGGTTAAAAATGATTGCTTCCGATATAAATTTTGTGTTGTGAACCTCAGGGCTTCCGATATATCTTATGATGCATGTGGAAGGAACCAAGCAAATGAGTTAATGCATGGTTAGATTTATATTTCAGTATTACTTCACATTTTAGGGAAATTGTTTGTACCAAGGAAGATGTCCAATTCAAAATTTAACAAGCCCAATAATGTTTCCCTTTCTTTCACAGCATGATGGCAAAAGGTGTAATATTCTTTTACATCATGAAAGCAAAGAAGTAATAGTGGGCAAATACATGGAATGATATTCTGTTGGGAATTCTGCTTTGTTGTCAAGACTTCAATAGGGAACATAATGGAAGAACGTTCAAAATATATGTATGATTTGTGTTATCATATGAATAGTTAGCTTAACTGCTTGCTTAGAATTAAACTTTCATTCAATTTGTATGTATGGTACTTATAATTATCATTTAGTAAATGATGTCTGTTTGTAGTTATTGTTTTGCTTCTTATGCTTTTTTCTACTTCTACTAGCTATGAATGCGTTCATAATGGATCCATCATTGTTGAGAAGCATGGTCCATATCTTATACTTTACCTAATTGTTAATTAACTTATGAATTGTGGGTCTATTTTTAAATTCTGTTGTTTTGTT
This sequence comes from Scilla litardierei, assembly GCA_030789695.1. NCBI lineage: Eukaryota > Viridiplantae > Streptophyta > Magnoliopsida > Asparagales > Asparagaceae > Scilla > Scilla litardierei. The sequence goes on from CM061142.1 coordinate 126,371,119, forward strand.
CTTGGGGACAGTATTCAGATGAGAAGTTCATTGCTTACTAACGCTGTATATTAATTTTTTTTGGACTGCATCAAATTTCTATAAGGCTATAAATATTACTGTGCTATAATGTTAATATTGACAACTTTTGTCATGTAGATTTCGATTATTTGAAGCTAAATTCAATTTATTCAATATTTCTCATTTATAAAGAGTTTGTATAGCAAAAGCCATTTGTTTGTATTCCTCAGGTTTTGAGCTTACATCATATATTGAAAATCTTTGGTTACCAATATCAAGCATTTGCCACTTAAAGATGATGTAACAAATAGCAATGTTGTTGATGTGTATTTATGTTTTAGTTCTATGAGATAATAGTTCTAGGTAGGGATGTAAATAATTCGGAACTTCGAGATTTTCTTTGAATAAGAATTGAGTCTACTTTAAATCAAATGGTGAGATCTGAGATTTTTTGAGCAGGAAGAAAATAGTTGAAGCATTTAGCAAAAGTGTAAATTTTTAGCTATATATAAACTGATTTGGAGATTTCAATTCTTTTTTTCTCGATGCTTTGGAAAATAGAGATTTCAATTCTTTGATATACCAAAAATATGCATAAGCTGTATGTCAGCCAAGAACATGTATGTTGTGTTCATTAGGACTTGGTTTAGTGTGGCATTAGTCCATCCTTTTTTATCTTCTATTGAAAAACCTCGGTTGCATATGGTTTTAAAGCACATTCGAGATTTGAATATTTTCCCTAGAATTTTACCACGACTATCTTTTTTTCATGGGAGCTATGCAAAATTTCTGAGATTTTATGTATCATTCATTACACTGTTCATCGATATTTATACATGTCCACAATTTACCCATGTTGTGTTAAGCTTCCTGTCATTACATGTAACATAGGAATTATGACCAGTTTATATTGCTTTCTGTCTAATTGTGTTCCATATATGCGTGCACATGTGCGCAGATAAGTACCCCCATACCTCCTCCATTTCCACAATATCTGTCAGATTAATTTCCTTCTTTGTTCGGAGCTCATTTTTGGACACGAATTGTGTGTTATAACCTGGAAGTTGACAGATGTTCTCACAAGGATGTTGACAACGAATTCATCCACCTTCATTGGAAACTTAATTGTCTGAATAGTTGGAATAAACTTCTGGAACTTAATGTTTTTAGCCTATGCAGCCAGAACATGTAAGTCATAACGTGTGAAAGCTCTTGCATAAGAATTGTTAACAAAAGAATTATGTCGGGATAAAGATGAACACTTCCGTTCATTTCCTTGCACCCTGAATGAACTGGTTAACAGCCTTGATCCATATCCCCTTCTTTTGGTGATATCTTCTTCTACCCCAGGAATATAGAAATTTGAATGAGAGTTTCTTGCCAACAAAATTTGAACTTGAAAAATTACCTTCTTAGAATTAAACTCCCAACACCATACAATCCACCAGGGGTCAAATTGTGCTTGGTATAATAGATTGTATCAAATATTGGTCAAATTTTCTTGACCTTATTATCTTCACTGCAACTTAGTTTAGTAGGTACTTATTTTTTTGCTTATGCTTGCTGCAAATATTTTATTTCATTGGGTCGAATTTTCTTCTTAGCATAACTGCACCAAGCTCAAACTATCCCGTGTCAGTGGCATCACTGTTTTGAACCTACTCCTGAAAGATAAAATTTGGGCAATTCAAAATATGGGAGTGCTCATTTTGATCCGATGAGTTATTTTTGTAGCAATATATACTTGGATTTGTAGACTGCGCCATAGATTCTTGGTATTACACTGTTAAATGACAAGGCAAGTACTCTGTTTATCCTTTTAAGTATTACTTCATATAAATTATTCCTTCTCAAGTTTTAATTTTGATGCATGCAGCTTGGAATAATATGCCATGATATACTTAAAGACAAGTTGAGTCCAACTTTGCAGATTCGAACGGTATGCTAAGGGAATATATATGATTTTTTCTGTTCTACATCCAACGTAATAATTAAAGAAGAAGGATTCTTCTGCATAAAGTGTATACCAAGGAACAAAATTTTGTTAAATCTTTAATAATTGTAAAATGATTGGTTTGAATTCTGTTACCAATCAAGTTAATGAATTTCAAGACATGTTGATGAACAAATGCAAACATGTCCTTAATTTCATGTATTCTCTAATTATTTCTCTACTGGGTCATGTATATATATGTGTGATTATGCAAAAATTCTGATTTTTCTGTGGTTATCAGCAAATTTCATTTTTTTGATTGAGATTCCGTAGATTTGAATAGGGATGCTTGGCACACGAGCATAGCAGATCATGTAATTTTGCCGATTGTTGTACTTGATGTCATATTGGAAAATTTCTTTACTATCACAGGGCAATGGCCGGTTTTTTTTTTTGAATTTTCACCAATCTGATCATTTTAAGATCAATCTTTCTGGTAGATGAGCTGGTTTTTTTTCATATTATCAGCTGTATGTTGGTGAAATGAAGAACATGACATCCCATGATGCCAATTTGTAGTTCTGTAAAAATATCAAGAATGGTGCTTAAACAACGTTGTTAATAATTGGAGGACTTAGGCAAAACATAATGTTCTTGATATTGTAGTTACGAGTATGTGTTAACTTGATTATAAGATTAACTTAGTTGCTGTTCATTCAATATGCTACCCTCCATTACATGTTTTCTTTCGGTCCATTTTTGATGGGTAATTAGCACCGTGGATTTCTGTTAAGGTATTTTGTCTGATGTTTTGTTCCATTTAGCTTTGTTTTTCAAATGTCAGTTCTCGGTTTACAAACATTGAAGATAAAGTTGGAAATGTGAAGTAGAATCCTTAAACAAACTACTCTGATTGAATGCAACATTAGCATCAAGTTAACTGCTCATGCTCATTCAACAGAGCTCTAATCACATGCAGAGGGAACATCTAGGGGACAAGTAGAAGCTGAAGAAACCAAAAGGCCCTGTGGACACAACATTAAGATAAGCAACTGTTTGGTTTTGAAGCAATTTTATTTTAGGAAGTTTGTGTTTGCATGCTTACTCATTCAGTATTTAGAGGATCAAATGGAGCATGATTTGCATTTATTTTGAAAGGCAAGGAAGTAGAAGATGGGTTAAAATGGATCATGGTTCATAAGCATCATAATATCAACTTGGGAACATGAAGTATTTAGAGGATGAAATGGAGCATTATTTGCATTTATTATGAAAGGAAAGGAAGTAGAAGATGGGTTAAAATGGATCATGGTTCATGGGCATCATAATATCAATTTGAGAACATGAAATGTACAATAGCTGTAGTGCTTGAAATAATTATTGCTTACGAGTTTGGTCATCATATGATTTTTTTTAAAGAAAATGTTAAGAGTATGACGGTATGCATATAATGTTTGTCATATAATGATTAATTTGGGCTCATCAACTTCTTAAATTGGTGATAAAAGGCATATATTTTATATTAAGATTCAATATGTCGAGAAGATCAGTTTAGGTGAAAAATGATGAGTGAAAAACTATAAGACATGGGATATAAATGAGTTATTTAGAGGAATCTATGGCGAGCTTCAGTTGAGGATAAGATGAGGGAGACATATTTAAGTTGGTATGTGATTGAATCTTGAAAAATCAAGAGTTGAGATTAAAACTTTTGAAAAATTTCAGAGGGAAAACCCTAGAAGACCGGGATGGAATTAAACCTCGAGAAAGTAAAAATTTTAGGGGGAAACTAAATTCTATGGTGGGAACTAAATTTTGGGAGGTGCATAACATTTGGGGGGAACAAAATAATATTATTATGTTTTAATTATTGTTCGTTTAAAATTAGGGAATCCAAGATTTTGAGGACTAAATATTTTAAATGAATTATGCCATTAGGTCACATTATAAATCGATAAGGAAAACTACATTCTTGGGGAACTAAATTTTTGTGGGGAACTGAATTCATTGTGTTGAACAAATATTTTAGGGAAATAAAAATTTTCAGTGGAATTAAATAACACTAATTTAATTATTGATTCATTTAAAGTTAGGCGATCTAAGATTTTGAGGGAGGTGAATATCTTAAATGAACCGTGCCCTACGGGGACGGGTTATGACATTTGGTTGATTCGTGTCATAATATTTTGCAGTGACATTTGGTATTTTGTGAAATCTTGCAGGTAGGCGGAGCGATGTTAGAGGTCAAGCTCAGGGGGAAGCAGTAGCAAGTGTGTTTAGTACATATGAATGTGGCAAACAAATTATAAATTTGTTTTCAAGTTTGTTTAGTAGCTTTTCGTGTGTGAATTTGAATTGAACTGAATATTGGGGGGACTAAAAATTTTGGCGTGGGCTAACATTTTTATTTAGATTTAAATAAACAATGTCGAAACTAAATTCTTTGGTGGGACCTAAAATTTGGTGAAATAAGATTTTGAGGGGGTCATAATAATTATTGCGCTTTAATTATTTCTGTTCGCTCAAAATTAGGGTGTCTAATAGTTTGATAGGGTGATATTTAAATGATCCGTGCCCTTGGGCACGGGTATATACTAGTATATATATATATGGTAAAGTGTTCCTAGGGTGACTCCTTAGATTAAATCCAAGGAGTCGCCCCCATTTTCCCCCTAATCCCACATTTTTTATCGAATTGTTTTTCTTGATATTGTTGTTCACCTCATGGATGATCAACATAACAAAAAACAAGTCATTTCAATACTTTTAGAGCCCCCATTTACCACTTGCAACTTCATGGGTTTTTCGGCACGTTTTCAGACCGTTGAAGTTGCATGAGGTAGATGGGGGCTCTAAAAGTATTGGAATGCCTTGATTTTTGTTATATTGACCATCCATGATGTGACCAACAATCCTATGAAAAATAAAATCCAAAAAAATTGTGGGATATGGTGGAAAATGGGGGCGACTCCTTAGATTTAATCTAAGGAGTCACCCTAGGAACACTTTATCCATATATATATATATATATATATATATATATATATATATATATATATATATATATATATATATATATATATAGGTCTTAAAGAGGTTCTTCATATCTTTAATCTTTATTCGGGGCTCAATATCAACTGGAATAAAAGCGCAGCTATCTTTAGCAAAGGTGTGCGTAATCCTATGGGGCTTGCGGATTCTCTGGGAATTAAATTGGTTCGTTCCTTCACTACTTATTTGGGATTGACCCTTTCCTCCACTTATCCTAAGACTAATGTATACAATCGTCTCATTGACAAATGTAAAAAGAGGCTTCTAAGCTGGAGTTCTTCCCTCCTTTCTATTTCGGGCAAGATCGAATTGGTCCGATCGGTAATTTATGGCACTGTGGCATTCTGGATGCAAGCTTTTTATTTGCCCCCTAAAGTCATTCGCATTATTAATTCGGCATGTCGGAATTTCATATGGGGTAAGCTTCACATTTGGGCATGGAGGGATCTATGTGTTCCTAAGAAAGAGGGAGGCGTGGGGTTGAGATTGCTGGAAGATCTGAATGCTGCCTCTGGGGTGCGTCTTACTTGGAGACTTCTTGCCACCGACGGGATCTGGGCGGATTATATGAGGAAACAATATAAGAAAGGTACTAGCGAATTCTTTACTACTAAGCCTCGGCCGTCCCATTCGGGCACTTGGAAATTCATGCTCAGGTATCTCACCTTCTCCCAGAACCTTATTAGGCGCTCAGTACGTGATGGTACTTCGACTTCCTTTTGGTATGATAACGGGCACCCCGATGGCCCATTATTTAAGCTTTTTCCTCCTCCGCCTGGTGGCGAACATATGAAAGTTAGTGACTATTGGTCACCCACGGGCTGGTGTGCTGATCCCATTATCCGGCCTATAATTCCCAAACTTCAAAACATTAATTTATGTCAGGGAGCGGATTCTTGGTGTTGGGCGTGTGATAAGGGCTTCACCTTCAGATCGGCTTGGGAAGGTGCGCGTAATATTGGTCCCCCTTTTAAATTCTATAGTTTGGTCTGGTACCCAAGGCATATTCCAAACTTCTCTCTAACTTTATTACGTGCGATCCGGGACAAGTTGCCCACTAAGAATAAGCTACACGCAAGGGGGATTGCTACGGATCAGCAGTGTGTGCTGTGTGGGAATAATGCTGCTGAGACTATAGATCACTTATATTTTGATTGCGATTACTCCAGCTACATTATCACCTGGGGCTTGCTTAAACTTGGGGTAGTGGGGCCTTTCCAAAAATCTCTGGTTGGGGTGTGCGATCTGATACAGAAGAGATATGCTAGCTACGACCCCGTTGGCTGCTTGGCTAAGGTGGTCCTGGCCTCCACGGTATGTCACATTTGGAAACAGCGTAATAAGAGGATCTTCGATGGGGAGTCTAAGAGGGCAACAGAATTATTTGAGGACATTTTCCAAGATGTTATTATTTCCCTTCGTGGCATCAATTTGGAGCGAGCATCTGATACTGTCCCATTTTCCAACTGGGGCATTACTGATATTGGCTAATTTTGTATCCTGGTAAATAAGGTGGTTAATTGGCTGTAGTGGGTGACGGCGCTTGTGCCCTCTCCCCACTCATCCAACGATCTACTTTAACTTACTAGGATTGTATTTTGTATATACTTGTTTATGAATAAAGATTGCTTTTACTCGCCAAATATATATATATATATATATATATATATATATATATATATATATATATATATATATATATCCTCCAATAGATATATCTATCTCCCCAAGCAAGGATTAGAAGATATGATATACATAATCCTATCTCTATCCCCAAATGCATATGTATGATAAACATGATTTACATAATGCATATATCTCTCCTCCTTGTCATTGTCAAAAAGGTAGACATCAAACATATCCCCCTTGTTATTCTAATAAAGGATGTGACAATATGCAATAGATAAAGAGATGCATGATACCCAATATAAAAATTTTATGGGTATCAATCACTATCCCATGCTCATCCTAGATCATAGAAATGGTCAAATTGTTGACTTCTAGAATCTAATACCAATTGTAAAGAAAACGATAAAAGACCTTTAACAATTGAGATAATACCAATTGTAAGAAAAAAATATTGAAAGATAATCCTCTTTACCAATTGTAAATAATACTTGGAGCCATGTGCCTAAAGTGTATCAAAGCATAGATATGGAAAAATCAATCACATTGATACATATAATATTGCCAAAAGAAAATATAGCATTAAAATGATAACAATATCCCAGGGTTGAAATTTGAGATCAATAATAACCAATTGTAAACAATGTTCTCAAAGACAAACCGAAATGAGAGTTAAAATATGTTTTAAAATATTTTAAACATATTAACCATATTAACTCCCTCATTGTCATACATATGGATTAGGGGTGGCAAACGGGTCGGGTCGGGTCCGGGTCGGGTCAGGTTTGACCCGACCCGGATAGGGGTAAACCCGAACCCGACCCGAATTGAATTCGGGTCAGGATCATGAAACCCGAACCCGACCCGGTAATAACCCGGGTCACCCTAACCCGACTCGGGTTCCTTTAAAACTTGATTTTTTTCAGAAAAATTGCATGGGGGAGAGCTCGAACTCGCGACCTGCTCGAGCAGTTTCAACGCTTCAGCCTTCAACGCACTAGCCAAATGATCATAGGTTGCTTGGCGGTTATGAAAGACTTTCAAGTTTTAAATACAGTTACTAATTACTACTAGTAAAGGCTGAATTAAATCGAAAATATTGGGAGGTGCAAGGAGTTGATCCCGTGATCTCCAGGCAACATCCGAAGATAATTCGCACCGACTAACTAGAAGACCAAATTACATACTTGTTATTATGCTCTTGTATAATTTATATATATATATGTTACGGAAAACGGGTAGAATCCGGGTCAACCCGGGTTGACGGGTCAAACCCGCACCCGACCCGGATTTTATCCGGGTCAGTCGGGTTGACCCGAATTCTACCTGACCCGGATATCCCTCTACCCATACCCGGTTAAAGGAGCCGGGTTCGGGTCGGGTCGGGTCGGGTCGGGTGCATTTTGCCACCCCTAATATGGATCAAAAATTGCATGTATAACAATGCATTCCCTAATGTCCCCATTTTCATGAAACATAAATTTGAAAAACATTTTCAAAATCATGAAACACAAACAAACAATGGGTATGCTAAAAATAAACATTTAAGCACAATACCCATGCAGTATGTATATGTGTGAGGAACCTAAACATTAGGGAACCAAACCCAAGAGGAGTTTGATTTCCTAATGTAATCACATGAGGTGATCACATCCCCAACTAGAGAGTTGATGTAACTATCCCTCTCTTGCACACTACACTTAGTGGGAATCCAAAGACTCAAGGATTTCCTAGGCAAGAGTTTTGCCTTTGCAAGAGAGGTGGATGTGGCATGCTTATGTGTAGAAATGAATTTCTTGGCATGCATAAAGTGAGGATTTTGCATCTTAGCAAAAAATGAAAGATTTTCATCATTCCTCATCACCTTGTGATTTACATGCTTCTTGTTGGTGTTATTGTTATACAAGAAAGCATGGTGATTCTTCTTAGGTGATTATACAAAATTTCTTGAATTTGCACCATAAGAAGAATTAGAGGTGGGTTTAGTAATCACCTTTGGAGTGTATCCCAAACCTCCTCTATGGTTTTTCGGATGTTGTTTTTCAAGCAAACCGTGGAGTGAATCCCTAGAATAAACAAAGCTTTTGAGCTTTTGGGAGTCCTCTTCACTTTCAACGTAAGTTGTTGAATGCGAGATTCTAAGTTAAATTGGTGAGCTAATAATTTTTCATTAGACATGCTCAATTTCTTAACTTGAGGGAGAAGTGTATCTCTCTCACTAGTGTCACAAATATGCAAAGCATCATTATTGATTACACTAGAAGATTCAAAGGCATGCAACCTACTCATAACATTTTTAAATTTAGCTTTCAATTTAGCATATGAGTCGATGCACTTACTTGTCGAATTGGAGGCCACATTGTAACGATACTCAAGCTCCTCGTAAGATAGCTTTAGCTCCTCCTCAACTTCATCATCGCTTTCCTCCTCGCTAGAGCTTGACGAAGATTTTTCCCCTTTTGCCATGAAGCACACTTCTTCATTGGTCTTGAGCCAAGTCTTGTAACGACCCGCTCTCGGGGGCCAGTTACTTATTTGATAATTGCGCAGGTCCTGCAGTTAACCAGTGAAACCAAAATAGCCACGATGCAGAGATGTACAAAAATACCCAAATAGTGTCCAATTATTACAATCCATACTGTACAAATGCTCCAACAATGATACCTGAAAGAAAGAAAGTACACAACTGAAAATAGCTCTGGAAGCTGCGGTCTCATGGTCGAAGTCTGGCGCTATTAACTCAAGAGCATCTGCTTCCATATGTACGTCATCTGTGGTGCCACGGAGATGGAACCGTAGGTAAGTCACAACAATTCTAGCAATAGAAACAAAGTAGTGCAAAAGTATGGAACATACTATAATAAACAAAAGATGGTCATACTGGTGCAAAAGTAAAGTATGGGCAGACATGTATGTAAGAGAATAAGTAAAATACTGGTAACTGCTCAGGTGTGGTAAAAGATGACTATACAAGTGCAAAAGTAACAATTGTGGCGTGGCATGTGGTAGTAACAATATTTTGACCAACAGACAATGTGATGACGATAGTTAGACAACCTGGTAGTAACACTTGAGAGAGGATGAGCGTCGCTTGACTATCTAATAGTGTAGGCAGGCCTAATAATAAGAAGTCTAATTTAACTTCCAAATCAGCCAGGCAGTCAGGGCTTGAAGGCACATGTTACTTCAAAGACCGTAGGAACAAGTCCCTTGGTTGACCAACCCCCTTCCCATTCCTTTCTAGACACTGATTCGGTCGTATCTTAAGACCGCTTGTTATTACGCCGCTCTGTCACGTTCAAGTAGTCTCGACTTAGTCCGTAGAACAATGGTATCAATTCAGCAAATAGTGGCATAATAAACAACAAACTAGTGCATCAGTCTTAAATGCTGCAGGGGCCCAATAAGGTGCTCCGTAAATGCGTTCCGTAAATGCCCGAGAGCTCAATAGTGTGTTTTCCGTAAAGTGCTCGTGATAAGTTCATGCCTGGGTAGGTGAAATGTTCTCGATACACCTTATCACCGGTGGTTTTACCGTGACGCTCCAACACAATGGCTGCCTCCACCGGAGGGGCCGTAATCGTGTTCGAGACACACTCACAAATCCTACTGCAATGGACCAACCCCACCCAAAGTGTACCGCCATATACTGGAACACGAGCCAGACTATTCATATGTGACCCTACTAGAACACGAGCCAGACTAGTCACACATGACCTGATGATTTGGGTTCAATATTGCTTATTTAATCCCCCATTTAGCCCTATTTTGTGCTCACATGATGCTATATTGGTCTCTAGTACATACGTATTTTCTACACATTTATTTATTAGAGAAAACACACTATTTGAGCACAAAACAGCAAATAAAGAAGTATTTCTGCACTTCTTATATTTTTCCTAGCACCGTCTCGATCTCACGATTCCAACAACTATTTATTTGTATTTTTCTGAGATCTGTGCTAATTACTATGAATTTTTGAATGCAGAATACCATTTAATTGGAGAAATACAGAAGAAATACCCTTGAAATACGAAATACGGTCGCTGCACACTTATTGGCGACCACGTGGATGAATAAGGACCGTCGGATGTTAATCCGACGGCGCAGCACAAGAAGCCGACGCGGCCTTTTATCTACCGTTGGATCTCTATCCAACGGTCGACAGCCGCTGAGACAGACGCCCGCAAGATCGCGTTGCAACGGCAATCTCTTGCCACGCGTCACAAATCCATCTCATTCCCGCTGAGATCGACGGTCCCGATTTCACCCACATTTAAAACTCAGAGAGCGTAACTTGGGACGCCGACGACCGCATGATTGTGATCCAACGGTTCGTCTTCACCCCGCAGCAACGAAGAAAGCGGTCGCTCCGAGGACACGCGGCAGTGATCGAGCCAATCCCCGCTACATCCAACGGCGAAAAGCGATCCGAGCTGCGCTCGGAGTTCGAATGCGAAGCGGGTTGCGGATTTTGAACCCGTTAAGCCCAATAAACCCGCAATGCTATTATTTAAGCGTATTCTAGGGTTTTTGGGCGTATAATTGGCGTATTGGAGCACTTAGGAGCCGTATTTTCTTCTGCAAAAATTCTGTAAAATTTCAGAGCCTAGTTTCTAATTTCCAGAGAGTTTTGAAGACTTTTCAGAGAGATTTGGTGATATTCTCTTCAACTTTAGTTTGTATTTGGGTGTTTTAGCTTGTATTTTGCCTCTAAACTTCCGTATTTTGCTATGAAACTTATGAATTTGAATCTGAAAATTGTGTATTTCTGCACCATGAGTAGCTAAATATTTTATGTGCATGGTGTGGGGTAATTAGGTGATGTGAATCGTATTCTTTGGTTGTATAATTGCGCTTAATCGCTATATTTGCTAAAGTTTTAATCGTCGCTCTTAAATCTACTTTTTCGTATTCCAAAAGAATTGTTCTAGTAGATGATCACCCCACAAGGGTGAGATTTGATCTCTCCAAAAGAGAGCTTCATACTTCGTATATACGTTTATAACTTTAGCGATATTCTATTAGAATTGATGCGTTAACTCGCAAAAGGATATCTTCCGACGATTCGCTCCCAAAAGGAGGTTTCGTTGTGTTATACTTGATCAACCAAAGCTTACGATTCGCTGATCCTAATGAACCCATGCCATGTACATGCTTTTTATATCTATTCTTCACGAATTAGAGTTCGTTGTTTGCATTGATCGCACGTAACAATTCCATCACCACACTTTTCATACCACCTTCACCATCACTATTAAAGTGTTTAGATTTTATTCATAGTTACTCTATTTGATTTAGACTTGTGGTTTCAACAGATTCTCCTGAGGATTCGACATCTGGACTCCCAGATTTTACTACTTGAACGGACTCTTGCGCTTGAGAGAAGCACCTTTCGGAGCCCACCAAGTTTTTGGCGCCGTTGCCGGGGAGAACGGTTTGTTACTACGGTTTATTTCATTCAGAGGACCTTCGGTGAGATCCTTCCACTTTATTGTATATAAACTTTTGTTTGCTTTCATATAAAAAAAATATTTGTGCTAGTTTATGTGGCATAGGACTCCTAGGACACATAGGTTGACTCGACGTTTTGATATGGCTAATAATAATATGGATGAAAATTTTAGCAACAATAACGAGAATAATGTGCAACCTGGAGTGCCTAGGACTTTAAAAGATTTACTTCGACCCACTAGGACTAGCACTGCTTCATGCTTTGTTTTACCTGCCGATGCAAATTCTTTCAATTTTAAACCTGGGGTGATCCAACTCTTACCCACCTTTCATGGGTTAGACAAGGAAAATCCATATCTTCATATTAAAGGATTTGAGGAGGTTTGCTTGACATGCTTTGATGGGAAAACTAGCGAGGACACGATATATCTTAAACTGTTCCCATTTTCATTGAAAGACAAAGCTAAGAATTGGTTGAATGCATTGCCATCTCGTTCTATTACTACATGGATTGATTTGCAGGCTGAATTTCTAAAGAAGTTTTTTCCTATTCACAGGACACAGGGACTGAAGCGGCAGATTATGAACTTTGCCCAGAAAAGCGAGGAAACATTTTACCAGGCATTTGAAAGGTTCAATGAGTTGCTGCTCGCTTGTCCGCACAATGGCTTCGACAAAAGCAGGATTATTGGCTTCTTCTACGATGGACTGCAGCCGCAAATGAAGCAATTTGTAGAGATGATGTGCAATGGAGGATTCTTTGATAAAGAGCCAGACGAAGCTTGGACGTATCTGGAGGGGATAGCAGAAAATGCGCAGACATGGGACACCACTTCAGACTACGAGAGAGGAGGCCATTCTGCACCATCCCAGCCTACGCGAGGACTAGTTTATAATTTGAAGCAAGAGGATGCGTTGGAGGCAAAGATGGAGGCCATGATCTCAAACAAGCTTCACGCCATGAATCTGAAAGAGGCCAAGGCAGTCGAGATAGAGCAAATTTGCGCACTTTGCGACGTTGGTGGCCACGACACTAGTGCTTGTCCTACACTTCCAGCCTTAAAGAGCATGTTAGGAAATCCTACGGGGGTGAATCAAGTTTCTTCGAACTACCAGAACTTCAATTCCAACAAGGGGTGGCGCACCAATCCAAACTTGAACTGGGGCCCCAATCAGCAGACTCAGCAGCAGCAGGCTCCCCCTCCGTTCCGACAACCTCAATACAACAACAACAACTATCAAGGTGGGAACCAGAGGAGGGACCCTGAGCCAGTGCAACAACAGCAGATGCAACCATTTGGCGATGCGCTTCAGCAGCTTATCCAATTGCAACAAGCCCAGATGCAGCAGCAGCAGGCTCAATTTCAGGCTCAGCAGACTCAGAATCAGCAGATGAGCGAGAGCTTGGCGAGGCTTACAGCGACATTAGAAAAAGGTAAGCTTCCATCTCAGTCAATTCCAAATCCTAATATGGGCTCATCTTCTTCTGCAGGAAATAATATGAAGCCTTGCCAAGCGGTGTCCACTTTGAGGAGTGGAAAAGAGATTCAGAAGCCTGATCCACCGAGCAAACAAGCTGAGCAGGAAGAGGAAATTCAGATCCAAGAAGAGGGAATTAAAGAACATGAGGAGGTGCAGGAAGAGAGCACGGGCGTGGGTATGAGCAAAAGCGTCATTAAAGAGAAGGAGCCCGCAGCATATGTACCTGCAGCACCCTACCCTCATCGGCTACTTCAGAAAAGCAAAGATAAGTATCAAACTGAGATTCGTGAAATTTTTCAGAAGTGCCAGATCAATATTCCATTGCTTGATGCTATTAATCAAATACCTGCCTATGCTAAATTTCTGAAAGATTTGTGCACTGTTAAAAGAAACTTAAATGTGAAAAAGAAAGCATTCTTGACTGAACAGGTTAGCTCTATTGTGCAACAAAATACACCACCTAAATTTAGAGACCCTGGATCACCCACCATCACTTGCACCATTGGCACTAAGAAAATTGGAAATGCTTTATTGGATTTAGGATCTAGTGTCAATATATTGCCATATCCTATTTTTGTGCAGCTTGGGTTAGGACAGCTAAAGCCTACGTCTGTCATATTACAACTAGCGGATAGATCTATTAAAGTTCCTAAGGGATGCATTGAGGATGTCCTCGTTCAGGTGGACAAATTTTACTACCCCGCGGACTTTATAGTTCTAGACATCCAGGGACCCCAAACTGCCAATGCTACTCCTATCATCCTAGGTAGACCATTCCTAGCGACATGCAATGCTTTAATAAATTGTAGAGATGGTCAACTGAAACTAACTTTTGGCAACATGACTTTGGACTTGAATATTTTTAATACTTGCAAGTTGCCACATGTGGATGATGAGATTGAGAGGGTGCATATGATTGATTCGTTGGTGGATGATTATATTTGTTCTGAATTTTGTGATGATGCTTCTATTGTTGAGACTTTTATTGGTGATTCTGATGACATGTCTTTTGTGCAGGAGAACGTGAAGGAGCTCAATGCGGTATGGGAGCCTAGGTTCGAAGCTTTGCCACCTAATGCATCAATTCAAATTTCATCTGAGGTGGAGGATCCAAAGCCAGAGTTGAAGCCACTTCCTGACTATCTTAAGTATGCTTTTCTTGGCGATGAAAACAGCTTCCCTGTGGTAATATCTTCTAAACTTTCTTTAGAGCAGGAAAGCTCATTACTTGATGTGCTGAGGAAACATAGATGTGCTATTGGTTGGTCCATTGCTGACATTAAAGGTATAAGCCCTATTGTATGCATGCATCACATTTATTTAGAGGATGACGCCAAACCCACTAGAGAAATGCAACGTAGGTTAAATCCAACATTAAAAGAAGTGGTGAAAGGCGAGGTTTTAAAATTATTGGATGCAGGCATTATTTATCCTATTTCTGACAGCAAGTGGGTTAGCCCTACGCAGGTTGTTCCTAAAAAGTCTGGCCTCACCGTGGTTAAAAATGAGAATAATGAGCTTATCCCAGTTAGAGCCACCACAGGTTGGAGGATGTGCATAGACTATAGGAAGTTGAATTCTAGAACTAGAAAAGATCATTTCCCTCTTCCATTTCTTGACCAAATTTTAGAGAGGGTAGCTGGACATGAATATTATTGCTTTCTAGACGGTTATTCAGGTTATTATCAGATTGAGATTGCACCTGAGGACCAGGAAAAGACCACTTTTACCTGTCCCTTTGGTACTTTTGCATTTAAAAGAATGCCGTTTGGTTTATGTAATGCTCCAGCTACTTTTCAGCGATGCATGCTCAGTATTTTTGATGATATGGTTGAGAAAATCGTTGAGGTATTTATGGATGATTTTTCAGTATATGGTAGCTCTTTTCATGATTGTTTGGCTAACTTGGCTCTTGTTCTTGACAGGTGCATTGAAAAGAACCTCCTATTGAATTGGGAGAAGTGTCATTTTATGACCACAGAGGGACTTGTCCTAGGTCACCTGGTTTCAAAAGATGGTATACAGGTAGACAGAGCCAAGGTAGCAGTAATTAAGAAGCTACCAAGTCCTAAATGCGTGAAGGACATCAGATCATTTTTGGGACATGCAGGATTTTATAGGCGGTTCATCAAAGATTTTAGCGCTATATCTCGCCCTCTTTGCAACTTACTTACTTTAAATGTGGACTTTATTTGGACACCTGAGTGTCAACTTTCTTTTGAAACTTTAAAGAAGTTGCTGATTTCTGCTCCTATTTTGCAGGTGCCAGACTGGTCCCTACCATTTGAAATAATGTGTGACGCAAGCAATTACGCAGTTGGTGCAGTCCTAGGCCAAAGAAAAGCCAAAGTTCCAGTAGTAATTTACTACGCCAGCAAGACATTAAATGCCGCTCAAAGGAATTATACAACAACAGAGAAGGAGTTGCTGGCAGTAGTCTTTGCGTTGGAAAAATTCAGGAGCTATATTTTGGGATCACCAATTTTGATATATACTGATCACTCTGCTTTAAAATATTTATTGTCTAAAAAAGATGCTAAGCCTCGATTGATACGATGGATTTTATTGCTGCAGGAGTTCAATGTCACAATCAAAGACAAGAAAGGCGTGGAGAATCTAGTAGCTGACCATTTATCACGTCTGACAGTAGGCCTTGATTCAGCGGATGTGCCTTTGAAGGACTCCTTTCCCGACGAGCATCTTTTTAGCGTCTCCACCTCTCCATGGTATGCTGATATCGTTAATTATCTGGTAACTGGTAAGACCCCTGACACTTGGTCTCTTCATGACTTTAAACGGTTCAAGTACGAGGTAAAATATTTCTTCTTTGATGATCCGTACTTATATAAATATTGTAGTGACCAAATTGTTAGGAGATGCATTCCTGATCATGAAATAACCAGTGTGATACAATTTTGCCATGATGGAGTATGTGGTGGACACTTTTCAGTGAACAAAACTGTTGCAAAAATCTCGCAATGTGGCTTTTATTGGCCATCTATGTTTAAAGACACATTTCATTATTGCAAGACTTGTGCTGCATGCCAACAATTAGGGGGTATTACTAAACGTAACATGATGCCTCTGAACCCCATTTTAGAGATTGAAATATTTGATTGTTGGGGCATAGACTTCATGGGACCTTTCCCACCTTCATTTGGATATGCTTATATTTTGGTTTGTATTGATTATGTTTCTAAATGGGTGGAAGCTATTCCTTGCAGGTCGAACGACACTTCCGTTGTGCTTAAGTTCCTTAAAGAGAACATTTTCTCTAGGTTTGGAGTGCCAAAGGCCTTGATCAGTGATGGAGGGTCTCATTTTTGCAACCGCATGTTCGCTACTTTAATGAAGAGGTTTGGGGTCACACATAAAGTTTCTACTCCATATCACCCCCAAACCAATGGCCAAGCAGAGTTGGCAAATAGAGAGATCAAAGGAATTTTGCAGAAAACAGTGAATCCATCAAGAAAAGATTGGAGTTTGCGCTTACCTGAAGCGTTGTGGGCCTACAGGACGGCCTACAAAACAATTTTGGGGATGTCACCGTACCGTCTAGTATTTGGGAAGTCTTGTCACTTACCGGTTGAGATAGAGCATAGATCTTATTGGGCTATAAAGAAAATGAATTTTGATACTGATGTCTCTTTTTCTTCTCGCAGGTTACAATTGTTGGAGCTGGAGGAGTTGAGGATAAATGCGTACGACAACGCTAAAATTTCAAAAGAGAGGATGAAATCCGTCCACGACATGATGATCTTGAGGAGGGAGTTCACCCCAGGCCAAAAAGTACTCCTATACAATTCCAGGCTACACATCTTTCCTGGGAAGCTTCGCTCTAGGTGGTATGGACCTTTCGTCGTCAAAGAAGTTTTCCCACATGGCGCTGTGCTCTTACTAAATGAGAAAGATGGAAGCGAGTTCAAGGTGAATGGCCAGAGATTGAAACATTTTCACGAGCCTTGGACCAATGAAGCGAGCACCATGGATCTCACAGACCCACCTTCGGGTGGGAACTAATCAGGTGTGTTCTTTCCATGATTCCCTCTTCCTAACATTGAGGACAATGTCTATATTAAGTTGGGGGGAGGGAAATAACTTTTAGGATTTTTATTTGCTTTTTCTTTTTCTTTTAGAATTTTTATTTTCTTTTTCTTTTTCTTTTAGGTTTTTATTTTTAGTTCCCTTTTTGCATTGAAAAAAAAAAAAATTTTTTGAGTTAAGAAATATCACCAAAGTCTATCTCTACCTAGAAATGACCCCTATGTGATGAAATTTCTCGTTATTTATTCACCACCTTACACTCGTGATTTATTTTCTCCACCACTATTATTCAACATTTCACTCTCATTTTACATGAATTTGAGTGCTTGTGGTGAATTTCTTATTATACGTCTCAATGGCAAGATTGATCGATGACTTAATGAATCTAGAAATTATGGATTAGCAAGTGGTATGCTTTCATTGGAACACACCAAAGTTCATGTACCAATAATTCATAAATTAACTGGAGCATTGTTCTTTATCCCGTATTCATTGCCATTTGCATGCTTGGTGTGATTTTGGGTAGAAAAACGTACCACGTCATTTGAAATGATTAGGATACCCATTCTTGTGAACAATTAAAGAATAGGAAGTTATCTTGCCAAGTTGTTTATGCACACACAAAAGAAGAAAAAATGAGATGAATGAGAAAAAAAAATGATGAATAAATGCGCTATTAAAGAAATAACTTGGTTGGCTCGAGTAGTACAGTCCGAGGGGCCCTTCTTGGCCTAATGCCCTATTATCGTCTGATTTGGGAGCCATTGACCGGAACCTCAATTATTTGATGGAGCGATCCAAGTTATATACTTTTCTGCGAATGTTGCTTGATGCGCGTTACGCGGAACTATGAAAAAAAAGTGAAAGAACATAGAGAATAAGTGTGCATGATTAGCGAGGCAAGAAAACTTCCAAAGCTTAAAGAAAACGCAAGATGTGGTGTGAGTTCCTATGAATAGAGATTGACGTGTGTATGTCTTGATACTATCCTGCTTTTGATGCTTGCTTTGCATGAACCATCTACGCTCCAAGTTAAAATATTTGATTGAACGGTGTGGGCCATTGATTTTGT
The DNA here is from genome assembly GCA_030789695.1 of Scilla litardierei. NCBI lineage: Eukaryota > Viridiplantae > Streptophyta > Magnoliopsida > Asparagales > Asparagaceae > Scilla > Scilla litardierei. The sequence goes on from CM061142.1 coordinate 126,389,781, forward strand.
GTACTATGAGCTATGAAGTAATTGATAGCGAATTTGAGTCTATTTTATAACCATTTGAGATGCTTGACTTTCATTTTTGAAAACCCACAAGTACCACTACTTGATGAGTTGAAATATTGATATTAGTGTTTGGTTATCTCTTTTGACGTTGTAGTATGATGGTGAATGATTTGAGATCTGATAAGGTGATCTAGGCGTATTTTTAATCGCTCTTTTTGCTAGAGACTAGCAAAACGCTAGTTGGGGGGTGTGATTTGGGTTCAATATTGCTTATTTAATCCCCCATTTAGCCCTATTTTGTGCTCACATGATGCTATATTGGTCTCTAGTACATACGTATTTTCTACACATTTATTTATTAGAGAAAACACACTATTTGAGCACAAAACAGCAAATAACGAAGTATTTCTGCACTTCTTATATTTTTCCTAGCACCGTCTCGATCTCACGATTCCAACGACTATTTATTTGTATTTTTCTGAGATCTGTGCTAATTACTATGAATTTTTGAATGCAGAATACCATTTAATTGGAGAAATACAGAAGAAATACCCTTGAAATACGAAATACGGTCGCTGCACACTTATTGGCGACCACGTGGATGAATAAGGACCGTCGGATGTTAATCCGACGGCGCAGCACAAGAAGCCGACGCGGCCTTTTATCTACCGTTGGATCTCTATCCAACGGTCGACAGCCGCTGAGACATACGCCCGCAAGATCGCATTGCAATGGCAATCTCTTGCCACGCGTCACAAATCCATCTCATTCCCGCTGAGATCGACGGTCCCGATTTCACCCACATTTAAAACTCAGAGAGCGTAACTTGGGACGCCGACGACCGCATGATTGTGATCCAACGGTTCGTCTTCACCCCGCAGCAACGAAGAAAGCGGTCGCTCCGAGGACACGCGGCAGTGATCGAGCCAATCCCCGCTACATCCAACGGCGAAAAGCGATCCGAGCTGCGCTCGGAGTTCGAATGCGAAGCGGGTTGCCGGCGCGTGAATTTTAAAGCACAGGTGGCGCTTCCACGTTAAATCCCGCTCGATCGAACGGCCTACAATTGATCCGCTCCAGATCTACGGCCAGGATGCGTTCGGGCGTAAAGCGGGTGCGGATTTTGAACCCGTTAAGCCCAATAAACCCGCAATGCTATTATTTAAGCGTATTCTAGGGTTTTTGGGCGTATAATTGGCGTATTGGAGCACTTAGGAGCCGTATTTTCTTCTGCAAAAATTCTGTAAAATTTCAGAGCCTAGTTTCTAATTTCCAGAGAGTTTTGAAGACTTTTCAGAGAGATTTGGTGATATTCTCTTCAACTTTAGCTTGTATTTGGGTGTTTTAGCTTGTATTTTGCCTCTAAACTTCCGTATTTTGCTATGAAACTTATGAATTTGAATCTGAAAATTGTGTATTTTTGCACCATGAGTAGCTAAATATTTTATGTGCATGGTGTGGGGTAATTAGGTGATGTGAATCGTATTCTTTGGTTGTATAATTGCGCTTAATCGCTATATTTGCTAAAGTTTTAATCGTCGCTCTTAAATCTACTTTTTCGTATTCCAAAAGAATTGTTCTAGTAGATGATCACCCCACAAGGGTGAGATTTGATCTCTCCAAAAGAGAGCTTCATACTTCGTATATACGTTTATAACTTTAGCGATATTCTATTAGAATTGATGCGTTAACTCCCAAAAGGATATCTTCCGACGATTCGCTCCCAAAAGGAGGTTTCGTTGTGTTATACTTGATCAACCAAAGCTTACGATTCGCTGATCCTAATGAACCCATGCCATGTACATGCTTTTTATATCTATTCTTCACGAATTAGAGTTCGTTGTTTGCATTGATCGCACGTAACAATTCCATCACCACACTTTTCATACCACCTTCACCATCACTATTAAAGTGTTTAGATTTTATTTGTAGTTACTCTATTTGATTTAGACTTGTGGTTTCAACAGATTCTCCCGAGGATTCGACATCTGGACTCCCAGATTTTACTACTTGAACGAACTCTTGCGCTTGAGAGAAGCACCTTTCGGAGCCCACCACCTGACGGGGGTAGCCAACTTGGCTTTTTGAGTATGTCTATTCATTGACTGAGTCCCATTACATCTGTAGTCGATGTATGGTTTCACCCTATCTGTATTCGATGGTTATACCCCATCTGTAGTCGATGGTCATCACATGTGTGTTTGTAACATACTCGTTTTTCCCAATTAATTTAGCTTGTTAACATGCAGCTAGTAAAAGCAGTCCAAATTAAGTTACAAGCATGTGACCAATTGTTCCAAAAAATCGATATTGATATAACTAGTCCATTTAAATTAGAAAGCAACAAGAATGAAAACAAGTTAAATGGGCTACCAGATATTTACAAGTACATCAGATTTAGTACTAAGTTGGAACGGCCAGATTTGCAATTCATTACTAAAAATACTTGCTGAAAAGTCAAGGCAGAAGCCTCAACAGAGAATATCAGTCCTGAGCAATGCTTTGAAGTCCAACAACTATGATATCTAATTCCATAAAAGTGTACTATCTCAATTTAGTCCTTTGGTCATTCCACTATTGAGTAGTTCTATAGTTAATTAGGTCTCTAGTCAATTGTTCAGGTCAATAGCTATTCTGAGAATATAAATGAGGTCCTAAGTTCATACGAGTACACTATCTAAATTTCCAAAGTTAGAATTAGAGTGACTTACTGAAATTACGAAATTAATGTGGGGAGCCTTAAATGGTCATAGGATGCTACTACGGAAGATTGGAAATGTTTTGAAGACGTTTGTATAGAAAATAAATTCATTGAGCCAAAACAGTAATATCTGAAAATGAATTTTTATTAGATCTTTTAGAGGTATTCGATGAAATCCGATCTTACTAAAATACTTCATAACTAGTCTGGTACTCCAAAATATTTTTATAGGAAATTTTTGAAATCAGTTAAAACTCCTAACAAACCATTATAAAATAGTTCAAAAATTTTTGAAATAGGTTAAACACGCAAATAGTTGTGTTGAAGAAAACAGGCCGTTACATCCTACCCTCCTTAAAAATAATTCCGTCCTCGGAATTTAAAAATATTTTTGAAACAAATAATTGATATTATAAAGAAGCTCAAGCAAATAAATGATAGAAAAGATAGTAATCTTTGTAAATCAGGTTGTAAATAACATGAAATGTGATAAGAAAATATGGGATGTCACCAATATATATTATCACCATAGTTGCTTTAGATTTATCAAGTAGGCAAAATATAAAATAATGGCACTACATGAAATGATAGTTAAGATGATGAAGACATCTATCCGAACTTGGAACTTGAGGTGAAAAGTTGATCACTCCTTATTTTACACCTTTTTTCCGCATGTTTGCATGCCATTTAGATCGCCCAAATCATGTTTTTCACGATATATCGATTATATTGCGATGCTTTTCACGATTTGTTGTTTTTGTCGCATTTCAGGTGATTTGGCGCGATTTGGAGTGATCTCGAGATGCGCTTACTTTAGACGGTCACCGACGACCTCCCCGAGGGGTATTTTGCTATTGGAGAGGAGCGGAAGAAGAATGGACGTCGCAGGAGCGACGAGGAGGCCAAACTAAGCAGATTGGGCATTTTTTGTGTCCCACTCGGCCGAGTGGAGGAGCCACTCGGCCGACCAGCGAGACACTGCTCGGCCGACCAGTTCAGACACGATTTCTATGTGCACTCGGCCGAGCACCGAAGACCACATCGGCCGAGTGACGATACCACGTCCGCCCGAGTGGCGCCCAGACGAAGCCCTTCCAAAACATCGAAGTTACTGTTTTTCGGCTGCCTGAACTTCAGAAGACCCACTCGGCCGAGTGGTAAATCCCGTCCGCCCGAGTGCAGTGAAGTCATCGGCCGAGTGACGACAACTCACTCGGCCGAGCCGCCCCCGAAGTAGAGACCCCTGAAGGCCCTGACTTACTGGAAAATTACAGGGTTTCTCACTCGGCCGAGCGACTTTTGTCACTCGGCCGAGTGCGACGCGCTGCCTGTAGCGAAAACTGCGGAAAACAGGCTGTGCATGGGTATTTTGGTCACGATTTTTGGACGATTTTTGGGGCTATTTAAACCCTGTTTTTACCTTAGTTTGGAGAGCTCTCTCTTAGATTTTTTGCAGCTTTTTAGATTAGTTTTTTAGCTTTATTCTTGTGATTGGAGAAGGAGCAAAACTTGGATTTTTGTTGGATTAATTGAAGAACTACATTGGTTTGCATCTCTTTTCCCTAAAAATTCTATTTTTATTGTTTATATCATTGTTGTGATGAATTCTATTGCTTATCTCAACGATTATTTTTGTGATCTTGCTATGATTTGTGAGTAGTCTCCACGTCTTGGGGCGTGGGGATGAACCCTACAAGCCCACTTTCATATTTGTGATGAATTGGTAGAAATTGAGCTAGAATTGCTATTAGAGATTAGATCAGGATCGATTTACTACGGATTGCTAGGTATTCATATCAATTGGGATTTGCAAGAGATTGGATCCCAATTTGATAGGAAGCCCTAGAAATCCGAATTGGGTTGGAGTCGGATTTTTCGAAGTATCGGTTTGCAAGAGATTGGGCCGATACTAGGATTCCCGGTTGCAACTCTATACCGATACCCGTTTGCAAGAGATTGGACGGGTAGGAACTATCCTAATCTAGATCGTGGACCGAGTTTGCAAGAGATTGGGCTTGGTGCGCGATTGGACGATGATGTTGATCCTAATGCTAGCTTCCCTAGGGTAGGGTTTGCAAGAGATTGGACCCGACCCTAGGATAGCTATAGACCGGCAACAGCGCGAGAGCGTGAGCTTGGTTCTACATTCAGTTGCAACTAGTTCATCCGAATTCACATTCTAGCAATTTTGATACCGATGAACCACATTTATGAAGTACGGTGTGTAGCGGGAATTCCCCATTCCCTAGACGTTCTTTATTTGATTTGATATTTCGCCCATTTGTCTGACGATTGTGACAGGATCGCCAAAGGCAATTTCTCTTCTTAAATAGCCAGGTTGATCGGAGCAAGCATAGTCATTTGTCCTCCCTGTGTTCGATATCCCGCTCGCTGCTACACCGTGCACTTGCGGTAAAACTACAACCGTTCTTTTGGGTCACGTCCCGGAGCGATCAAGTTTTTGGCGCCGTTGCCGGGGAGGCGATTGCGTTTGATTCTTTCTCACCCTAGCTATTCTTTTTTTATTATTATTATCATTATTTTTATTTCTTATTTCTTACCTAACCCTTCCACGGTACTAATCATTTCTTTGAAACTCTGTTTCCCCTGTGCATGTACACGAGATCTACGGCGGACCCTGAAGCTTTATTATTTGATCCCGAGATCGAACGTACCGCGCGGAGACTTAGAGCGGAAAGAAGACAAGATCCGGAAGGGAGGTATATGACCAACCCGAAAACTCCTGAAGAATTGGCGGCAAGGATGGCGAGGATAATTTCTATTCGCGATAGGCTTCGGCCTAAGACCTCTTCTACTACCTCGTCCATTGCCGTGCCGCAGTTGGCGGCTGACAAGAACTTCGAGCTAAAGACTGGATTGGTGGTTTTGATGCAACAAGACCCATTTCATGGGAACGCCCATGAGAACCCCCACTACCACATCCAATTATTCTTGTCAAAGTGCGCCACATTCGAGATGCCGGGGGTCTCCATCGATGCTATCAGACTGCGTCTCTTCCCCTTCACGCTTAAGGACAAGGCACTCTATTGGTTGAGGACGCAGGCTGACAGAGTCTTCACCACTTGGGACGAGTTGGCGAGTGCATTTATTGATAAGTTCTATCCGCCATCCAAGACGGTGAAGATCCGGAGCGCTCTCATGTCCTTCAAGCAAGGACCACAGGAGACGCTCTATGAAGCTTGGGAGCGTTTTAAGGATTTGCAGCATCAATGCCCGCACCACAGTATAAAAGATTGGGAGCTAGTTCATAGCTTCTACAACGGTCTCCAACCGGGGACCAAACAAATTATTGATGCCGCGGCGAATGGTGCTATCTTGTCAAAGACTCCCGAGGAAGCTACAGCCCTAATTGAGGAGATGGCCTCAAATAATCAACAATGGGGCGATGAGCGAGGACACTCTACGTCCTCCTTAAAGCCAACTAGCATCTACGAGGCAAAGGCCGTAGCGGAGCTTACGAGCAAGTTTGATTCTCTCCACAAGGTAGTGGAGAGATTGGAGAAGTTCATCACGGAGCCCCAAGGGACCCCTTCCACCTCCGCGCCGACGAACCAAATGTGTGATTGGCAAGACCAATCTCAAGCCATGTACTCGGGAGGAGAGCAAGTAGAAGGATCCTTGGAGCAAGTACAATATGTTGCGGGGAACCAAGTGTATTGGGCCAATCCGGCCACAAGAAATCATCCCGGATTCTCTTACGCCAACAATGAAGGAGCTTTGAACCCGCCACAACAACCACCTCAACAAGCTCGACCACCACCACCCCAACAACAATACTATCCACCGAGGGGGCCTCCACAACAAAACCTTCAACCAAAGCAACAAGTTCCACCATATAGGCCTCCCGGATACAACCAAGGGTTGAGGAATCAAAATCAAAACCCTCCACAAGCTCCACAACGATCCGACTTCGAAACTAGAGTGGAGGCGTTCATGGTCGAGCAAAATAAGGTAAATGCTAGCTTGAAGGCGGGGCAAGACTCCCTTAATACCGTTGTGGCTCAAATATCGGAGCAATTGGCGTTGCTCAATCGGAACACTCAAAGATTGCCGGCGCAACCGGAGCAAAACCCACGGGGCAACACGGGCCACATCAATGCCGTAGTTGCCGTTACTACTAGAGGCGGGAAGGACACCACCCCCGCCATGATTCCTATTGAGGAGCCCGTGGAGGAAAGCTTGGAGCCAATTGAGCCGATAGTTGAAGTTGAAAAGGAGAAGGAGCCACAAGACAAGGAGAAATCTAGAGCGGAACAATTGATTGAGGAAAGGCGCTTCATGCCACCGGTCCCATTCCCCCAAAGACTAGCGAGAGCGAAAATGGAGAAAAGGCTAGCGAAGTTCCTCGAGTATCTAAGAGGAGTTAGCCTCAATATTCCCTTCCTCGACGCCATCGTGGAGATCCCCACATATGCTAAATTCTTGAAGGACTTGATTTCGGGGAGAAAGAGGAAGGAGAAGATCATGCTAGCCGAGGAGGGCTCTTGGTTTACCAAGAGAGAAAAGGAGCCGGCCAAATTTAAAGATCCGGGGAGTTTTCGGATTCCTTGCACCTTGGGCGGCGTCCCTCTTCAAAAGGCGTTGGTTGATCTAGGGGCTAGTGTGAGCCTCATGCCTCTCTCCATGTTCTTAAGACTAAACACCGGGACAAAGTTGAAACCCACCGACATGCGCATTCAATTAGCCGATGGACGGATAACAAGGCCGGTGGGGATTGCCGAAGACATACCGCTACAAGTCCCGGGTGGAATATGCTTGCCATGTGACTTCGTGATCATGGACGTCAAGGAGGAGGGAGACACTTCATTGATACTTGGACGCCCGTTCCTCGCCACCGCCGGAGTAATTGTTGACGTGCGCGAAGGCACCCTAACCTTAAACATCGGCAACATCGAGGTGGAGCTCCACATTCCTAAGGCTATGAAGCACATGCCTTACCACGAGGAACTTGACTACATGGACCTCCTCGACGAGGTGATTGAAGAGGCAATTCCTCACTCAATTGGAGCTCTTTTTGACGAAGATTTCGAGGAAGGCCCGGATTTGGGCCACGACGAGAATAGAGATGATTCCCCCGACCTCTCTGCTGAAAATGATGAAGGCGACGCTGATGTCGCAAGGATTCGAGAGCTCTGCAAGCTCGCGAAACTAAAGTCTCCGAAGAAAGCTCCGCCGGCACGGAGATCGGCATCACCGGCAAAACCGTTGACCGGAGCAAATGCTAGCTTGGGGGAGCCTCCCCCCAACACTATTCGAGACAAGAGACCACCGCGGGAGAACACGACGCCGCAACTTCCCAATCCAAGCGTTCTCCCCGGAAAGTTTGATGGGTGCATCTCATATGCACCAAACATCCCGCATTGATTGAAAATTATAGGGGGTCGAGCTCACGACCTTAAACGAGCACTTGTCGGGAGGAAACCCGACGGTTTTTGCTTTATTTTTACTTTTTCTTTATTTTCGTTTTAGAAATTTTTAGTGTTTTGAGTCGTTCGCCCAAAAATTTTGCGATAACGGGTCCTATTTTTCTTGACAGGAGAGGAAATAGGTAGATCCATCATGAGGAGGATGAACGAGTCGACGAGGAGCGCCCCGAGAAGGCGCTCGACGCTTAGGAGGAAGATGAAATCGATTGGAGGAAGAAAGACGGAGTTTAGAGCCAAAACGAAGACAAACAGCAGAACACAAGGCTCACTCGGCCGAGCATACTAGTCACTCGGCCGAGTACACAAGTTCGTCCGGTCGAGCCGCTCACGAACGAGGGAAGTCTGCTGTACCCAACTCTCTGTTTATTTTCCTAATTTCAATATAACTGCTACTCGGCCGAGTATATATATTAACTCGGCCGAGTAAAACGGATACGCTCCTAGGGCGAGTCTTGCCGAGTAGCTTGAGCCACTCGGCCGAATGGACTTACTCCACTCGGCCGAGGCTGGCAAGGCCACTCGGCCGATGCGTAAGCGGGGAGGAATTTCCATTGACCTCGCTCGGCCGAGTGACCACGTCACTCGGCCGAGTCGTAACTCTTTTATATAAAGGGCGAGGGGGGGGGGCGCATTTTTCGAAACGCAAAACCCCCAAAACACCCGCGCCCCTTCAGCTCCCTCGCCCGATCCTCGCTCGCTCACGCCCCCACTCAACCGACCGCCGCTGCCACGCCGCCGCTCGGCCCGCCACCGCCGGCCGAACACACCCGTCGCCTCGCCCGAGTCGCCGCCGGCGGCCGTGCCTCCGGTCACCTCCGGTACCCCTATTTCGCCTATTTTTGCCTCTTTTTGTGTATTTTTCAAGGATCCGTGTATTAATCGAACCCCTAACCCAAATCAATTCCTATATCTATCTATTATACCCCTAATGCTCCATACATTTTGATTATTACCCGCTGAAATCGCCGTTTCATGAGCAGGTTGCTTTTTGGAGCATAGGGGAGCCCAGGGGAGCTTCTACGGGCTGATCCGGACTTCGCGGAGGCGCTGACTTCGCACGCTTCCACTGCTTAGAACTCGCGGCATGTCGGGGTACACTCTTTCCACTCTTTTACACGCACCGCACTTTTTTCACTTTTCGGCGCGCTCGGGGCCGATATGCCGCCCCGGACACGGCCGCTGTCGAAGAGAGCTTCCGCCAAGCGGAAGCGGTCGGATGATGCCGGCCCCTCCCACGAGTTGGAGGACTCTCCTCCACCATCCCCCACACACCCCACATACCCCGCACAGCCTGCAGTGCACCCACAGCCTGCACAGCCTCTCCCTGCCGACCCACAGCCACCACCACCGGCTCCTCTGGTCGGGCCGCTCGGGATTACGTTCCGAGACGACGCACACCGCGCCGTCTTCGAGTGTATCTCCCAGCGCTCGATCGTACCCTCCAGGTTTGCACACCTCACTGACCTAGGACGCCTGGGGGTACTAGAGGGGATGCTCACGTTGTACGACAACGTGGGCTGGCGAGATTTTCTGCAGGTGTCGGCAGATACTTTTACCCGCCCGACACTTGAGGTTTTGAGTTCGATCGCCCGGACCGACGAGGGATGCTCATTCCGGTTCATGGATCGAGAGTGCCAGGTCACTCTCGATATGATGAGAGCATTCTTCTCGTGGCCCGCTGTCCCCGGTGCCGATCGCGGTTACGGCCCCACCCATATCCCCCCACCTTCCTTCGACGCCGGTGCCTTCTGGGCCCGGATTACGGGCCACCACGCTGCCTTTGACCCTAGTAGGGCCAAGGCCTCGGCCATTGTCCACCCCTGCCTCCGCATAGCCCAGCGCCTCATGGCGACCACCTTTTTGGCCAGTTATGAGCCGGGCACGATGTCTACGCCAGAGCTCTACATGCTCTATGCGATGACACGTCCCAGAGCTCTATCTAGGGATGGAGACGAGCTTGTCCCCGCCGTCGTGATCGACATTGCGGCTTGGTTTTTGGACCGCATCATTGTATCGGTGGGCGCTCGCTCACCGATATGCTGCGGCGGTCTGATCACCTTGCTTACCATGATGACCGGCGAGGACCTACCTGACGACTTGCGACGCGTCCCGGGCCCCACTTCTCTGTCGATAGACGTTATGGCCCGGATGAAGATGCTTCGTCCGCATGGTGAGCGTCACTGGGTCTGGTTGCACGGCCCTTACGGTGCCGACTACATGATTCTCTCGAGCCCTGCTCGGACTCAGATTGCACCAGCCCACATCGACTGGCTCCCTGCGATGGATGTTCTCATCCCCGCTGCCTACGTGCTCGAGGCCGAGGAGGCCGAGCAGGCCCACGCTGCCCACGCTGCCCCCGCAGACCCTGCTGCACACCCTGTCGAGCCTGCTGCCGACCCTGTTGACCCAGTGGCCCCTCAGCCTATTCCTGATGTTTCTACCGCTCCTGACACCTCTGTCCCCACTTCTGTCAGTTTCACGAGTACCTCAGCTGAGCCCACTTCCACCACCTCCACCACTTCCGCGGCTGTCACCACTGTCACCACCACACCCACTACCACCGCTGGCCCTCTGTCTGCTGAGCCGATTTCCTCTGCCCCACCCGAGCGCCCGCCGACCGTAGTCGAGTGCGGAGAGCCCTCTGTCTCCACTGCCGCTGTATTTTCTGAGAGTGTCATGGCGTCTGTCCACACTTCTGTGCCACTGACCTCTCTGGCCGCCTCGCTGCCACTTTTGCACACTTCTTTCGCTGCCGCTGCCTCCACTTCTCACCAGCCGGTGTCCCGGCCTCACACTGAGGCCAGGCCCACATTTGCAGGCACGACACCTTTTGTCCCCTTCCCTGCTGAGACCGTTACATACTCTACTCGCGTACGCCAGCCTCGCCCTGCACAGCCTAGACCGGTGCGTCCCTCTGCACCACCCCCGCCCGACACTGTACTGCAGAGCATACGTGCTCTTGAGTTGGCGGTGAGTGGTCTTAGAGGTGACCTTAGGACCCTGTCCTCCACCGTCTCTGCGATGGCTGGACGCTTCGAGCTGATCCCCCAGATCCATTACTGTCTCACCCAGGTTCTGGAGCGTCTCCCGCGCGTACCCCCACCCACCCAGCAGGTTCCCACACACACTTCCACACACACTAGACCTGCTTCCACTTCCACGCCCACCCCAGCACAGCAGCCTACACCACCACCACCACCACCTCCGCCTCAGGACGGAGACGGCGCAGCACCACCTTCTTAGGCACCCTTGATGCCTTGTTTATTCCTGCCGTTGTGCTGCCCGTTTCTGCTGGGTCCTGTTGCACTTTTTGTCCACCCCCTCCCCTCACTTATTATGGTATTCTCTTTTTGATCATATCTTCTTATATCTATTTTGGGAGAGAGGGAGAGTTTTTGGTGACACTTATATCTATGTATCGCTCCTATCTGTGCATGCATCATGTCCGCATCATATTTTCATTTCTTTATTTTACCTTTTTCTTTTCATTTTTCCATGCATGCATCCTCACTTGCCCCTCCCATCGCTTGTCTCTCGGTGTGCCACACTTTGCACATTGAGGACACTGTGCCATTTAGCTTGGGGGAGTGAGTTCTCACGTTCTTTTTCGATTTGCCACCTTTATTTTTAGTTTTTCACACCATTTTTTCGCTTTTGCACTTATTTTTCATCATTTTTCTTTTATTTTGCCATGCATCACGTTTTTCTTATTTTCCTGTGTGCCGAATTGCATAGTTTCTATTTTCCCTTCATCTTTATTTCTTTCTTTTTCATCTCATGCTAGAGATGACTTTTCTATGATGATGATGACGTTGGATTTAGCTTATTCTATATGCATGCTATATTTGTCATGTCTTAGGTTTTATTTCAGATATCAGATGCTATGACTTGCTTTGCATTTAGAATAGTAACCCACACCTTTTTCCGCATGAAAATGGATGCAATTTTATTATTAGCTGAGTCTGAATATTCATATGTATGCTATCACAGAAAACACACCAAGATTCACGCATTGAATGCTTATATCTGGAGTACTGACTTTCTTTTCCTATATCACTTCTATATGCATGAATTGTACACTTCACTTCAGGATGATTGAATGATGTTGGCTATGATATATCTGGATTAGTTAGCTTTTTTGTGATCGAAACTGAGTAGATTAGATTACCCTGCTGAAGTTGTCGTGCATGTCTTATAGAGTGAACCGAGGGTTATATTTATTTCTTTCTCCACAAATCTTGAACATCATTTCTCTACTTTTCAAATCATTGGTGAATCTCCCCTTAGTGATTCTATTTTATGGCATTTTCCCCCGCTACTAATTCCTAGCACCAAATCTCTTGTTCTATAAAAAAAAAGAGAGAAAAACATTCTTGTACATCATTATCTCTCTCTGAGTTGGGATCGTTGTGTATATATTGCTTATTGCAAAGAAAAAAAAAGCAAAAAAAACAAAACAAAAGAAAAAAAAAGAGGAAAAATCCTGAATAAAAGATCCCATCTCACTTTCTTTCTTTCTTCTTTCTTTTCATTGCTTGTGGAGCTATATGTATAAAAAAATGGGGATGTAAATATTTTTTATGCCACCACGCTTATAGATAAGCTTGGGGGAGGGGATCCATTGATGTGTGAGAGAGTGACTACTTGACATCGCACGACAACCTAGGCTAAGTAATATTCTATACTCGGTGAGATTATTTTTAGTTTTACGAAATCCAGAAATCTAAGCCTAGCGTTCATTTCATGAAATCCATACTTTTCTATTCTCTCTATTCTATAGTGTGATACTCTTATACTCCTGATAGAAAGCGTTCAATTGAAAAGTGTGTGATCTGTGATTTGTATACCGCTTTAAATGATTCAGACGACGTTAATTTTAAAATTATTCCGTTTTTCATGATTATATCGTTTTTCGTGGGTTTTCTATTTCTATTTGCACTATTATACTATGATATCAAAATAAAATTCTTTGACATGTATTTTTCATTCGGTGCATGCTATAAGAGTAAGTGAAACCCACGTCCTGAGAAAATGATCTAGTATCCTACCTCTTCGCTTCTTTCTTTCTTTATTTTCAATTCGTTTTCATTCTTCTTCGTTTTTCTTTTTCCGTTTTTCGCCGTTTTCGTTTTCCGAATCCACCGGGTTCGCCTTTTACTTATCTTCCTCGAGGACGAGTAAGAGGCAAGCTTGGGGGATTTTGATCACTCCTTATTTTACACCTTTTTTCCGCATGTTTGCATGCCATTTAGATCGCCCAAATCATGTTTTTCACGATATATCGACGATATTGCGATGCTTTTCACGATTTGTTGTTTTTGTCGCATTTCAGGTGATTTGGTGCGATTTGGAGTGATCTCGAGATGCGCTTACTCTAGACGGTCACCGACGACCTCCCCGAGGGGTATTTTGCTGTTGGAGAGGAGCGGAAGAAGAATGGACGTCGCAGGAGCGACGAGGAGGCCAAAATAAGCAGATTGGGCATTTTTTGTGTCCCACTCGGCCGAGTGGTGGAGCCACTCAGCCGACCAGCGAGACACTGCTCGGCCGACCAGTTCAGACACGATTTCTATGTGCACTCGGCCGAGCACCGAAGACCACATCGGCCGAGTGACGATACCACGTCCGCCCGAGTGGCGCCCAGACGAAGCCCTTCCAAAACATCGAAGTTACTGTTTTTCGGCTGCCTGAACTTCAGAAGACCCACTCGGCCGAGTGGTAAATCCCATCCGCCCGAGTGCAGTGAAGTCATCGGCCGAGTGACGACAACTCACTCGGCCGAGCCGCCCCCGAAGTAGAGACCCCTGAAGGCCCTGACTTACTGGAAAATTACAGGGTTTCTCACTCGGCCGAGTGACTTTTGTCACTCGGCCGAGTGCGACGCGCTGCCTGTAGCGAAAACTGCGGAAAACAGGCTGTGCAGGGGTATTTTGGTCACGATTTTTGGACGATTTTTGGGGCTATTTAAACCCCGTTTTTACCCTAGTTTGGAGAGCTCTCTCTTAGATTTTTTGCAGCTTTTTAGATTAGTTTTTTAGCTTTATTCTTGTGATTGGAGAAGGAGCAAAACTTGGATTTTTGTTGGATTAATTGAAGAACTACATTGGTTTGCATCTCTTTTCCCTAAAAATTCTATTTTTATTGTTTATATCATTGTTGTGATGAATTATATTGCTTATCTCAACGATTATTTTTGTGATCTTGCTATGATTTGTGAGTAGTCTCCACGTCTTGAGGCGTGGGGATGAACCCTACAAGCCCACTTTCATATTTGTGATGAATTGGTAGAAATTGAGCTAGAATTGCTATTAGAGATTAGATCAGGATCGATTTACTACGGATTGCTAGGTATTCATATCAATTGGGATTTGCAAGAGATTGGATCCCAATTTGATAGGAAGCCCTAGAAATCCGAATTGGGTTGGAGTCGAATTTTTCGAAGTATCGGTTTGCAAGAGATTGGGCCGATACTAGGATTACCGGTTGCAACTCTATGCCGATACCCGTTTGCAAGAGATTGGACGGGTAGGAACTATCCTAATCTAGATCGTGGACCGAGTTTGCAAGAGATTGGGCTCGGTGCGCGATTGGACGATGATGTTGATCCTAATGCTAGCTTCCCTAGGGTAGGGTTTGCAAGAGATTGGACCCGACCCTAGGATAGCTATAGACCGGAAACAACACGAGAGCGTGAGCTTGGTTCTACATTCAGTTGCAACTAGTTCATCCGAATTCACATTCTAGCAATTTTGATACCGATGAACCACATTTATGAAGTACGGTGTGTAGCGGGAATTCCCCATTCCCTAGACGTTCTTTATTTGATTTGATATTTCGCCCATTTGTCTGACGATTGTGACAGGATCGCCAAAGGCAATTTCTCTTCTTAAATAGCCAGGTTGATCGGAGCAAGCATAGTCATTCGTCCTCCCTGTGTTCGATATCCCGCTCGCTGCTACACCGTGCACTTGCGGTAAAACTACAACCGTTCTTTTGGGTCACGTCCCGGAGCGATCAAAAGTCAATAGCAAGCACACCAAAGAGAAGAACAGAACGTCTATAAATGATGATTACATGGTCTCAATCATGTAAAGCATTGCCATAGCATACAAAAACGTAAGGGATAAACCTAGTGCGTCCTTACGGTTACAACTTAACCAGCCGAACACAAAGGACTTCAACTGCCATGCTACCAGATTACAAGCCATTACCCAGATCAACACATACAGGCAAGTATAAGGCCAACTCTCGAGGGTCAAGATCATCGCTACCACTTGTCCCAGCAGTCTCCATAACATCCAACAAGAAACCAACATCCTAGCCGTCTCCCAAATCCGAGCACAAGACCGACATCCAACTTCAACGCCTAAGCCCAAAAGTACGCCAATACCCAACCCCAAAGATACTGCTTGCCAATACCATAGGTCGACATCTACGGTAAACACCATCAACCCTAAGCAGTTCAACGACCAAAAACTCAGGAACCTACAAGCACTAAGGAGCACCCCTAAGAAGCACTCGAAGCTGGGCAGCTCAAGGGGGAAGAACCAGAAAAAGGAGCTCCCAATGATACCAAGGGCGGCGGGTTCCCAATATCCCGACCACACGGCCAAAGCAAGGGTGGCGGCGAGGGTTGCTGCTAAGCCCAACAGACCCCAATGTCGTTGGTGGGCCATCGGCGGCTGGTGATCCACGGCGGCGAGCGCTGTGACTGGCTGTCGATCCATGGTGGGGAGGGCCTCCGGGATGGACCGAAGCGGAAGCTGGCGGATCTTCGAGTGAGGCCGGCGGATCGGAGATCGGAGCGGCGAGGCGAGGTCCGATCGAGCTCGCTTGGGGAAGAGGCCGGGAGGGGGAGGGGGCGATGTCTGAGCGAAAAGGGAAAGCCACGGGGTGGCTTGGGGAGGAAGGAGGGGGTCAAAAAAGAAAAGGGGGGCATCGAAGTCGTTGGTGTCAGGCGGGAACAGGGCTCGAGGTGGGAAGCGGACAAACGAATTAAAGAGGGGAAAAAGGTGGTCGATGGGAAGGGAAATCAAACCCTTGGAGAGAAAAAGACGGGTACACGATAGAAGTAGGGGCTAGAAGAGAAATACAAGTTACGTAACAGTCTACACTTGCACGTCGTGGTTTGGCTTGTCTCAAACTCTCTAGTACCATCCTCCACTAATTCTGAGTGTCCATCGAACTACTACCATTGTCGAACTCGAATTTCTAGTGATCGAAGACCGAATGCTACCCTCCTTAAAATAGGCGTAGCTAGAGTTCAAGCGTACCAAAAATAGAAAGATTCTACGAAGTTTAATCGAAAGGTCATCAAGATAAAGGAAGGTTGATAGTGAAGAAGATCGATGACGTCACATAATCATGATTCACGTCCTTGCGGTCCAGCGGACACGGCCAGGGAAGTGACTAAGCCAGGATCACTTATGCCCAGTCTAGCTAGGTCGATCCAACAGACTTTAGCCAAGCACATTGACCGGTATCATGGTCCATTGAAGGAAGATTATCATTTATATATGTGCCATCATCAACTGAAGGAAAGGTGATGAAATGAGTAGATGGTTCATCCAATGAAAATAACTATAACGGTTAGCAAAAGTGGCTACTAGGGAGGGTATAACCAAGAATGGAACACGAGTTCCTAAGCAAGGGTTAAGAGTTCAAAAGAAGTGATGAGGATCAAGGAAGACCTAATGAAGATGGTAATAAAGACGCTTCACCCGTATATCCAATACAGGTGAACACTCGAGACAACCAGTACTCGAGAGTTCAATTTGAGTATTTTATATTGTACACCCTGATCTTGCTATATTGTTCACGAGGTAGTTAGCGAGGACCTGCATGGGCCACCAAACTTGTAACGACCCGCTCTCGGGGGCCAGTTACTTATTTGATAATTGCACAGGTCCTGCAGTTAACCAGTGAAACCAAAATAGCCACGATGCAGAGATGTACAAAAATACCCAAATAGTGTCCAATTATTACAATCCATACTGTACAAATGCTCCAACAATGATACCTGAAAGAAAGAAAGTACACAACTGAAAATAGCTCTGGAAGCTGCGGTCTCATGGTCGAAGTCTGGCGCTATTAACTCAAGAGCATCTGCTTCCATATGTACGTCATCTGCGATGCCACGGAGATGGAACCGTAGGTAAGTCACAACAATTCTAGCAATATAAACAAAGTAGTGCAAAAGTATGGAACATACTATAGTAAACAAAAGATGGTCATACTGGTGCAAAAGTAAAGTATGGGCAGACAGGTATGTAAGCGAATAAGTAAAGTACTGGTAACTGCTCAGGTGTGGTAAAAGATGACTATACAAGTGCAAAAGTAACAATTGTGGCGTGGCATGTGGTAGTAACAATATTTTGACCAACAGACAATGTGATGACGATAGTTAGACAACCTGGTAGTAACACTTGAGAGAGGATGAGCGTCGCTTGACTATCTAATAGTGTAGGCAGGCCTAATAATAAGAAGTCTAATTTAACTTCCAAATCAGCCAGGCAGTCAGGGCTTGAAGGCACAGGTTACTTCAAAGACCGTAGGAACAAGTCCCTTGGTTGACCAACCCCCTTCCCATTCCTTTCTAGACACTGATTCGGTCGTATCTTAAGACCGCTTGTTATTACGCCGCTCTGTCACGTTCGAGTAGTCTCGACTTAGTCCGTAGAACAATGGTATCAATTCAGCAAATAGTGGCATAATAAACAACAAACTAGTGCATCAGTCTTAAATGCTGCAGGGGCCCAATAAGGTGCTCCGTAAATGCGTTCCGTAAATGCCCGAGAGCTCAATAGTGTGTTTTCCGTAAAGTGCTCGTGATAAGTCCATGCCTGGGTAGGTGAAATGTTCTCGATACACCTTATCACCGGTGGTTTTACCGTGACGCTCCAACACAATGGCTGCCTCCACCGGAGGGGCCGTAATCGTGTTCGAGACACACTCACAAACCCTACTGCAATGGACCAACCCCACCCAAAGTGTACCGCCATATACTGGAACACGAGCCAGACTAGTCATATGTGACCCTACTGGAACACGAGCCAGACTAGTCACACATGACCTGACGGGGGTAGCCAACTTGGCTTTTTGAGTATGTCTATTCATTGACTGAGTCCCATTACATCTGTAGTCGATGTATGGTTTCACCCTATCTGTATTCGATGGTTATACCCCATCTGTAGTCGATGGTCATCACATGTGTGTTTGTAACATACTCGTTTTTCCCAATTAATTTAGCTTGTTAACATGCAGATAGTAAAAGCAGTCCAAATTAAGTTACAAGCATGTGACCAATTGTTCCAAAAAATCGATATTGATATAACTAGTCCATTTAAATTAGAAAGCAACAAGAATGCAAACAAGTTAAATGGGCTACCAGATATTTACAAGTACATCAGATTTAGCACTAAGTTGGAACGGCCAGATTTGCAATTCATTACTAAAAATACTTGCTGAAAAGTCAAGGCAGAAGCCTCAACAGAGAATATCAGTCCTGAGCAATGCTTTGAAGTCCAACAACTATGATATCTAATTCCATAAAAGTGTACTATCTCAATTTAGTCCTTTGGTCATTCCACTATTGAGTAGTTCTATAGTTAATTAGGTTTCTAGTCAATTGTTCAGGTCAATAGCTATTCTGAGAATATAAATGAGGTCCTAAGTTCATACGCGTACACTATCTAAATTTCCAAAGTTAGAATTAGAGTGACTTACTGAGCTCGTCGTGGCAAGACGAGATTGGAGCTAGAAGAGCGGGTGCACGAGAAATGGTACCTGCAATCACAAGAAACAATTGGTTAAAGCGCACCCTATTTTCTATTCAAATAATCTGATCGTTTTGATTTTTAAACCTATTGAAACGTTGTCGAAAACGGTTCTAAATTTTTATATAGCCTATATATGATAAAAATAGTTTTACTGCAAGATAGAATATTTTTCTGAGGCTTATAGTAATTTCTATAATTTTTAAAAGCTCAAAAACAATTTAAAAACTATTTTTCAATTAGTAACGTATTTATTCTACAATTTCTTCTGGATGCAATCTACATCGGAATGTTGCAAATGAGGTGTCAAAATGACCGTCTCGGAGAGTAATATAACATATATATTTATCACTTAGTAGTGTACGTAAAAATATCAAGATACGGATTTTTGAACGAAAATCACGTATTTATCTTTTAGGCTTAAAAATTAATTCTGGAAAAACTAAACGTCGGATTGAGACGAAACTAGCGCCATTGGGTCCAGAATGTCATTTCTGATTTTCTGGAGCTAGTCTCACATTTTTCTGGGGCTTATATTATTTATAACGAATTTAACACCAATAAATCCATATTATTTAATTTTTAAAATACTAAATACATGTATTTATACGTATACGTTTTATTAAAACGTATAAAATTTACGTTATAAAACTTACCCCTCGTTTCGTACTGTGCATGGGCGGGGGCGTTGCTTCTTCGATGGCGTCGACGAGGGCACGACGAGGGCGGGGTCGGGGCAGCGGCGAGAGCGGCGGTCTTCGGCGAGCTAGATGGTGGTGGTGGCGGAGGCGGGGTCTGAAGGGCTCCGTCGAGGTGGGCTCTCGAGCGTATGGAAGGGCGGACGTCGTCGTCGAGCGGGAGGGTCTCCCGACGGAGCAGTTGGGCTCAGCGGCGTCGAGAGGGAGGAGCGGGGTGCTCGGGCTGTGCTACAGGTCGAGGCGGTGGCAGCACGGGGTTGTGGGCTTGGTGGAGCTTTGCCACAGAGCTGGGGATGGCTGAGTGACGTCGAGGCGTCGACAGAGAGCTCGGGGACCACCGGCGTCGTTGCCGAGAGCGGAGAGCGAGAGGGCGTGAGTTGGGGTGCTGTGGCATCTTCGTCGGGGGGCGTGGAAGTGCAACGTGGAGGGGGGCGGAGCTCGACGTGTCGGGGGGCCTTTCGTCGGAGCTCCGGGGCTGCGGGGTCGCCGTGGCGGTCGGAGAAGGCGGACACGGTGGAGGGCGGCGGTCATCATACGGTGCTGCGGCGGAGGGCGTGCGAGAGCGGGCGGTGGCTTACGGAGCGGTTCGGGGACAGCGACGGGCGAAGCTGTAGGGGGTTGGCCTCGACGTCGGGGGCTTCGACTGTGGAGGGAAGGGCGGCGACGGCGAGGGCATGTGTTTGCCGTGAACGGAAAAAGAGAGGGGGGAGAAAACTGAGAGAGATGAGAGGGTGATAGGGAGAGACGACGACGACGTGGGTAGAGGGCTGAGAAGTCGGGGGTGACGTCGACCTGGATTGAAAAATAATGAGGGGGAGAGAGAACTGTGTTGGTTTTGGGTTAATACAAAGAGGAGGGGTTTGTATTTATAGGTTTTAGAAATAGGGTAGTTGGGGTCTCATGGTTAGCTGAGTGTGTGGGTGGGGTAGATGAGTGTGTGAGGGTTAGCCACAGGTTAGGTAAGGTAAGAAGTTAATTAAGGTAATTAAGAATAGGTAAACCCCCATTAGTGAAAGTCATTAGCAAAATACAAAACGAAATTACGATTTTGTCCCTACTGGTAAACGTGTCCGAAAAATTACGAAAACATACACACATGATCGTATCATCGTGAGGATCGTGAATACGAAGACTGTTCTAGAGTTTGGGCTACGGGGATACTAGTTTTTGGCCAAAACGTTTAGAAAGAGGGTTTGCGGGTTCTCTATTGAAATGATATCAGAAAATTACGAAATTAATGTGGGGAGCCCTAAATGATCATAGGATACTACTACGGAAGTTTGGAAATGTTTTGAAGACGTTTGTATAGAAAATAAATTCATTGAGCCAAAATAGCAATATCTGAAAATGAATTTTTATCAGATCTTTTAGAGGTATTCGATGAAATCCGATCTTACTAAAATACTTCATAACTAGTCTGGTACTCCAAAATATTTTTATAGGAAAATTTTGAAATCAGTTAAAACTCCTAACAAACCATTATAAAATAGTTCAAAAAATTTGGAAATAGGTTAAACACGCAAATAGTTGTGTTGAAGAAAACAGGCCGTTACAAGTCTCCACCTCTTCATTGGTAGATCTTGAAGAAAGATCTTCCAATGCCGTGAAACACATGTGGGCTTGTGTTGAGTATTGATTCCCCTGATTTGGTTTTGATGATGAACAAACATAAATAATTTGTACTAATTCTCTTTGAGCGCAGTTATGGAGATCGTCGCCAATTTACTTTGTAGATCTCAAGCGACGTTTCAAGACTTCTGTAGAGCGCATGATCGTTGTGCCTGAAGCTTTGTTGAAGCTCAAGAAGGTGTTAATGAAGTCAAGGGATTCAGAGTCATCATGTTGAAGCTTTGAAGACGGTTTGTCGTGTATATTTATATTGTCTTCTAGCTTCGTTTCATATAATGTTAAGCCTTGAGTCTTACTTGCCTAGTTATCCTCATATATATCTTATCTTATCACTAAGAATGCCCTAGAAGCCATTAGATAGGGTTCATTGTTTATCGTCCATGATTTGGCTTTCTTGCGCATCTTAGTTGGTTCAAGAAGAATAATTAATCGATTAAAAGACAATCTAATCGGTTAGGAATTCCTCTTGAACCGACTAGTCTTCTTTAAGATTCTTAGCCTATTCACTGTTGACCAATTAGTCGGTCCAAGAAGGTTCACCGACCGACTAGTTCTCAAACTAGTCGGTTAGTGTTTCTTCTTAGCCCGACTAGTTTACCCTTCTTAATTTCACTCAATTATCTGTTTGAAACTAGTCGGTCCAAGAAGGTTCACCGACCAACTAGTTCACAACTAATCGGTCAGTGATCCTTCTTAGACCGATTAAGCTGCTTTAATTTTCCAGCCGTTGGAGATTTTATTTCCACGGTTTTTCTTGATCTGTTTTGACTCTTTCCATATATGTTTGATACGTTTCGAACATGGAAATTCCTCTATTATGAGAGAGGATTCAGATCTAATTCTAGATCTATCGATTATTAATTTCCAAGGCTATCTCTCTCTCAAAAATCTCTCTCTATTTTTGACCTAATTCTTTCCAAGAGATTTTCAGCTTTTGAGCGATCATTCTCCTGAAGAATTGAATCACGATCATCATCTTCATCCTAGCCGTCTCCAGCTGCTCATCTCGTTGGTGCTAGGATTTTGTGATTATCTCTTCTCATCATTTTTCCTTGCCCTAATATCGTAAGTATTTCTCAAGGTATAGGAATTTGTGGTGAGTCCTTTATATTTCATTTAACTCTTTATTTTAAGTTTGCTCTCGGTTTGTGAGAGAGGAACGTGATCCCGGTTTGTGGGAGTCACGATTCAATTGTTGTATTGATTTATCTTGTAGTATTTTATACAAGAATTTTTTAGTGAAAGCTTGGGTTAGTGGACTCTAACTCAAATAGCCGGAAGGGATCCGGGTGTCTGGGACGTAGGATCACCGGGAACAAGTCGGGTTATTTGCGTTGCGTTATTCGTGTTGTCTATCATTATTCCACAGGGTTGTTTGTGTTTGCAAAATAATTAGGAATTATCCTTTTGATTATTTTAAAGTACTATTCATCCCCCTCTAGTACTTGTGCAGTAGCTTCCAGGGTATTACATTTGGTATCGGAACTTGGTTCATAGCTATGACAAACAACGACAACAAGGCCGTTCGACCACCTCCCGACTACAGCTCTTACAAGAATCGTGAAGGAGCCTCTTCAGTGATCAAAGGATACTCCTCAACCAGGCCTCCCCACTTCAACGGTACCAACTATAGTTACTGAAAATGCCGGATGGAAACTTTCCTCTGGAGCGCATCACTTTGGAGAGCCACATTAACTGAGTACGTTGAGCCCACTGAAGAAGACTTCACAAAGTGGACTGCCGCGGAGGTCGCCACGGAGGTGAGCAATGCCAAGGCAATGAATGCCTTACAATGTGCACCGGAGCCTAAAGACTTCAATAAGATATGCACCTGTAAGAGTGCATATCAGATGTGGAATCAACTCCTTATCTTGCATGAGGGAACGAGCAGGGTAAAACACTCTAAACTTACTGTTGCTAACAAAGAATTCGAGTTATTTCACATGGAACAGGGTGAAAGAATTAAGGAGTACTATGCTCACTTCGTGGATATAACCAACGAATTGGAAGCTCTTGGGAAGACATATACCCAAGAAGAGAAAGCCGCAAAGATCATTGACGGACTTCCTTCGAGTTGGGAAAAGCGAACCGACGCTATCGAGGAAGGTAATGATATGTCTAAATATACTGTTGTTCAACTAATGGGTACCTTAATGTCTTATGAGATACGAAAGGACAGCAAGATCAAGATGCAGGACAAGATGAAGGTGTTCTTGAAGCAAAAAGAGCTGAAGAAAAAGGCGATTGCTTTCAAGGCCGCCCCTACCACACCTACCGATAGTGAAGAGTCGGAAGCTGAGTTGGAAATGGAATCTTTGGCCCTCATGGCAAAGAAGTTCAACTGGTTCTTCCGAAAAGGTAATTTCAAGAACAAATACAAAGCTGGTTCTACTAATGCCTCTGCTCCTTTGTGTTTCAAATGCAATAAGCCAGGGCACATCAAGGTTGATTGTCCACTGAACAAACAAAAGGAGAAATGGAAGGCACCTAAGTTCGACAAGTCAATAAAGTACAAGAAGGAGTACAAGAAAGGGCTTGTTGGTACATTCACCGACTTTGAAG